>JAGKQL010000067.1:4199137-4268481 GCA_018398635.1 Cyprinodon brontotheroides | reverse complement strand
GTCCTAACGCTTCACCTGAGTTAGCCTGGTTCACAAAGCATCACCTGGAATTATGCGGTCCTAAGCTTCACCGAGTTAGCGGTCCTAGCAGCTTCACCGAGGAGTTAGCCTGGTCCTAACGCATCACCTGAAGTTAGCCTGGTCCTAGCAGCTTCACCCGAGTTAGCCTGGTCAGCCTGGACCTAGCACGCTTCACCCGAGTTAGCGGTCCTAGCAGCTTCACCTGAGTTAGCCTGGACCTAGCGGCTTCACCCGAGTTAGCCCGGTCCTAACGGCTCACCTGAGTTAGCCTGGTCCTAACGCTTCACCCGAGTTAGCCTGGTCCTAGCAGCTTCACCTGAGTTAGCCCTGGTCCTAGCAGCTGGTCACCTGAGTTAGCCTGGTCCTAACGCTTCACCTGAGTTAGCCTGGTCCTAACGCTTCACCCGAGTTAGCCTGGTCCTAAAGCATCACCTGAGTTAGCCCGGTCCTAACAGCTTCACCTGAGTTAGCCTGGTCCTAACGCTTCACCCGAGTTAGCCTGGTCCTAACGCTTCACCTGAGTTAGCCTGGTCCTAACGCATCACCCGAGTTAGCCTGGTCCTAAAGCATCACCCGAGTTAGCAAGGTCCTAACGCTTCACCTGAGTTAGCCTGGTCCTAACGCATCACCTGAGTTAGCCTGGTCCTAATGCATCACCCGAGTTAGCCCGGTCCTAACGCATCACCCGAGTTAGCCTGGTCCTAGCGCATCACCTGAGTTAGCCTGGTCCTAAAGCTTCACCCGAGTTAGCCTGGGCCTAAAGCAGCTTGCCCGAGTTAGCCTGGTCCTAGCAGCATCACCTGAGTTAGCCTGGTCCTCTAAAGCATCACCTGAGTTAGCCTGGTCCCTAACAGCTTCACCTGAGTTAGCCCGGCTCCTAACGCTTCACCCGAGTTAGCCTGGTCCTCACGCATCACCCGAGTTAGCCTGGTCCTAACGCATCACCCGAGTTAGCCTGGTCCTAAAGCATCACCCGAGTTAGCCCGGTCCTAACGCATCACCCGAGTTAGCCTGGTCCTAATGCATCACCCGAGTTAGCCTGGTCCTAAAGCATCACCTGAGTTAGCCTGGTCCTAACCCGATCACCTGAGTTAGCCCGGTCCTAACGCATCACCCGAGTTAGCCTGGGCCTAAAGCATCACCTGAGTTAGCCTGGTCCTAAGAAAAGCATCACCTGAGTTAGCCTGGTCTAACGCATCACCCGAGTTAGCCCGGTCCTAACGCTTCACCCGAGTTAGCCTGGTCCTAACGCATCACCTGAGTTAGCCTGGTCCTAAAGCATCACCCGAGTTAGCCTGGTCCTAACGCATCACCCGAGTTAGCCTGGTCCTAAAGCATCACCCGAGTTAGCCTGGTCCTAACGCTTCACCCGAGTTAGCCTGGTCCTAACGCTTCACCTGAGTTAGCCTGGTCCTAAAGCATCACCCGAGTTAGCCTGGTCCTAACGCATCACCCGAAAGTTGAGTTAGCCTGGTCCTAACGCTTCACCCGAGTTAGCCTGGTCCTAAAGCATCACCCGAGTTAGCCTGGTCCTAACGCATCACCCGAGTTAGCCTGGTCCTAATCACATCACCTGAGTTAGCCTGGTCTCAACGCATCACCTGAGTTAGCCTGGTCCTAGCTTCACCTGGTTAGCCTAACCTAGCAGCATCACCTGAGTTAGCCTGGGCCTAAAGCATCACCTGAGTTAGCCCGGTCCTAAAGCATCACCTGAGTTAACCTGGTCCTAAAGCATCACCTGAGTTAGCCCGGTCCTAAAGCATCACCTGAGTTAGCCTGGTCCTAACGCATCACCCGAGTTAGCCTGGTCCTAACGCATCACCCGAGTTAGCCTGGTCCTAAAGCATCACCTGAGTTAGCCTGGTCCTAACGCTTCACCCTGAAGTTAGCCTGTGGTCCTAGTTCACCTGAGTTAGCCTGGTCCTAACGCTTCACCTGAGTTAGCCTGGTCCTAACGCTTCACCTGAGTTAGCCTGGTCCTAACGCTTCACCTGAGTTAGCCTGGTCCTAATGCATCACCTGAGTTAGCCTGGTCCTAAAGCATCACCTGAGTTAGCCCGGTCCTAACGCATTCACCCGAGTTAGCCCGGTCCTAACGCATCACCTGAGTTAGCCTGGTCCTAAAGCATCACCTGAGTTAGCCTGGTCCTAACGCATCACCCGAAGTTAGCCCGGTCTAACGCATCACCTGAGTTAGCCTGGTCCTAACGCATCACCTGAGTTAGCCCGGTCCTAAAGCATCACCTGAGTTAGCCTGGTCCTAAAGCATCACCTGAGTTAGCCTGGTCCTAAAGCATCACCTGAGTTAGCCTGGTCCTAACGCATCACCCGAGTTAGCCTGGTCCTAAAGCAACACGCTGAGTTAGCCTGGTCCTAACGCATCACCCGAGTTAGCATAGTCCGAACCGCATCACCCGAGTTAGCCTGGTCCTAACGCATCACCCGAGTTAGCCCTGGCCCTAAAGCATCACCTGAGTTAGCCTAGTCCTAACCAATCCCTCCCCTTAGCCCGGTCCTAACGCATCACCTAGTCCTGATCCAATCAATCACCTGGTCCTACATCCACAGGTGAGGGGCTGGGTTACCTGGCCAGGGACTCGCTGTCAAAGTAGCAGATGAATTTTCCACGTCTGAACTGTTGGACCAGTCTCTCCACCCTCTCCTCGTCCTCCTGTTCGATCTGGGTCCAGGTCTTTCCCCTGAAGGACTTGGGGATATGTTGTGGGACCGGGAGGACATCCTCTATAGGAATGTTCCAGAACCCCTGGTCCTGCTTGATCCCACCGCCAATCAGAGCAGGAGTCCAGCTGGCTGGAGTACAGCTGGTCCTCCAGGTCCACCTGGACGCCCATGTAGACAACCCAGGTGCCGTCCCTCAGTCCCAGCCACCTGGAAAAGCCATAGTTCGCCGCGTGTCACCGCCCTCTGGAAAACTCCCTGCAAAGGAAAGTATTCAGAGTCAGGACCTGTTTATTACCTGCAATACCCGCCCCCTGATACCTGAAGCTCCGCCCCCCCATGCATACCTGCACCGGAGCGTCCCAGTCTTCACTCAGCGTTTCCATGGAGACAGGAAGGCTGAGAGGAAGACTGTGGTCCTCCTGCTGGTGGGGAGGAGCGCTGCAGCTGTAGCAGCACATCTGGATCACCTGAGGAGTTTCAGAGGATCAGGTGGAGATCCCAGAGCAGCGTCTCTCCATCAGCGTCACCCACCTGTTCGATGGTCTGCTCCACAGGGTCCCTGTGGACCCGCGCCTCCTCCATCTGCACCTTCTGCCAGCTCACAGAGGGGGGCCGGGCCCCTGTGGAGAACCTGGGACCCAGAGATGGTCTGTGGAGGTCCCTGGAGGTCCCTGGCCTCTGGCTGGGCCTGGTAGAGGACGAGGACTCGCTGGGTTTCCTCCTGTTAGTCTTCCTGTGGGCCTTCCTATGGACAGGGGGTGGAGTCTGAGTCTGAGGGGGCGGGGTCTGAGCCTGAGGGGGCGGAGTCGGAGCCTGTGGGCCTCTGGGCCATGGAGGGCCAGGTTCCCTGGATGGAGAGGACAGCCTGTCCTGCTGAGCTCTGTCCCCTGATTGGCTGCCCTCCTCCCCCTCCCTGGGCGGCTGGTCAGAGGGGGGGGCGGAGCTGTCGCTGTCTGAGGAACAGAGCTCATCCAGCTCCACCTTTGGCAGCAGAGGGGTGGAGACGGAGGGGAGGTCGGCGTGGGACGGCCTGATGGACACATGGAGTGAAGCAGCTTTAGCGTCTCAGATGGTTATTTTAAAGGATTCCTCAGGCTAATATATGGCGGCTAACACCATCGATGCTACCAGCGGGGCGCCGGGTCACGTTTCACTTCCCATCCAGGAAGCTTTCTCAGTTCAAACGTCTGGATCTGGACGAGGCTGGTATTACATGCAGATGGAAGCCGATGGGCGGGTCGTTTGGTTCCATTGTTAGCCTGTAATACCTGCAGCCTGTCTATGATTGTTAAAGGTCACATAAAGACTCAAACTCACTGCGGATCCAGACCTTTGAATTGAGAAATCTTCCTGGATGGGAAGCGAAACGTCTTCAAACCTGGGAAACCAAGTCCAGTGGATTGTTTTTAAACTTTTACGGAATGACTGAGAACCTTCATCAGCAAACCTTTAAAGCAACAGAGAACAGAAAACTGCACTGATTTAATCATTCAGACTGGATCTATTTAAAACCTTTTATTTAAACCAGATTAAAGGTTAAAATAAAAAAGATCCCAGCGACCAATCAGGAAAGAAAGCAAAAACACACAATAATAAATAAAATGAGAAATAAAAAATGACTCTTTGTGTATAATATAAAAAATGTGGAATGAGTGAAATTGACCTAAAATTCCAAAATCAGTGTAAATATTGTCTATAAATTAGATCAGGGGTCGTTTCCAGGCCCCAAACTGATGGCGATGGAGCAGGGCCCCTGATTATAGATATATGGTATTAAATAGTGTTCTACAAACTGGTTCTATAGTCGCTCTATTACAGATGATGGAGTAATGTAACTAAAGTAATCCTTCCTGGGATTATTAAAGTATTCCTGGTTGATGGGACAGGTGTTGTGAATGAAACGGTGCCCAGACTGAAAAGAGCTCCTGTGTGTCTCTGAATGTTAATGTGGATTTAAAGACATTTAAATCCCCCCCATGCAGTACCTCCATGGACCCACTAGGGGTTTCAACTGTTTTACATTTGAAATGTTCTAGTTTTTATTGTAAAACATGGATGCATAAAAACCTCATTTTATTTCAGTGTTGAATTCAGTTTAAAGTAACGGATTAGAATTAAAAATGTCTCCCTTTACTGGTTGATTTTCTTTATTCTGGCCTTACTGGTTTTTAACTGGTTAGCGCTGCAGTAGATCATCTAATCTCTTCCTGTTTTTCTCAGCTGGGATCAAACGGCGCCATCGGCTTCACGGCTGATTAACCTTTTAATTGGTTTCCATGGAGACGCCGACATGCAGAGTTTATAAACTCCTTCATTTTGCTGCTTTTAGGGTCTATTAATAAATGGATGCTGCTTCCTTTATAGTTTTTGTTCTTACAAATTAGCGCCTTTAGTTGGCCGTCCAAAGCGTTAGATCCACCCGCTGCCGTTTATCGCTCTGCTTTAACTGGAGGCTGTAGAGTGGGAGAAAACAATCCTGTTTGGAGGAGGAGTTTATGATGCATTCAAAGTGTGTGGGAAAGATGAAACCGATGCAGACGGTGGACATGAAGATGCGGCCCCGATGGTTCTGATGATAGAGTCGCTTTAACTAACGACGTGGGAAACTGGAGATCCATGGAACATGTAGCATCGCCATGGCGACAAGGCGTTTAGCTCTACTGGTCATTCTGAGGGATTAAAGAGTTTAAACCTTCTGAGGGTAAAAAGAGAAATAATGAAATGGAGGAAAAACCAGAGCGGACGCTGGAAATGAGTTTATCTGCCTTTGGAGGCTGAAAACGAAGCCGCATTTAAAACGGATTCTGTTTTCGTTCCTTTAAGGTTTAATTCTGCCGTTTTTTTCTCCATGATGACAGAAACTTTCTGCCAGCAATCAGCTGATCTGAACACCTGAGCTTGCTGCGCTCACCTGCCGTCGCCGTAGCGATGGGGGTGGTGCTCCTGGACGTCCTGCAGGAAGCGCTCCAGCAGCGTCAGTCCGCTCCTGGACGAGGACCTGGGGGAGGAGCCTCTGGAGGACGTGCTGACTGCGTCCAGGTGTCTGAGGCTGGACAGGTGCTGTGAGGGACAGGTGATGATGTCATCAGTGACTGAGAGCGGCCGCTGGCTGGTAGGGGGGTGCGGCGGCGTGCTGTACCTGCTCCAGGTGGGTGTAGAGGACCCTGCAGTAACCACAGTAACCCTGCCTGCCGGGCTCACACCTGGACGGACCGGCCTCTGGCTCCGCCCACCTCCTGCCAGACACACAGCAGCTTCACTCACCTGCAGACGGACCCCACTGACAGAGCGCAGAGACACTCACCTGTTGGGAGGCTCCGCCTTCTTCTGGTGACCTGCCATGAAGCAACCAATCACAGTCAGAGACAGAGAGCAGCTCAGAGAAAGAAAACGGTTCTGATCTCACCTTCATCAGAGGGGCGGGGCATCCTGACGGCACACCTGGAGAACACACAGCGGTTAACACGGCTCCACCCCCCCCATCATTCACAGGACATCACTCACCTGGAAGCAGGGCGGTCAGGGTGTCTGTCCAATCAGAGGGCTCCATGCTGTAACCAACGGTAATGAGGCGGGGCTTCCAGGGTCCATGAGCCTGGGGGGGCAGAGGGCGGGTTAGCATGCTAGCAGCTCTGACCGTGATGTCATGATCTGCTGATCTGTTCTCCATTTTTCATTTGGATGAAATAAGAGGAGGCGGGGTTACCAATCTACTCGCTCTGGAGAGCAGAGTTCGCTGCTTTTAGATGTTGTCTCCAAAGTCTCCAGTAGCAGAAAAAAAGTCTCTAGATTTGGCGCTAGGAGCTTTTAGAAATCAAAGTGCTAGAGGGTCTGAAAAGTGTGCTAAATATATAGCGACTAAAAAGCGCTAAGTTGGCAACACTGCTACTTTGCATGGTTTTGTTTTCAAACGGTTTGCTGCTGTCTGTTTTTTGGACCTTTCTGAACATTTTCCCTCCCTAAAACTAGTAAGGATAGTAAACTATGTGTGTTCATTTCCTGAGAAAATAAATATATTTAAATCTTTTCTGTTTCATCATCTGTTCCTGATCTGCACAGGAAATGGGATGCTACGCTACGTCCAGGAGCTAACTTCATCAGCTTTGGATGTAAACATGAATCTATTATTTCGGAGTTTAATGTTTTCGTTTCAACTTTATAGAATGCAGATAAACAGGATTTAATCAGATTTACTGCGGTGGTCGTGTCCCGTGATGACATCACAGCAGCTGTTTAATGGAGGAAATGGAAACATTTTTTACTGATGTGTGTTAGTATTCTTTGGTGAGTTAAGGATAGAAATTAATAACTTTAGTATCATGATTACATTATTAATGCTGCTAGTGGCCCGTTTTTCTGACCAAATCATCACCACAGATCCTTCCTCCCAGCAGACCCACCAGTGCTCCCATCAACCCCACTAAGCTGTTCTATTCATGCTGGTTTTGCAGTTTCTACCTAAATCAGTTAAATTACAGGCTGCTGTCAAAATGTCCACAGCTGTTTATTGTTTATTCTCCAGTTTTATATTTACAGGATTTTATTGTTGATCTTTTAACTCTTCTATTTTTCTAAGGTCCACATCTGTGCCCAGTTTTCTATAATCCTGTTGCTGCTATAAACACCAGACTATTGAGGGACAATAGAGTGATTTTCTATTCTATTGTACAGTGGAGGGGAGTGATGCTGATGGAAATCACAGCAGGTGAAAAGCTGCTTTAGCAGATGAATGCAGTATTCCTGCTGTACCCACCTGCTGACACGAAGCTTCTTAATCCGCTTTCACTGTTTACATTAGCTTCCGGTTTCAGTCGAAAGTATCTGAATTTATAGGATTTCTACATCTGGAACCAAAGTTCTGCTCTGATCTGACAGAAGAACCGGAACCCTGGATCTACCCGCTGACCAATCAGGAACCAGCTCAGTAACCCGCCTGGCTAACCAGTTAGCTTCCAGTCCGTGACCGCATGAAGTTAACTAAAGCTTCCGTTCACTGATGTCCGACAGGTTCGGTTCTGACCCGGTCCGTTTATCAACAGATGCACGAGCTGCTGACGTGTCCGATTGGTCAGTTTCCGGTTAGCCGCAGTGCTAGCCTGTTAGCCTCAGAGCTCCGCAGCAGGAAGCGGGGATCCTGGCAGCGCTCCGCTCCAACCTCCGCTGCTCCTTCGCTCCGGGTCCCTAAAGGGGGTCGCTGCCTCAGACCGGCAGCAGGTTATTGATGTTGTCCCGCCGCGCGCCCCTCTGCTGCTGTTTAGTTTCCGGTCCTAGGCTTCTTCTGCTGGGGCATAGCGGAGCTCTGCTGCCACCTGCGTTCACAGCGAGAACTGCAGCCTGTATGAGAGGAGCTCCACCGCTAATGTTGCTAACTGCATGCTAACCTGCTGGGTACTGCTAACCCTTCCTACTGGTACTAAACTGGTTCTAGAGCTGGAACCAGCTCCACAGCTAATGTTGCTAACTGCATGCTAACCTACTAGAGCTAAACTGGTTCTAGAGCTGGAACCAGCTCCACAGCTAATGTTGCTAACTGCATGCTAACCTACTAGAGCTAAACTGGTTCTAGAGCTGGAACCAGCTCCACAGCTAATGTTGCTAATTGCATGCTAACCTACTAGAGCTAAACTGGTTCTAAAGCTGGAACCAGCTCCACAGCTAATGTTGCTAACTGCATGCTAACCTACTGGCGCTCACATGGTTCTAGAACTGGAACCAGCTCCACAGCTAATGTTGCTAACTGCATGCCAACCTGCTGGTCCTAAACTGCTTCTCAGCTCCACAGCTAATGTTGCTAACTGCATGCTAACCTACTAGAGCTAAACTGGTTCTAAAGCTGGAACCAGCTCCACAGCTAATGTTGCTAACTGCATGCTAACCTACAGGTGCTCACATGGTTCTAGAACTGGAACCAGCTCCACAGCTAATGTTGCTAACTGCATGCTAACCTACAGGTGCTCACATGGTTCTAGAACTGGAACCAGCTCCACAGCTAATGTTGCTAACTGCATGCTAACCTCCTGGTGCTCACATGGTTCTAGAGCTGGAACCAGCTCCACAGCTAATGTTGCTAATTCAATATGCATCAGGAATCAAGAGTCCATGTTTTTCTGTTTTCCTTTATTAAATCAGATCTTATTGAACGCCGCTACATCCATGGACTGGACGTGGTCCTCGAACGCCGTGATCTTCTCCTCCAGGATGTCTGTGCCCACCTGGAACAGAACAACAGGGTCAGACGCAGACACTAGGCCGACCAATCAGAAGACGGGACGGGGGAACGTTACCTTTTCATCTTCAACCACGCAGCTGATCTGAAGCTTCTTGATGCCGTAGCCCACTGGGACCAGTTTGGCTGCAGGAGGAGAACATGAATGAATTAGAGAGGAGAACCCAGTCAGAGAGGAAACCCGGGACCCGGTCAGAGAGAAAAACCGGTTCTGTTCAGAGGAGAACCGGACCTGCAGCAGATCAGATCAAAGAGCTTCCATCAGGCTTCAGTCGAAAGATGGTGAGATACGTGATCATCATTATCTGCAGGGCAGCAGCAGAGCGGTAGTAGTACCGCCGTGGTACCGTAAGGCGGTATCTCGCAGTAGTACGGCATAGTAGTAGTACTTACACTGTCCCCAGACCAGCCCGTCCATCTCAATGCTGCGGACGCACTCCTCTAGCTTGGCCATGTCCGTCTCGTCATCCCAGGGCTTGACGTCCAATAGGAGCGAAGACTTGGCGATGAGGGCGGGCTCTAAGGAGACAGACAGCTCCGTTACCATGGAAACCACACCACCCAGTACCCCCCCCCCAATGGGAGGAGACTGGTCAGGTAAACAGGCGTCCATCAGGTGGTCAGCCGAAAGATGGTGATTGATGCTCATCACTCAGTCATGTGATCAGAGCGGGCGCCGTGATTGGTCGCCATGGACGTACTCTTGGCCTTCTTGGCGGCGTACTCGGCCAGGCGCTGCTCCTTCAGCTTGGCGGCCTCGGCGTCCTCCTGGGGGACACAGCAGAGTCAGACTCCACCCACCCATGACCTCACTGTGACATCACAGCACCCTCACCTCCTCGTCGGAACCAAACAGGTCGATGTCGTCGTCATCGTCGTCCTTAGAGGCGGAGCCTGAGGTGGTGTCAGCCACGCCGGGGGGGCCGTACTGACCCAGAGGCTTCTTCACACCTGGGAGGCTGAGGGACAGGAAGTCAGCCGCCACACCTGAGGATGATGATGATGATGGTGAGGATGAAGGCTCACCCACCTGGTCTTCTGGTTCTGGTAGGACCGGATGTGGTTGTACCAGCGCAGGGCGTGGTTCAGGTCCGCAGGGGGCGCCGCCGACAGAACCTCAAAGACCGCCACATCTGCCTGGGAGGGGACGAACCTGGGGAGACGGTTACCATGGTTACTGATGGGGATCCAACTGGACCGGACCGGTGGAGGACCACTCAGACCCTGAGGAACCAGAACCTCCTCACCATGGATCCACCCCGGCTGGTTCTGGGTCCAGGATCGCTCAGACCCTGAGGAACCAGAACCACCCCCCATGGATCCACCCCGGCTGGTTCTGGGTCCAGGACCGCTCAGACCCTGAGGAACCAGAGCCACCCCCCATGGAACCACACCGGCTGGTTCTGGGTCCAGGATCGCTCTGACCCTGAGGAACCAGAACCACCCCCTTGGATCCACACCAGCTGGTTCTGGTTCTGCAGTCTGGGTCCAGGATCGCTCTGACCCTGAGGAACCAGAACCACCCTCTTGGATCCACACCAGCTGGTTCTGGTTCTGCAGTCTGGGTCCAGGAACGCTCTGACCCTGAGGAACCAGAACCTCCTCACCATGGATCCACCCCGGCTGGTTCTGGGTCCAGGACCGCTCAGACCCTGAGGAACCAGAACCACCCCCCATGGAACCACACCGGCTGGTTCTGGGTCCAGGACCGCTCAGACCCTGAGGAACCAGAGCCACCCCCCATGAATCCAGACCGGTTGGTTCTGGGTCCAGGATCGCTCTGACCCTGAGGAACCAGAACCACCCTCTTGGATCCACACCAGCTGGTTCTGGTTCTGCAGTCTGGGTCCAGGAGCGCTCTGACCCTGAGGAACCAGAACCACCCCCATGGATCCAGACCAGCTAGTTCTGCAGTCTGGGTCCAGGACCGCTCAGACCCTGAAGAACCAGAACCACCCCCCATGGATCCACACCGGCTGGTTCCGCTTCTGCAGCCTGGGTCCAGGACCGCTCAGACCCTGAGGAACCAGAACCTCCTCACCATGGATCCACCCCGGCTGGTTCTGGGTCCAGGACCGCTCAGACCCTGAGGAACCAGAACCACCCCCCATGGAACCACACCGGCTGGTTCTGGGTCCAGGATCGCTCTGACCCTGAGGAACCAGAACCACCCTCTTGGATCCACACCAGCTGGTTCTGGTTCTGCAGTCTGGGTCCAGGAACGCTCTGACCCTGAGGAACCAGAACCTCCTCACCATGGATCCACCCCGGCTGGTTCTGGGTCCAGGACCGCTCAGACCCTGAGGAACCAGAACCACCCCCCATGGAACCACACCGGCTGGTTCTGGGTCCAGGACCGCTCAGACCCTGAGGAACCAGAACCACCCCCCATGGAACCACACCGGCTGGTTCTGGGTCCAGGATCGCTCTGACCCTGAGGAACCAGAACCACCCTCTTGGATCCACACCAGCTGGTTCTGGTTCTGCAGTCTGGGTCCAGGATCGCTCTGACCCTGAGGAACCAGAACCACCCTCTTGGATCCACACCAGCTGGTTCTGGTTCTGCAGTCTGGGTCCAGGAACGCTCTGACCCTGAGGAACCAGAACCACCCCCATGGATCCAGACCAGCTAGTTCTGCAGTCTGGGTCCAGGACCGCTCAGACCCTGAAGAACCAGAACCACCCCCCATGGATCCACACCGGCTGGTTCTGGGTCCAGGACCGCTCAGACCCTGAGGAACCAGAACCACCCCCCATGAATCCAGACCGGTTGGTTCTGGTTCTGCAGTCTGGGTCCAGCTAAAGACCCAGAAGCTCCCAGGGTTCGGACATCCGGTCCGGTCCAATAGAACCTGCTGTGAACCACAGACACGTCATCATCCGCGCAGCCGCAGACACGCTGCTGCCGCCATGTGACCGCGGCGCGCGCCACATTAAACTCACATTAATCCAATAAAACGTGATTTTTTCCTCATCTAAACTCTAAAGTCCAACAGAACCTGCAGGTTCCGACCGAACCGGAAGCTATTCCGGCTCCATGTTGGTCCAGTTTGTCTTCACTGACCGGGAAACCTGCAGCTAACCGTTAGCCTTTAGCTAAAGCAAGATGGCGGCGGCCTCGCGCCTTCTGATGGACTCACCCTTCGATGTAGCTGCGCTCCGACAGGAAGTCATTGAGGACCTTGAGGCCGGAGGCTGATTTCAGGTCACCGAAGCCCATGGCGGAGCTGAAGAACCGGAGAAGGACACAGAAGGAGCCGCGGGAGGAAGAGGGAAGGAGCCGGAGGAGGGAGGAGGATTTATAGGCCTCACTGACTCCTCCTCTTCCTCCTCCTCCTGCTCTTCCTCCTCCTCCTGCTCTTCCTCGAGGAGACCTGCAGGGTCTGCCTAGACTCTGGGCCCTAGACGTCATATTGGACAATGGCCGACGTGCCCAGAGGGCGGCCATCTTGGATCAGACCAGCTGCAGTCAGAATCAGCAGGAGGCGCCTTAGATCTCAGAGTTAAAGATAATATTACAATATTTTTACATTTCATAACCCCTTAAAGACCAAAATAAATGTTATAATGACCTGTCAGTTAAATTACACACATTTATTCATGTTAAAAACTATTTAAACTCAAACTGGATGAGATAGGTAACAACTATACAGGTAACATCTCTGTATAGTTGTATACATGTACTATATAGTGTCTATATTCATTTACATTGCAACTCAATCACTTTGTTAATGCTGTTATACTTTGTTTATACATACATTTTATAGTCTATTTATACATACCCTCTGTACACTTGTAATGCATATTTTATATCCTGTATAGCACTTCTGGATAGATGCCCCAACTACATTTCGTTGCTTTGTACTTTGTGACAGTGCAATGAAAATAAAGTTGAATTCTATTCTATTCTATTCTATATATGCAAAGTTATACAGTTTGCAATTAAAAAAATAAAAAAGCTGTCCTGGAAATATCCCATCATGCACCTCTTCTTTCCTTTGGCTCCTTCTTCTCTTCCTTCCATAATGTCAATCAATCAATTAAATATTCATTTCAATTAATTAAATATTAATTTCATAAACACAAAGTCTTATTTTATAAGATTATATTTTACAAATATAAATTTATTACTGATATTGTTATTCAGTGATTTAAATCATTGTTTTCTGACAAGGAGTATTATGATCTATAGAGGAAAGTTTGTTGTAATGTGATTTATAAAAGATAATAAATTCAAGATAATTCACACTTTTTTGTTAACTATGTAATTCCAGATGTGTCTCCAGTAGGAGTAGTTGGTCTCTACTGTATATATGTGTGTGTGTGTGTGTGTGTGTGTGTGTGTGTGTGTGTGCGTGTGTGTGTGTGTGTGTGTGTGTGTGTGTTGTAGTGTGTGTGTGTGTGTGTGTGCCATTAGCTCCTGGTTTTCTTGTTCTGGGCCGGTTCCTCCAGTTGGTCTGGTGTGCCTGAGCTGCTCCTGCAGCAGGAATGCTGCCAGACCTGCTGCTGGTCACATGACCTGCTGGGAGGGCTGCTATTGGCCCAGACCAAAGGGCCTGCCACACCTGGAGGACAATCAGTCAGAACCAAACAGCAGACAGAGATGGGTCAGAGCAGCTGCAAGTCTTCTCAGGTGAGTTCCTCTGCTTCTGTTTGTTGATTGGATTCTGATGAAACTGGGTACTGATGCTGGGGAAAACCAAATGACTGGACCTGGAAGGACTGGAATCACTATATGACCTGAATCAGCTAGATGCTGTGGAACTTTAGGGGTTCTCCCTGGAAACTATGACCATGTTCCACAGTCTGCATTCAACCCGACATTAATCTGGATTCTCTGACCTCCTGACATTCATCTGGATCCGCTGACCTTCTGACATTAATCTGGATCCGCTGACCTCCCGACATTAATCTGGATCCGCTGACCTCCCGACATTAATCTGGATCCACTGACCTCCCGACATTAATCTGGATCCGCTGACCTCCCGACATTAATCTGGATCCGCTGACCTCCCGACATTAATCTGGATCCGCTGACCTCCCGACATTAATCTGGATCCGCTGACCTCCTGATATTATTCTTGATCCGCTGACCTCCCGACATTAATCGGGATCCGCTGACCTCCTGACATTAATCTGGATTCTCTGACCTCCCGACATTAATCTGGATCCGCTGACCTCCTGACATTAATCTGGATTCTCTGACCTCCTGACATTAATCTGGATCCGCTGACCTCCTGAGATTAATCTGGATTCTCTGACCTCCCGACATTAATCTGGATCCGCTGACCTCCCGATATTATTCTTGATCCGCTGACCTCCTGACATTAATCTGGATCCGCTGACCTCCTGACATTAATCTGGATCCGCTGACCTCCTGATATTAATCTGGATTCTCTGACCTCCCGACATTAATTTGGATCCGCTGACCTCCTGACATTAATCTGGATCCGCTGACCTCCTGACATTAATCTGGATTCTCTGACCTCCCGACATTAATCTGGATTCTCTGACCTCCCGACATTAATCTGGATTCTCTGACCTCCCGACATTAATCTGGATCCGCTGACCTCCCGACATTAATCTGGATCTGCTGACCTCCTGACATTAATCTGGATCCGCTGACCTCCTGATATTATTCTTGATCCAATGACCTCCCGACATTAATCTGGATCCGCTGACCTCCTGACATTAATCTGGATCCGCTGACCCGCTGGACTGGAACAGAACCAGGTCAATACCTTAAAATTCTGCTGAGGCTTAAGGTCAGATACACGGATGACCCAAACCAGGGCTCCTTGGTTCTATTCCAGGAGGTCTGGTCCTTGTACACTGACCCAAACATCTGAAGGACCTCCTTAGTCTGCAGCCAGGCCTCTAGAATCCTACTGATCACCTGATTATTGGACCCAGGTGTGTTGGAGCATTGACATCTAGATAAGGGGTCTTCAATGTTTTTCCGGAGCTATGGACCCCAAACTGATGGCGGCTCCATCGCCATCAAACTGGTCCTACCTCAGTCACTCTAGCCACAGATGGAGTAATGTAACTAAAGTAATCTCTCCCTGGGATTATTAAAAGTATTTCTGATTCCTGGTTGATGGGACAGGTGTTGTGGGCTGACGACGGTGCCCAGCTTGATGTGTGTCTGTTGAATGTGAGCATTGATGGCTGAAAGGCATGCTTCTGCCTCCATTTATCGGTTTACTGCAGTCTGTTGGATTCATGTTCATGTGGATTTAAAGACATTTAAATTAGTGCAGTGGGGGAATATAAAAAAAGGCTAATCAACCAAAGCTTTCACCACCCCCATGCAGTACCTATGTGGATCCTCTAGGGGTCGTGGGCCCCCTGTTGAAGATCTGAACCCAATCAGAACCAGAACAGCTTCTAGCTGAGCTCAGTCCTTCATCAGCTACTAGGGTCACCTGATCACCCCTCCAGAGAAGATCCAATCAGACCGTCCTGATTGGATCAAAGGTTGCTAAGGAACCGGCTGATTGCATCCAGATCACCTGAATGAGCACATGGTGACAGTGGAGAGGAAAAACCTTTCACCTTTGACCTAAAGCCAAGCTGGGGGTGTGGACCTCATCCCTGGTTGTAGTCTGGGGTCTGACGGTTCGAGTCGACATGACAGAACCAGAAACGTGTTCACAGAGTCACACGGCGAAGAGTAGAAGATCAGATCAGCAGCGCCTCTACAAGCCGTTCCATAGAGGGCCAACTTGGGCCGACGCCCCTTAGAACTGGTTCCACTGGAAATACTGGGAATACTGAAGGAAATTCTGCTGATGGGGGGGGGTTACTAGTCAATGTTCTCGATGCAGAAGTGAGCGATCAGAGGTTCCCACAGAGAACGAGGTCAAGAACATCACAGTCAGTTACTGCTGAGTTACAAACATCTGAGGGAGAGGGAACCACAGAACCCATGGGGGTCCAGAACAGCTGGGGCCCTCAGAGGCTATGGGCCCCAGACTGGGGCCCTCAGAGGCTGCCCTGAGACATCTACCACCAAGATGGACTCCCACGTTCTCTGTGGGATGGTACAGGGTCAGTCCTGAGGAGCAGACTATGGCTCTGTTGGAATTTATGGGCTGCATCTGAAGGCCAGAATCGAAGGTCCGCTGTATCCTCTGTAGCCTCGGTTTACCCAGGATTCATTGCCAGACCAAGCAAGCTTATATCTTTCTACCCCTTTTATAGTATAGAATAGAAAATCTCTTTATTGTCCCACAATGGGGTAATTCTGGTGTTTATAGCAGAAAAAATATATAGAAAATAGTCAAACAAATGTATCAGAATAACATAATAGGGAAGAGTTAAAATATAAACAATAAAACACTGTAAAGTGTTTTAACAATATAAAACTGGGGAATAAATAACCAATAATCAGCTATGGACATTTTTACAGTAATTTAAAATAGCAGCAACATCAGAGATGTGCAGAATGACAGCAACAGGTTATTTAACTGACTAAGGTTGACATCATTACATTTGATTTAATTTGTTCCTGCTCCCGGTGGTTGGAAACTTTATTCCACTCTGGATTCTTGTTAATGTAGTCTTTGTTCACTTTATAATAAAGAAGAAATAACTAAACAAACAGTTTATTGGACCTGTTTGAATCCACGGCAAAAACTCTTCAGGTCTCCTTATTTTCCCAGACCTGAAAGGATCCAGTCCAGGTAGACCGCGTCCTTGAAAGACGCAGCCCATGAATTGGAGCCTTTGTGTGCAGGAACCTGCAGAGAACCTACAGGAGAAGCTTCTGGAAGTTTGTGGTTATTGTCTTTATCAGTGAAGGAACTAAATAAACAAACCTGGTTTCTAACTGTTCCTTCTTATGTCGGACCAGCAGCTTTTCAGTTCAGTTTTCAGCTCTGGATTAAAGGAACCGACTTTTTCTGTTCTACCGCTGAGGAGAACAGGAACTAAATGGCCAAGAACCATTAAGAGCCAAGAACCATTAAGAGCTTCATGGTTTAGAACCTCAGATTCTGCCCTACCCTGTGTTCTCTCCTTGCTGCTAAATGTTTTCTACTGTAACCCAGACCAGTTGGTACTGGTTACAGCTTCAGAATCAGCACTGGTTGCGGTACCAGTAATAGTCCTTTCCATGTGACTGGCCTGTTTCTGATAGGTCTCTGGCTACACCTGGTCTGGATCCCTTAGAACTGAGGTTCAGTGTCTCTGTCCAGACCCAGCTGGGAGATCACGGTTCTGACCAGGGTGAAGAACTTCAGCATCAGATCCAGAACCAACAGGCTGCTGTGTATATTAACCTGTCCTGATGTGTCCAGGTGATCGTCATGGGTCTGGACTCTGCAGGAAAGTCCACTTTGTGTGCCAAGCAGCTTACAGGACAGGTGAGTGTCCTGTTAGAACCTTCTGACCTCATCAGATCAGCTGGACCCACAGCTTCCAGGCGTTTTGATGAGACTGTTTGTCCACTCAGATAGTGAACACTTCTCCCACTGTGGGCTTCAATGTGGGAAATCTGGATCTAGATAAGAAGACGTCTCTGACGGTGTGGGATGTTGGAGGACAGAAGAGCATGAGACCCAACTGGAAGTAAGTAAAGAAAACTGCCCTGAACACCTGATCTACAGACCAACTAACTGCAGAGATAACATATGAGGCTTTTGCAGGTACTACCTGGATGATTGCAAGGCTCTGGTGTTCGTGGTGGATAGCAGTGATGCAGCGCGGATGCCAGAAGCCCACAAGGCTCTGAAGAGCATCCTCAGTGACGAGAGGCTGCGAGGTGTTCCTCTAATGGTTCTAGCTAACAAGAAGGACCTGCCCAACGCCATGAACATACGTGAGGTACGAAAAACTCAGACCACTGTTTGGGTCTTCACAGATCCAACCGAATCAGTGTGTCTAGAGAAACGTCGGTCAGATGGTCATACAGAACCAACCAGATTTAACCAGATTTAACCAACCAAATGATTAACTGATCCAGTTTATGATGGAAATCAACAATGTTTGAGAAAACCTGCGATACTTCCTACTGACGGCAGGAGGAATCACCGAGCTGGAGCGATACCTCCTACTGACAGCAGGAGGAATCACCGAGCTGGAGCGATACCTCCTACTGATGGCAGGAGGAATCACCGAGCTGGAGCGATACCTCCTACTGATGGCAGGAGGAATCACCGAGCTGGAGTGATACCTCCTACCGACGGCAGGAGGAATCACCGAGCTGGAGCGATACCTCCTACTGATGGCAGGAGGAATCACTGAGGCTGGAGGCGATACCTCCTACTCGACGGCAGGAGGAATCACCGAAGCTGGAGCGCTATATATATATACCTCCTACAGATGGCAGGAGGAATCACCGAGCTGGAGCTATACCTCCTACTGATGGCAGGAGGAATCACCGAGCTGGAGCGTATACCTCCTACCGATGGCAGGAGGAATCACCGAGCTGGAGCGATACCTCCTACTGATGGCAGGAGGAATCACCACCGAGCTGGAGCTATACCTCCCTACTGGCGGCAGGAGGAATCAGCGAGCTGGAGCGATACCTCCTACTGATGGCAGGAGGAATCACCGAGCTGGAGCGATACCTCCTACCGATGGCAGGAGGAATCACCGAGCTGGAGCGATACCTCCTACTGATGGCAGGAGGAATCACTGAGCTGGAGCGATACCTCCTACTGATGGCAGGAGGAATCACCGAGCTGGAGCGATACCTCCTACCGATGGTAGGAGGAATCACCGAAGCTGGAGCGATACCTCCTACCGATGGGTAGGAGAATCCACCGAGCTGGAGCGATACCTCCTACCGATGGCAGGGAGGAATCACCGAGCTGGGCGTTTACATTACCTCCTACCGAGGGCAGGAGGGATCACCGCAGCTGGAGCGATACCTCCTACCGAGGGCAGGAGGGATCACCCGAGCTGAGGCGATACCTCCTACTGATGGCAGGAGGAATCACCGAGCTGGAGTGATACCTCCTACCGACGGCAGGAGGAATCACCGAGCTGGAGCGATACCTCCTACTGATGGCAGGAGGAATCACCGAGCTGGGAGCGATACCTCCTACTGATGGCAGGAGGAATCACCGAGCTGGAGCGATACCTCCTACCGAGGGCAGGAGGGATCACCGAGCTGGAGCGATACCTCCTTTTCTGATGGCAGGAGGAATCACCGAGCTGGAGCGATACCTCCTACCTGACGGCAGGAGGAATCACCGAGCTGGAGCGATACCTCCTACCGATGGTAGGAGGGATCACCGAGCTGGAGCGATTCCTCCTACTGATGGCAGGTTAGGCTTGGGAACCACAGGAGAACCTGCAGGGGTCCAAAGCCAATCTGGTCTTTGTGGTTCTTCCCAGTTTTTAATAGAAAAAGAGTAACCAGATCCGGGATGCCGGAGGAAGTCAGATAAACAGAAATGTAGACGTCACCGATTGCTTTTTGTCCTCAAAGACTAATTTTATTAATCAGGTTCTGCTTTCCAAGGTTCTGTCGGACAGAGTGGAGCAGTATAACCAGTTGGACCAACGTGTTTCCTCTGCAGAACATTAACAGATGCTCCATCTTCTCCTCAGGTCTCCACCAAGTTGGACCTGCCCAACATCAAAGACAGGCTGTGGGAGATCCAGGCCTGCAGCGCCACCCAGGGACTGGGTCTGGGCCAAGCCTTCAAGGCAGTCGCCAAGATGATCAAGAGGGCCTGAGAGGAGGAGGAAGAGTTCTGGTTCTGCAGGACAGGATCCCTTGAGCCATTGGTTTTATTTATAGAGATGATGTTTAATAAAGGTTTTAGTGATGATCCAAGCGTCTGATTAGTCCATCCTGATACCGAACTACATCAGTCCGACCCGATCAGAGCCAGAAATCTCTGATCAGCTCAAACATTGGGGGCCTGAAGGTTCTGATGCGGATCACCTGCTGGTCTCTACAGTTTCTTCCTGTGGGAGGATGCGTTGTCTCCTCTGACTCCATGCAGACCCTTTAGAACAAACCACGATTGGACCAGCAGCAGGATCGGAACCAGCACCCAGAGTCCATTAAAAAACACCAGGTAGATCCAGAGGTAGAGCGGGTTGGAGGTGTTTAGGTGAGGACTTCCCAACAGCCAATCAGGACAGAATGTCATCCAGCCGCCGTACAGCTCGCACACGCACAGAGTGATCTGCAGGAAGTGTCTGAGAAACATTGCATTGGTTAGAACGGTTCAGAATGGGTCAGTAGGGGTCAGTGTGGGTACAAGGGTTATTTTTGGTCAGAATGGGTTAATAAGGGTCAATTGGATTCTGCATGGTTTGAGACTCAAGGAAGGAAAGTCTGTTCATTGACCTGCCTTCTCTCAGTAGGGTGAGAGACGGTACTATTCACCTTTAGTAGTTGGACCTGTGTTACTACAGTAGGATGCGGTATTCTATAGTACTACCTGTAGTACTTGTCCTTGAGTACTGCATGTATCAGAAGTAGAGCCAACAGGGAGCCCAGGACGACCGTCAGGATCTCCAAGGAGACGATGGTGGGGTCAGAAACTAACCAGCGACGGTCTGCTTTACCGTACTCCTTCCCTACAGGTGAGACACGTAGGTTCCTAGAGCAGAGCTGAGATGATAAAGCACTGCAGTAGTATGATAGTACCACAGGGCAGCAGTACTCTGGTGTAGGGGGATAAAGTGAAGGCGTCTCTGTAATACTGAGGACAGCTCTCTGATTGGCTGTTTGCTGAATGACTGAATAAAAGCAGCACAAACATGGGTAGAAGACTCACAGAGTTCAGCCAGAGGACCTTCAGACGTCTCCACCGTCCCAACCAGAGACATGTAGACAAACGGACCCTCCTGGGGACAGAAGGCAGTCAGTCAAAATTTCCTGACCTTGGTGTCTCTTGTCTGGGTCTCATTAGCAGATGTCCTCCAGGTATGAAGGTCTAAACAGTTTAACTAGATCTAGTCACCGTAGAGCAGGTCAGATGTCCTTCCTCTGAACACAGTTCACCTGAAGAAAAGACTCTACCTGGGATATGGAGGCGCTGCTCCGTAACATCATTGTCGCTAAGGGTGGTTCAGGCTCATGAAGACTAACAGACAGACCTTCAAAGCAGCACAGAAACTCCAAGGGAAGTTCAGCACAGCAGTCCTAAAAAACATCCAAAACACCCACTGATAGGAACAGGAGGTAGGAACAGGAAATCAGGAAAGGAGCTAGGAAAAAAGGAGGTAGGAGCAGGAGCTAGGAACAGGAAGGTAGGAGCGCCGAGCTAGGAACAGGAGCTAGGAGCAGGAGCTAGGAACAGGAGGTAGAAACAGGAGCTAGGAACAGGAGCTATGAACATGGGGTAGAACAGGAGCTAGGAAAAGGAGGTAGGAACAGGAACTAGGAACAGGAGCTAGGAAAAGGAGGTAGGACCAGGAACTAGGAACAGGAACTAGGAGCAGGAGCTAGGAACAGGAGGTAGGAACAGGAGCTAGAAACAGGAGGTAGGAGCAAAAAGCTGGGAAAGGGTGTGGCTGGGAGCAGGGAGCTAGGAAAAGGAGGCAGGAACAGGGAGCAGGAAACAGGGGTAGGAAAAGGAGGTGGGGAGCAGGAGCTAGGAACAGGAGGTAGGAAAAGGAGGTAGGAGCAGGAGCTAGGAACTCAGGAATGGGCAGGTAGAACAGGAGCTAGGAATAGGAGGAGCTGGAGCAGGAGCTAGAGCAGGAGCTAGGAAAGGAGGTAGGAACAGGAGCTAGGGAACAGGAGACTAGGAACAGGAGCTGAGAACAGGAGGAGGTAGAAGCAGGAGCAGGGAACAGGAGGTATGAACAGGAGGAGCTAGGAACAGGGGCTAGGGACAGGAGATAGGAACAGGAATGGTAGGAACAGGAGTAAGGTGCTTCAGAAACAGGAGCTAGGAACAGGAACTAGGAACAGGAGCTAGGAACAGGGGCTAGGGAACAGGAGCTAGGAGCAGGAGCTAGGAACAGGGGCAGGGTAGGGAGCAGGAGCTAGGAACAGGAGCTAGGAAAAGGAGGTAGGAACAGGAACTAGGAACAGGAGCTAGGAACAGGAGTTAGGAACAGGGAGCTAGGAACAGAAGCTAGGAACAAGGAGGTAGTAACAGGGAACTAGGAACAGGAGCTAGGAAAAGGAGGTAGGAACAGGAGCTAGGGACAGGAGCTAGGAACAGGAGCTAGGAACAGGGAAATGGAGCTAGGAAAAGGGGGTAGGAACAGGAACTATGAACAGGGGCTAGGAGCAGGAGCTAGGAACAGGAGGTAGGAACAGGGAACTAGGAACAGGGAGGTAGGAACAGGAGCTGGGAGCAGGAGCTGGGAAAAGGAGGTAGGAACAGGAGCTAAGAACAGGAGCTAGGAACAGGGAGCTAGGGAGCAGGAAGCTAGGAACAGGGAGCTAGGAACAGGAAGGTAGGAGCAGGAGCTGGGAACAGGAGCTAGGAAAGGGAGGTAAGAGCAGGAGCTAGGAGCAGGAGCCTGGGAAAGGAGGTAGGAACAGGAGCTAAGAACAGGAGCTAGGAAAGGGGAGCTAGGAGCAGGAAGGCAGGAACAGGAGCTAGGAAAAGGGAGGTAAGAGCAGGAGCTAGGAAAGGGAGGTATGAACAGGAGCTAGGAACAAGTGCTAGGAACAGGAGTTAGGAACAGGGGCCAGGGACAGGAGATAGGAACAGGAATGGTAGGAACAGGGGTAAGGTGCTCAGAATAGGAGCTAGTAACAGGAACTAGGAGCAGGGGCTAGGAACAGGAGGTAGGAACAGCAGCTAGGAAACAGGAATGGTAGGAACAGGAGTAAGGTGCTCCAGAACAGGGAGCTAGTAACAGGAACTAGGAAAGGGAGCTAGGAACAGGAGGTAGGGACAGAACCAGGAAAGGGAGCTAGGAACAGGAGCTAGTAAACAGGAACTAGGAAGGGAGCTAGGAACAGGAGCTAGTAACAGGAACTAGGAAAGGGAGCTAGGAACAGGAGGTATGAACAGGAAATTACAGGGACAGGAAGGAACTACAGTTTTAAGGTATTCCAACTTAGCCAGGGATCTAAAAGAGAACCCAGGTGCAGCACAAGGGGTTCAAAGGAAGGAGTAGAAGGAGGACCCTGGCCACGGGTCAAAGGTCAGTGAGTGAAGAGGTGGAGGAAGGCCAAGTGAAAACACCACAGCAGAGGGGAGAAGAACGTCCTCCTACCAGCGTCAGGTGGACGATGACATCATAGAACAGCCACAGCAAGATCCATCTGTCGACGCGGGAACTCTGACCCCCGTACCTGTGAGTGAGGAGCCCAGCAGCCACCAGCTGGAGGCCACAAGCCACCAGAGACAAGATGGAGACCATGGAGAGCGTGGGCGGAGCTTCAGAGTCCATTCTACCACAGACTGGGACCAGAAACAGAACCAGAACCAGAACCTGACTGGACCCAGGCACCTCTGTCTGACTGGAACCAGAACCTGACTGGACACAGGCACCTCCGTCTGACTGTAACCAGAACCTGAACCAGAACCTGACTGGACCCAGGCACCTCCGTCTGTAGCAGGTTGGCCCCACTGTGCTCAGACTCTCAGTGTGGGGAGACGTTTGAGAACCCGCCTCACCTGCTCTGATTGGTTCCTCTGTCTGATGAGACCACCCCTGCTCTCCTATTGGTTGATGTGAAGACCCTCCCCCTTCCTGCCTCTCCCACAACAAAGCTGAAGGCCACAGTGAGGGAGGGATGGACCAAAGTACAAGGCCTAGGAACCAGTTACCTACTAGAAGGAGGATCTACAGACTGAAGACTGAGAAGCTCCTCAGAAAACCAGAACCTAGTTCTGGTTTCATGGGGTTCCTTCTGAGAAGCTCCTCAGAAAACCAGAACCTAGTTCTGGTTTCATGGGGTTCCTTCTGAGACGTTCCTCAGAAAACCAGAACCTAGTTCTGGTTTCAAAGGGTTCCTTCTGAGAAGCTCCTCAGAAAACCAGAACCTAGTTCTGGTTTCAAAGGGTTCCTTCTGAGACGTTCCTCAGAAAACCAGAACCTAGTTCTGGTTTCATGGGGTTCCTTCTGTGACGTTTTCTCTGACCCATTTGGTTCCAGGTGACGGAACATCTGAAGAACTGAAGACAGGAAACAATCAGCTGTAGGTGAGCTTTTATTGGTCAGGAGGTGATTGAGTAACACAGGAAGCGATACAGAGAAAGAAACAGTCTTTGGCCAGAGAAATGAACCATCTTCAGTTGGTTCCACACCAACGTTCTCCACACTGTGTGGAGAACCTCCAGGCCTTCAGTCTAAATGACTGGTGCAGAGCAGAACCTCTAGGAAGGAGGTTCAGAGGCTATGGCAGAACGTTCAGGGAGAGATGGAGCTCCCTCTGGGTTCCTGATGAACATGAGGAGAACATGAGGAGAACATGAGGTGAACATGAGGAGAACATGAGGAGAACATGAGGAGAACATCAGGAGAACATGAGGAGAACATGAGGAGAACATGAGGAGAACATGAGGAGAATGGTGGCGGCACCGAGGTAGGAGTAGACAGAAACCTTTGGAGTAACCTCAGCAGGAGAAGCTTTTGGAAAACTCCTGAATGGGAATGTGGAGGAACTCCTTTGGAATGTAGGAGCACCCTGGGTGGACTGCAGAGGAACTTTGGAGACCACGCAGGGTATTCCCTTCTTAGTATGCGTGAACCTGAGGATCATCAGAAGAACCCTGGAGAGAAGCTCTACAACATTATCAGGACCAATGGAACGGTCCTGGACGGGAACTTTATGGAACGAGGAGATCTGAGGAAGGAGCATCACCCTGAAGGAACCTAACCGGACTGCGGTGAAGGTGGACCAACCTGAGCAAGACCTTCAGGAAAGACATTAGAAGAAGAGACCTTCAGAGGACGTTCCAAACATCAAGAAGGAGGTGGAGATTCATGGTCTGCTGGTAGAGAGGAACCTGGATGATGGTTCTCTGGTGGGAATGAAGCTGGATGATGGAAAGAAGAAGGTTTGAAGGAACCTGGGGGCTGGTTTGGTTCCCATAAGGTTCCAGATGATCCTCCAGACCTGAGACTCAACAGAAAACAAAGGAAGGTTCTGGTTTCAAAGATATGAAGTGGTGGAGGTCCCATGGACCTAAAGGAACACCTCAAGAATTTCTTCCTGTTTGGTCTGTGGTCCAGATCTCTGAGAGGCTGGAGGTTTTATCTGAGGAGACGTTAGGAGAACTCTAGTTCAAGGAGAAAAGCAGAAGAATCTTTAGTTGTCTTCATGGTTCCTAGAAGAACCTCTGAAGGTTGGATTTGGTTTCTCCTCACCCCCCCTTTCCTTTAGGCGTCCTCCTCCTTCTCCTCATCTTCTCCTCTCCCATGAGGGAGGGTGGAGGACAGCGCGTACTCCTCACTGAGTCCCTCAGAGACCACCGACACGTCTGCCTCCACCACCACTAAACCTTCCTTCACCTCCTCCCTCACCTCCTCCTCCTTCTCCACCTTCAGCTCCTTCATGGTCTCCACCACAGCCTCCTCCTGCTCCTCCCTCTTTGCCTCCTCCTCAGGGAGTCCTCCCTGATGGTCAGCAGGAGCCAGCTGGGCATGGACCTCAGTGAAGGGGACCTCCTGCTGGGTGGAGGATGGAGGAGAGAGTTGGAGGTCCACCTCAGCAGAGAGGGACTCCCTGGTTGCTCCATCAGGAGGCTGAGAGTCTGAGCTGCTGCGAGCCTGAGGAGACACAGAAGAACATCATGTCTGGAGACCAGAGGAAGCCCTCAGAGACCAGATGGAGACCAGAGGAGACATCTGTACCTTCCTCATCCCAAAGGTCAGAGGAGACACCTTCAGGCTGGCCGTTCTCTGCTTGATCTTCTCACGTTGCTCAGCAGAAACTATCTTTGTCCCGATCTTGGTCATCTTCTTCTCAATGTTCTGCCTGGAGAAGGCTTTCTTCAGAGAGTCCACCTGCACAGAAGGGGAGGAGCTTACTGCCGTCTGGCCAATCAAACACCTGGACATCTGCTGGCCTCTCTGGGGCCCTGACCTTCTTCAGGCTGGACCTCTTCAGTTTATCCGCTGTGGACGTGTCCATGCTGTCCAGATCCTGAGGCCACGGCTCGTCTTCATCCATGTCGGCCTCCAGACCAACGTCTTCGTCAGAAGACAGGTCGATGGTGTGGAAGCCGCCCTCTGGTTTCACGTCGCTGACCCCAAGGGAGCGGCCGGCTCTCCTTCCTGTAGGATCTCATCCCGAGGGCTGGGAGGGGTTTCCTTCACGGCGGTGGTAGGGTCCTTCTCCCCTCCTGCAGCGCAACAGGGACAGGCATCAGGAGAAAGTTCTGGCTCGTTCTACATGCATCTACCTGCTCTCACTGATGCGTCCGATGGGGAGGAGATACCGTCTGGACACTGACCCCTGATTACCCACAGAACACCACGCCGACGCCCTGAACACCACACCGCCCTGAACACCACGCCCCTGAACACCACACCACGCCCCAGGGCACCCACCACGCGCATGCTCTGAACACCCAACTGCGCCGGGAACACCACGCCTCGAACACCACGCCGCCTGAACGCCACGCCCGGCCCTCCTGACCACACACCGCGCCCCTGAACACCACAGCTGAGCTCACGCCCCCTGAACACCACGCCGCTGCCCTGAACACCACAGCGCCCTGAACACCACCACCCACCGCCCCTGAACACCACGGCCCTGAACACCACGCCCCAGAACACCACACCCAGCGCCTGAACGCACCACACCTGCGCCCCTGAACACCACGCCCCTGAACACCACTACTCGCTGAACACCACGGCCCTGAACACCACGCCTTACTGAACAGCGCTGAACACCACGGCCCTGAACACCACGCCCAGAACACCACACCCGGCGCCCTGAACACCACACCCCGCCCCTGAACACCCCGCCGCTCCCCTGAACACCACACAGCGCCCTGAACACCACACCATGAACACCACACCACGCCCCTGAACACTACACCACGCCCCTGAACACCACACTGACACCCCTGAACACCACACCCGCACCCCTGAACACCACACTGCGCCCAGAACACCACGCCTGAACACCACACCAGCCCCTGAACACCACACTGCGCCCAGAACACCCGCCCCTGAACACCACACCCGCCACTGGACACCACTGCGCTGGAACACCACGCTCCTGAGACACCACACACCCCCTGAACACCACACCACGCCACTGAACACCACACTGCGCCCCTGAACACACACACACTGCCTAGAACACCACGCCCTGAACACCACACCACGCCACTGAACACCACACTGCCCCTGAACACCACACAGCGCCCCCTGAACACCACACTGCGCCCAGAACACCTGCCCTGAACACCACACGCACCCCCTGAGACACCACACTGCGCCCAGAACACCAGCGCCCCTGAACACACCACGCTGCGCCTAGAACACCACGCCCCTGAACACCACACCGCCCTGAACACCACACTGCGCCCAGAACACGGCGCCCTAGAACACCACACCCGCGCCACTAGAACACCACACTGCACCCAGAACACCCACGCCCCTGAACACCACACGCGCCCCTGAACACCACCTAAGCCCAGAACACCACGCCCCTGAACACACACACGCACCCTGACACTACACCGCACTTCACCCACTGAACACCACACACACGCCCCTGAACACCACACTGCGCCCCTGAACACCACCACGCCCCTGAACACCACGCTGTAGCCCCTGAACACCACACGCCCCTCTGAACACCACACTCTGGCGCCCCTGAACACCACGCCCGGCCCTGAAGACACGCCGACTAAGCCTGAACACCACACTAAGCCCCTGAACACCGGCACCGCCCCTGAACACCACACTGCGGCCCCTGAACACCACGCCACGCTTCCTGAACACCACGCTAAGCGCCCACATCGTTCAGAACACCACACCGCCCTGAACACCCGCGCACGCCCCTGAACACCACGCAGCAGCCCCTGAACACCACACCACGCCCTGAACACCACGCTGCAAGCCCCTGAACACCACGCTGCGCCCCTGAACACCACACCCACGCCCCTGAACACCACGCATGCGCCCTGAACACCACGCCGCGCCCCTGAACACCACACCACGCCCCTGAACACCACGCCAAGGCGCCCCTGAACACCACACTGCGCCCCAGAACACCACGCCCCGCCCCTGAACACCACGCCGCTGCCCCAGAACACCACACTGCCCGCAACACCACGCCCCTGAACACCACACTGCGCCCTGAACACCACACCACGCCACTGAACACCACACTGCGCCCCTGAACACCACACCGCGACCCTGAACACCACGCGCTGACGCCCCTGAACACCGCGCTGCGCCCCTGAACACCACACCAGCCCCTGAACACCACGCTATGCCCCTGAACACCCGCGCCACGCCCTGAACACCACACACACGCCCCTGAACACCACTGCGCCAGAACCCACGCCTCTGAACACCACACCGCCCTGACGCCCCTGAACACCACACTTTACCTGGATAGTTTGGAATCTATCATACCTGCAGCGTTTTGTTCATATTTCCCGCAGCCGTGAAATAATATGTTTTTTTTCTACCTGTTTTATACACCAGTTACCTGCAGGGATCCATCCCAGTGCAGGACAGTAAACCATGTGGAACAAACCCAGAGCTGGAAATGGTTTGGATTACTGCTCTGAGTACTCTGATGACTACAGTACTACAGCTGCCCTCACCTGTATAGATACACTTATATATATATCCATCTGTATCTAGAAATATTTCTCTGCTCCTCATCAGCTCCTCTTGTTAAAACAACAGAAAAACAGGAAATGTGAATCATGAAGATAATCTGTCATGAAATACTAATGATGATGTCATCCCATGATACTTTAGACCAGGTGTAACCAATTAAAGACCAGCTAAAGAAAATCATCAACCAGTAAAGGTTCTGGAGACATTTTCAATTATATATATGTTACTTTAAACACTGAAATAAAGGAGGTCTTTATGCATCCATGTTATACATTAATCTTTTAATTAAAAATAATAATAATAAAGATTTTTTTTCTATTTTAAAATCTAAATTGTTTTTCAAGTAGAGAACAACAATCGTTCAGTTTGGTTTATAGATAATTTCCTGATTCCCATATTTTCTCAAACCCCTGAACTGATGGTTTGTTATTTTCTTTCTTTTTTTTTTTCTGTCTTAATGTTGGCAGTGGGCTTTAGGCTGCCCTGCAAGGCTTTAAACCTGGGTTTAACGGAGACTAAGCCATTCTCAAGCACATATCAAGGAGCTCATTCTGAGCCTGGATCCAGATTTATTGTTGATTCTGTTCATGGTGGAGAATCCTGCTTCACAGCAGCAGGTTGAGCCAAACATCCTCTAAATGTGCAGGGTCATCTTTGAGCACGCCATTTCACTTTTCTTTCACCAGTTCACCACAGTTCTTCCAGCAGTCCACACTTTCTCTGCTCTCTTTTTTCTCATGGTCTTCTCCTTCTTTCCCATCGCCCGGCTTGCCACAGGTTTTGCCTGCTGTGTCTAAAAGTAGCAGCAGCAGCAACCCAGACTGACAGCTCATTGGCTCATTTGGATCACGCGCAGCCTGGAGCGGGGGCGCTCCCCAGGGCTTTACCGTATTAACAGGAGAAGAGGCGCAGGGGAAGTTAGACACTGTCGCTGGACAACATGCAGTCATTTATGTTTTAAATCAGGTTGGGTCGGATTAGCCAGCAGGTGAGGTCTGAGCCAAGATGGCCGCTCTGTCTGCATGTCTCTCGATGATCTATGGAAGCCTATGGAGGAACCGGTCAGCGCGTGGAATTTTCTGGGAGGATTCTGGGAATGTCTCTGTGCAGGACAGTCTGTCCACAGAGCTGCAGTCCATGGCTACCATGACAACCACTGTCCTTTCTGGAGATTTTCCACTTCGCTTCCTGCAGCAGCTCACATCCAAATAAGGATAAGTGGCTGAAAGCTAGCAGCCGAGCCCAGTGGGACCAGAGGTGGACTACATTTCCCAGCTCAGACCTACCTGGAAGATGAGCACTTTGAAGTTGTTCCTGCTGACCAGGTGGGCGTGGTTTGCCTCCAGCCTCTTCACCTGGGCACCTTGACGCTCCATCCTCTCGCGGACCTGAGGAGAAAGGACATGAGGTCCCTGAGCACAGTCTGACAGGCGTCTAGCAGACCAGCTCAGAGGCAGGAAGGTCCCTCAGAGGCAGGTTAAAGGTTAAAGGTCATGATGGGATAAGTGGGTGGGGGAGAAAGAGAAGAGCAGTGTGTCCGGGAAAACCAAATACGCCACATGTCAAGCTAGCATGCTAGTGTCAAAGGTCAGAGGGCGCCTGTCCCTCAGCTGAAGTTTGGTCCAATGCAGCTCAGTAACAGAACCATGATCCCAAACCCCACAGCTGGTCTGAGACAGACGGCCTAGTCAAAGTTCAGACCTGCTGCTGGACCTTCAACTAGCTGAGGGGAACTATACAGAACCCCGGCTGAAAGCTCTGAACATCTGGCAGGGCTTCCAGGTGTGGTGATGCCTTCACTGACCTCCTTCATGGTCACGGACAGCTTTCGGCTCTTGTCCAGCAGCTTGCTGACCGTGTTGGAGGTGTGGCTGTGACTCTTGGACAGTCTGGTCATGTCTGCCTGGATTCCTCGGACCACGTCCTCCATCTGGACCTGGTGAACCTGAAACACAACCAGTCACCTGTCAGTAGCAGAACCAGATCCCTAAAAGCTGTTTGACCCGGTTAGAGGCCTCTCTGGGTCAGTCAGAACCACTGATAGCGGATGAAGATCCAGTCTGACAGATGGTCCACCACTTAGATCCGGTTCCAGTTGGAACCGGTTCCAGTTGGATCCGGTTCCAGTTGGATTGTGTTCCAGTTGGATCGGGTTCGAGTTGGATCCGGTTCCAGTCGGATCCGGTTTCAGTTGGATCCAGTTCCAGTCGGATCCGGTTTCAGTTGGATCTGGTTCCAGTTGGACCCGTTTCCTGTTGGATCCGGTTCCAGTTGGATCTGGTTCCAGTTGGACCCGTTTCCATTTGGATGCGGTTCCAGTTGGATCTGGTTCCAGTTGGACCTGTTTCCTGTTGGATCCGGTTCCAGTTGGACCCGTTTCCATTTGGATGCGGTTCCAGTTGGATCTGGTTCCAGTCGGACCCGTTTCCATTTGGATGCGGTTCCAGTTGGATCTGGTTCCAGTTGGACCCGTTTCCTGTTGGATGCGGTTCCAGTTGGATCTGGTTCCAGTTGGACCCGTTTCCATTTGGATGCGGTTCCAGTTGGATCCGTTTCCAGTTGGACCCGGTTCCAGTGGGATCTGGTTCCAGTTTTATTGGGTTCCAGTTGAACTTGGTACCAGTCGGACCAGGTTGCTGTGGTCTAACCCTCCTGGCGAGGGACGCCTGATTCTGCAGCACAAACAGGAAACAGTTTCTACATTCCTGAACTCGCAGCGCACCGAGGGCGTGTCAGAACCTGGAGGAACCCAGCTCCACATCTGGATCCCGTACCAGCTGATGTCATCATGTGACAGCGAAGCGAGGACAGAACTCTCTACTAAAGGACCAATGATATCTGCCACAGTTGAATAAGACCCGATTCTGGGCCCAGAGGACTGGTTCTGGGCCCAGAGGACAGATTCTACTTACAGACTCTGTTTGGCCCTGGAACCGTCCCACCTGCTCACCTCCATTTTGTGCTGATTGTCCTGCACGGCGTCCAGCATGTTGACCAGCTTGTCCAGGAGGGTCAGAACCGTGATGGCGTTGACGGGACCCTGGCTCAGCTTCTCCGGGTCCAAAGCGGCTGAAGGGGAGGAGGGCGAGGCCTGGTCCTGGACCTGGATCTCCAGGTTCAGGTTCAGGTCCTGGTTCTCTGCGGGGGCCATCAGGTCCTGGTTCTGGTGGGACTCGGTGGTCACCATGTCGACGGTGTTAAAATCAGAGTTTCCTGCAGTGGAGAAAACAGCCAGACTCTGCTTCGCCTGCAGTCTGAGAGCTGCGCTCTGATTGGCTGCTCTCAGGGAAACTTTCCAGATAACTTCCCACTGTGGAAAAAGTCCACACCTTTAACCCCTTCACTGCTGTTGACTGAGGGCTCACTGTCTGACAGAGGGCAGCTCTGTTTGCCCTGCCTCACCCACAGGGAGGAACAGAACCAGAACCCTGGACCAGAACCAGAACCAGAACCAGAGCCTTCTGACAGCAACAAGCTTCACATCCAGGGTAGCTTGAAGGGTTAACCTCTCTCTCTGTCTTCAGCCTGAAGTGTCAGTGTCTCTCCACCACACCCAGGGGGAGGGGACAGTTGCCGTGGAGATGCAGCAGGAGAGAGAGCCAGTGTGAGCAGGCGTCTCTCGCTCACTGGTGTTTTTCAGATGAAGTCATCTGGAAGGAAGCCTGCAGCTCCGGCTTCCTCTCATTGTTCAGCACCAGAGTCCAGAGGAAAAACCTTCGATTTAAGGTTCCTCTGCTGCTCCCCTCACAGACCGACCCGCCAGCACTGAACCAGAACCGCCCCTGGTTCTGTTAGACTGAGAGCATTGGTTCTGGGTTCTGGATTTGGTTCTGGTTCTGGGTTCTGGTTCTGGGTTCTGGTTCTAGGTTCTGATTCTGGATTTGGTACTGTTTCTGGGTCTAGTTCTGGGTTCTGGTTCTGGGTTCTGAGTTTGGTTCTGGGTTTTGGTTCTACATTTGGTTCTGGGTTCTGGTTCTAGGTTCTGATTCTGGATTTGGTACTGGTTCTGGGTCTAGTTCTGGGTTCTGGGACGGGGTTCTGGTTCTGGGTTCTGGAATGGGGTTCTGGTTCTGGGTTCTGAAACGGGGTTCTGGTTCTGGGTTTGTTTCTACATTTGGTTCTGGGTTTAGTTCTGGGTTCTGGTTCTGCTTTCTCTGGTTCTGGTTCTGGGTTCTAGTTTTGGGTCCTGGTTTTGGGTTGAGGTTCTGGGTTCTGAACCCAACACTGGGACACCACTATACTGGGAACACTGGGACAGCAGTATACTGGGAGTATCTGTGAATGTTTGCAGAACCAGTTATAGATCTAGAATTATTGGAAAGGAAAGCTTTGATAAAGTTCTTGATATTTTAGTAAATATTGTTGATATGTTAAAATAGATGCATCAGAGAACACAGTGGATCAGGTCAGAGAATAAGTCATTCTACTGTAGAAATAAAAGCAATAGACCTGCTGTAGCTCTTCAGCAGATAGAATATAATCACTGATCTATACTTTAATGAGATTCCAGCTCAGATTCAATCAGAAACAAAGAGCAGACATCTAGAGACCATCAGGGCCGTTAATCATAGACTCTAATACAGACGTGCCTAGGGGGCGGCCATCTTGGATCAGACCAGCTGCTGTCAGAGTGAATAGGAGGCGCCTTAGATCTCACTTTAATCCCATGAAAGATGAGTTAGAGATAATATTACAATAATCTCTGACATGTTAGAAGCCCTTTAAAGACAACGACATCAACAAAAAAAGAACTTTCAGTTAGATTACACACATTTATTCACGCTATTTATAACTATTTCAACTGAACTCAAACTGGATGAGACATATGCAGTTATATAGTTTGCAACTAAAAATTAATATGATAAACACAAATTTTAGATTATTATATTATAAGATTATGTTTTACATATTTTATATTTATGTAGCATATTATTATTATTATTATTATTCAGTATTTTAAAGGATTGCTCTTTGATAATGAGTATTATGATCTATAGCTGAAAATTTGTTGCAATGTGATTTACGAAAGAGTTAAGTTTTGTTTTTATAAGTTTATGTGAATTTTTATTTATCTTTTGTCATTAAGACTTTTTGTCAAATCGGTAGTGAATGGAATATCTTTTTCATTGACTTCTTTTTAATCATTATCTATGCATATAACATTTGCTCTTTAATCCGTTAATGTGTGTAGAGATATATATATAGAGTATATATATATGGTATATATATATATATATATATATATATATATATATATATATATATGTATGAGGTTCCGTTTGTGTCAGAGTCTGTGGCGCTAATGAGCACCGACTGCTGTTTACCAACCGAAGAAGAAGAAGAAACAGACAGGAAGAGGAGGCGCGGCCCTCGCAGCATCAGCTGACTCCTCGGCTGTTATTATTCTAAGCTCCTGCGGTTCGGTTCGGTTCGGTTCGGGCATCCGAACCAGCAGACCCAATCCCTCCCTCCTCTTCCTCACAGCATGGCCTTCATCACCGCTAACTGGAACCCGCTGGGAGACGCCTTCTACCGGTCAGTACCCGGAACCTGACACCGAACCCGGTTCTACTGAGTCAGAAACAGCTGCTGGATCAGAACCAGCGGCTGGGTCAGAACCAGGTTCTACTGAGTCAGAACCAGCTGCTGGATCAGAACCAGCGGCTGGGTCAGAACCAGGTTCTACTGGGTCAGAACCAGCGGCTGGGTCAGGACCTGGTTCTACTGAGTTAGAACCAGCTGCTGGATCAGAACCAGCGGCTGGGTCAGAACCAGGTTCTACTGGGTCAGAACCAGCGGCTGGGTCAGGACCTGGTTCTATTGGGTCAGAACCAGGTTTTACTGGGTCAGAACCAGCGGCTGGTTCAGTACCAGCCGGTTCTGTTGATCAGAGTTCTGTTCTGGTAGCTGAAATGTTTGGGTCTCTGTTCTCTTTGCAGGAAGACAGAACTTTATGAGATGTTCTGGAGCCTTCGGGACGGACTGGGAGACAGCCTGGTGGCTGCAGCGCCCTATGGAGGTCCAATCGGTGGGTTCTGCTCCGGGTTCTGGTTCTGCTCTGCGTTCAGGTTCTGCTCTGGGTTCAGGTTCTGCTCCGGGTTCAGGTTCTGCTCCGGGTTCTGGTTCTGCTCTGCGTTCAGGTTGTGCTCTGGGTTCAGGTTCTGCTCTGGGTTCTGGTTCTGCTGCGGGTTCTGGTTCTGCTCCGGGTTCCTGGTCCAGGAAACATTCAGTCACCATGGCAACAGCTGGTTCCCTCCTTTGTCTGGTCCTCAGAACCTCTGGATGATTTGGACCCGTGAGACATGTCCCAGTCTGAAAGGACAGGTACCGTCCATCAGAGACGGGAGCTTTGAACCAATCAGAACCATTAGAACCAATCAGAACCATTGGAAGCAATCAGAACCATTAGAACCAATCAGAACCTGCTGTGGTGCTCAGAACTAAATAGAAGCAGAAGCCGTTACCATGGCGATGCAGCCTAACACTCTGTGTTCTGCTTCCTGGTTCTGTTGGTGTCTCAGCTCTCCTCAGAGAACCTCTCAGACGTTCCACCAGTTCCCGTCCCCAGTTGGACATCTACTCGGCCTCAGGAGTGTCCATCACCAGCTTCCCTGTGAGTAACCTTGTCCTTCTGCCAGCAGCCAATCACAGCCCTGTCCTCTGATGACATCATCTGTCTCTCTCTCGCAGTGGAAGAGCGGTCCGGTGGTCCACCTGGGTTGGTCCGTCAATGACGAGCTCCTATGTGTTCAGGAGGACGGGACAGTCCTGATCTACGACCTGTTTGGGACATTCAAGAGACACTTCAGCATGGGACAGGTGGGTCCATTTAGGACAGGTGGGTCCATTTAGGACGGGACAGGTGGGTCCATTTAGGACGGGACAGGTGGGTCCATTTAGGACGGGACAGGTGGGTCCATTTAGGAGGGGACAGGTGGGTCCATTTAGGAGGGGACAGGTGGGTCCATTTAGGACGGGATGGGCGGGACCATTTAGGACAGGTGGGTCCATTTAGGACGGGACAGGTGGGTCCATTTAGGACGGGACAGGTGGGTCCATTTAGGACGGGACAGGTGGGTCCATTTAGGACAGGTGGGTCCATTTAGGACGGGACAGGTGGGTCCATTTAGGAGGGGACAGGTGGGTCCATTTAGGAGGGGACAGGTGGGTCCATTTAGGACGGGATGGGCGGGACCATTTAGGACAGGTGGGTCCATTTAGGACGGGACAGGTGGGTCCATTTAGGACAGCTGGGTCCATTTAGGACGGGACAGGTGGGTCCATTTAGGACAGGTGGGTCCATTTAGGACGGGACAGGTGGGTCCATTTAGGACAGGTGGTTCCATTTAGGACGGGATGGGTGGGTCCATTTAGGAGGGGACAGGTGGGTCCATTTAGGACGGGACAGGTGGGTCCATTTAGGACGGGATGGGTGGGACCATTTAGGACAGGTGGGTCCATTTAGGACAGGTGGGTCCATTTAGGAGGGGACAGGTGGGTCCATTTAGGACGGGATGGGCGGGACCATTTAGGACAGGTGGGTCCATTTAGGACGGGACAGGTGGGTCCATTTAGGACGGGACAGGTGGGTCCATTTAGGACGGGACAGGTGGGTCCATTTAGGACAGGTGGGTCCATTTAGGACAGGTGGGTCCATTTAGGACGGGATGGGTGGGTCCATTTAGGACAGGTGGGTCCATTTAGGACGGGACAGGTGGGTCCATTTAGGACAGGTGGGTCCATTTAGGAGGGGACGGGTGAGTCCATTTAGGACGGGTGGGTCCATTTAGGACGGGACAGGTGGGTCCATTTAGGACGGGTGGGTCCATTTAGGACGGGACAGGTGGGTCCATTTAGGACAGGACAGGTGGGTCCATTTAGGACAGGACAGGTGGGTCCATTTAGGACGGGTGGGTCCATTTAGGACGGGTGGGTCCATTTAGGACGGGACAGGTGGGTCCATTTAGGACAGGTGGGTCCATTTAGGACAGGACAGGTGGGTCCATTTAGGACGGGACAGGTGGGTCCATTTAGGACGGGACAGGTGGGTCCATTTAGGATGGGATGGGTGGGTCCATTTAGGACGGGACAGGTGGGTCCATTTAGGACGGGACAGGTGGGTCCATTTGGGAGGGGACAGGTGGGTCCATTTAGGACAGGTGGGTCCATTTAGGACAGGACAGGTGGGTCCATTTAGGACAGGACAGGTGGGTCCATTTAGGACAGGACAGGTAGGTCCATTTAGGACAGGTGGGTCCATTTGGGAGGGGACAGGTGGGTCCATTTAGGACAGGTGGGTCCATTTAGGACAGGTGGGTCCATTTAGGACGGGACAGGGGGGTCCAATCTGTGGGACGGGAGTGTTGCTGAACCGGTTGACGGGTGTCCTCGTGTCAAACAGGAAGTGGTCCAGAGCCAGGTTCTAGAGGCCAAGGTCTTTCATTCTCCCTATGGAACTGGCGTTGCCATAGTAACAGGCTCCTCCCGCTTCACCCTGGCGACCAACATCGAGGACCTGAAGCTCCGCAGGTTACCTGAGGTCCCAGGTGAGGACAGCTCAACATCCAGGTAGGCCTGTGTGTCCTCCAGGTGTCCTCCAGCTGTCTCTGTCCCCTCAGGTCTCCAGGGGAAGCCGTCCTGCTGGGTGGTCCTGACCCAGGACAGACAGACCAAAGTCCTGGTGTCCAGTGGAGCTGAACTCTATGTCCTGGACAACACCTCCTGCACTGCTGTGGTAGGACGGACGGACGGACGGACAGGTGAGCTACTGTCCCCCACCTGTCTGACGTCCTCCCTGTGTGTCTCCAGTACCCCCCAGGTCTCAGTCCTCAGGCTGGCAGCATTGTCCACATGGCCGTCTCCTTCAGCTATAAGTACCTGGCTCTGTTCACGGAGGCGGGACACCTGTGGACCGGCCTGTCCAACCTGCAGGTGAGCAGCAGCTCTTAGTGGGCGTGGCCTCAGCTGTGGGGGTCTGACAGGTGCTTCTGTCTGCAGGAAAGACTGAGCGAAGTGGACATCAAAAGGACAGCTCCGCCCACACAGATGGTCTGGTAGGTCCACTAGCCGACCCGTCTGGGTCCCCCTGACTGAGCTGGACCGTGTCTCAGCAGCTTCTGTCCCCGTCCAGGTGCCGCAGGCCCAGGTCCCAGCAGCCCTCCGTGGTCCTGATGTGGGACAGACTCCTCCTGGTGGTGGGAGCGTGTAACGACACCATCCAGTATCCTTTCCTCTGGCTCAGAGCGGTTCTAGGAGCGGTTCTAGGAGTGGTTCTAGGGTAGCCTGCCGCTCAGAGCGGTTCTAGGAGCGGTTCTAGGAGGGGTTCTAGGGTAGCCTGCCGGCTCAGAGCGGTTCTAGGAGCGGTTCTAGGGTAGCCTGCCGCTCAGAGCCGGTTCTAGGAGCGGTTCTAGGGTAGCCTGCCGCTCAGAGCGGTTCTAGGAGCGGTTCTAGGAGCGGATCTAGGAGTGGTTCTAGGGTAGCCTGCCGCTCAGAGCGTGTTCTAGGAGCGGGTTCTAGGAGCGGATCTAGAGTGGTTCTAGGGTAGCCTGCCTGCTCAGAGCGGTTCTAGGAGCTGCTTCTAGGGTAGCCTGCCTGCCGGCTCAGAGCCGTTCTAGGAGCTGGTTCTAGGGTAGCCTGCCGCTCAGAGCGGGTTCTAGGAGCGGTTCTAGGGTAGCCTGGGCCGTCTCAGAGCGGTTCTAGGAGCGGGGTTCTAGGGTAGCCTGCCGCTCAGAGCTGTTCTAGGGTAGCCTGCCGCTCAGAGCGTTCTAGGAGCGTGTTCTAGGGTAGCCTGCCGCTCAGAGCGGTTCTATGAGTGGTTCTAGGGTAGCCTGCCGCCTGCAGAGCGTTCTAGGAGCGGCGAGTTCTAGGGTAGCCTGCCGCTCAGAGCGGTTCTAGGAGCTGCTTCTAGGAGCGGTTCTAGCGCAGTGGCCTCCGCCGCTCAGAGCCGCGTTCTAGGAGCGCAAGGTTCTAGGGTAGTCTGCCGTCTCAGAGCGGTTCTATGAGCGGTTCTAGGGTAGCCTGCCGCTCAGAGCGGTTCTAGGAGCGGCTTCTAGGGTAGCCTGCCGCTCAGAGCGTGTTCTAGGAGCGGCTCTAGGGTAGCCTGCCGCTCAGAGGGTTCTATGAGCGTTTCTAGGGTAGCCTGCCGCTCAGAGCCGTTCTAGGAGCGGTTCTAGGGTAGCCTGCCGCTCAGAGCGTTCTAGGAGCGGTTCTAGGGTAGCCTGTCGCTCAGAGCTGCTCTAGGAGCTGGCTTCTAGCTGCAGCCTGCCGCTCAGAGCCGTTCTAGGAGCGGGTTCTAGGGTAGTCTGCCGCCTCAGAGCTAAGTTCTAGGAGCTGTTCCTAGGGTAGCCTGTCGCTCAGAGCTGCTCTAGGAGCTGTTCTAGGGTAGCCTGTCGCTCAGAGCTGTTCTAGGAGCGGTTCTAGGGTAGCCTGCCGGCTCAGAGCTGGTTCTAGGAGCTGTTCTAGGGTAGCCTGTCGGCTCAGAAGCGTTCTAGGAGCGGTTCTAGGGTAGCCTGCCGCCTCAGAGCGGCTCTTCTAGGAGCTGTTCTAGGGTAGCCTGCCGCCTCAGAGCGGTTCTATGAGCGGTTCTAGGGTAGCCTGTCGGCTCAGAGCGGGTTCTATGAGCTGGTTCTAGGGTAGCCTGTCGGCTCAGAGCGGTTCTATGAGCTGCAGCTAGGGTAGCCTGTCGGCTCAGAGCGGTTCTAGGAGCGGTTCTAGGGTAGCCTGTCTGCTCAGAGCGTTCTAGGAGCTGCAACCTTAGAAGCTCAAGCTAGGCCTGCCGCTCAGAGCGTGTTCCTATGAGCTGCCTCTAGGAGCCTAATAGGTTCTAGGAGAGCGGAGTCTTAGGGTAGCCTGCCGCTCAGAGGTGGTTCTAGGAGCGGAAGTTCTAGGGTAGCCTGCCGGCTCAGAGCGGTTCTAGGAGCGGTTCTAGGGTAGCCTGCCAGCTCAGAGCGGGTTCTAGGAGCCGTTCTAGGTAGCCTGCTGGCTCAGAGCGGTTCTAGGAGTGGTTCTAGGGTAGCCTGCTGGCTCAGAGCGGTTCTAGGAGCGGTTCTAGGGTAGCCTGCCAGCTCAGAGCAGTTCTAGGAGCCGTTCTAGGGTAGCCTGCTGGCTCAGAGCGGTTCTAGGAGTGGTTCTAGGGTAGCCTGCTGGCTCAGAGCGGTTCTAGGAGCGGTTCTAGGGTAGCCTGTCGGCTCAGAGCAGTTCTAGGAGCCGTTCTAGGGTAGCCTGCTGGCTCAGAGCGGTTCTAGGAGTGGTTCTAGGGTAGCCTGTCGGCTCAGAGCAGTTCTAGGAGCCGTTCTAGGGTAGCCTGCTGGCTCAGAGCGGTTCTAGGAGTGGTTCTAGGGTAGCCTGCTGGCTCAGAGCGGTTCTAGGAGCGGTTCTAGGGTAGCCTGTCGGCTCAGAGCAGTTCTAGGAGCCGTTCTAGGGTAGCCTGCTGGCTCAGAGCGGTTCTAGGAGTGGTTCTAGGGTAGCCTGCCAGCTCAGAGCAGTTCTAGGAGCCGTTCTAGGGTAGCCTGCTGGCTCAGAGCGGTTCTAGGAGTGGTTCTAGGGTAGCCTGCTGGCTCAGAGCGGTTCTAGGAGCGGTTCTAGGGTAGCCTGTCGGCTCAGAGCAGTTCTAGGAGCGGTTCTAGGGTAGCCTGCCGGCTCAGAGCGGTTCTAGGAGCGGTTCTAGGGTAGCCTGTCGGCTCAGACCGGTTCTAGGAGTGGTTCTAGGGTAGCCTGCCGGCTCAGAGCGGTTCTAGGAACCGTTCTAGGGTAGCCTGTCGGCTCAGACCGGGTTCTAGGAGTGGTTCTAGGGTAGCCTGCCGGCTCAGAGCGGTTCTAGGAGCGGTTCTAGGGTAGCCTGCCAGCTCAGAGCGGTTCTAGGAGCCGTTCTAGGGTAGCCTGCCGCTCAGAGCCGGTTCTAGGAGCTGGTTCTAGGGTAGCCTGCCGGCTCAGAGCTGCCTCTAGGAGCCGCGTTCTAGGGTAGCCTGCCGGCTCAGAGCGGTTCTAGGAGCGGTTCTAGGGTAGCCTGCTGGCTCAGAGTGGTTCTAGGAGCGGTTCTAGGGTAGCCTGCTGGCTCAGAGTGGTTCTAGGAGCGGTTCTAGGGTAGCCTGCTGTAGTCCTCCTTAACTGTAAGCCAGGTTCCCCATGGAGGAGCGCTCGGTGTTGGTGGGGGAGCTGGACGGCGTCCGGATCATCGCTCCCTGCACCCAGGAGCTGCTGCAGGAGGTTCCTCTGGTCTGCCAGGACATCTTCAAGATCGCCTCCATGGCTCCTGGAGCGCTGCTGCTGGAGGCCCACCGCGAGTACGAGGTAGGTAGGCCGCCTAAGGGGCCGCCGGAGGGGGTCTGGACCCTCGGTTCTGATTCCCGTCTGCTTGAGCAGAAGTCCAGTCAGAAGGCGGATGAGTACCTGAGGGAGATCAAGGAGCAGGACGTCCTGGGAGACGCCGTGCGGCAGTGTGTGGAGGCAGCGGCGCACGAGTACGACCCTGACACCCAGAAGGCTCTGATGAGGGTGAGAACACCAGTACCAGAACCATGGCGGCTCAGTCTGTGTGTGACGTGGCGTCTTTTCATTAGGCGGCGTCCTTCGGCAAGTGTTTTCTGACGGACTTCAGTCCGGAGCAGTTCGTGGTGACCTGCAGGGAGCTGCGGGTGCTGAACGCCGTCAGGGACAGCAGCGTGGGGATGCCGCTCACTCACACTCAGTATCCTGCAGTGGTGCATCATGGGAGCTGGGGCTCCGCCTCCCTGGGTCGGTTCATTCATGTTTCTGCTGGACTTTAGCCTGATGCTCCTTAACCTCTGACCTCAGATTCAAACAGATGACCCTACAGGTGCTGATAGACAGGTATGCCACCTGATGTCCTCCTTTACCCATAGCTCAGCGTCCCCTAGCTTAGCACCTCCTAGCTTAGCTCAGTGCCTCCTAGCTTAGCACCTCCTAGCTTAGCTCAGTGCCTCCTAGCTTAGCACCTCCTAGCTTAGCTCAGCACGTCCTAGCTTAGCTCAGTGCCTCCTAGCTTAGCTCAGCACCTCCTAGCTAAGCTCAGTGTCTCCTGGTTTAGTTCAGCCCCTCATACCTGAGCGCCTCCTAGCTTAGCTCAGCCTCCTAGCTTAGCTCAGCATCTCCTAGCTTAGCTCAGCCTCCTAGCTAAGCTCAGTGTCTCCTGGCTTAGTTCAGCATCTCCTAGCTTAGCTCAGCGCCTCCTAGCTAAGCTCAGTGTCTCCTAGCTTAGCTCAGCATCTCCTAGCTTAGCTCAGCGCCTCCTAGCTTAGCTCAGCTCAGCATCTCCTAGCTAAGCTCAGTGTCTCCTGGCTTAGTTCAGCCCCTCATACCTGAGCGCCTCCTAGCTTAGCTCAGCGTCTCCTAGCTTAGCTCAGCGCCTCCTAGCTTAGCTCAGCATCTCCTAGCTAAGCTCAGTGTCTCCTGGCTTAGTTCAGCTCCTCATACCTGAGCCTCCCTAGCTTAGCTTCGGCGTCCCCTAGCTTAGCTCAGCCTCCCAGCTTAGCTCGGCGTCCCCTAGCTTAGCTCAGCTGCCTCCTAGCTTAGCTCGGCGGCCCCTAGCTTAGCTCAGCGTCCACTAGCTTAGCTCAGCGCCTCCTAGCTTTGCTCAGCGCCTCCTAGCTCAGCGACTCCTAGCTTAGCGTCCCCTAGCTTAGCTCAGCGTCCCCTAGCTTAGCTCAGTGCCTCCTAGCTTAGCTCAGCATCTCCTAGCTTAGCTCAGCGTCCCCTAGCTTAGCTCAGCGCCTACTAGCTTAGCTCGGCGTCCCCTAGCTTAGCTCAGCGTCCCCTAGCTTAGCGTCTACTAGCGTCTTCTGTCCCGTGTCTCCTGTCTAAGCGTCCTCTGCTGCCCAGGTTGGTCTACCGGCAGTTCTACCCGTTGACCATGGAGGTCTGTCGCTACCTGAAGATTCCAGACTACCAGGGAGTCAGCCGAGTCCTGAAGCACTGGGCCTCCTGCAAGGTCACCTCCAGCTCCCCTCCATCTTCTGCTGATCCATGTCCTCCAGACCTTCTCACATGTCCTCCTCCTGGTCCAGGTCCAGCAAAAGGACCTGACGGACGAGGCCATCGCTCGAGCCGTCTGCTCCAAGGTGGGAGACTGTCCTGGGGTGTCCTACTCTGACATCGCAGCCAAGGCGTACGAGTGTGGCCGTCCTGAGCTGGCCATCAAGGTGGGAGTCCTGTAGGCATCTCTGCTGTGGTTCTGCTCACCTGGTGGCGCTGTAGCTCTAAAGTTCCCGGTGGTCCCCTGCCACCATCTATAGTATTTGTCTCAGCAACCCCCCCTGTGGCCCGTTTCAGCTCTTGGACTATGAGGCCCGTTCTGGAGAACAGGTTCCTCTGCTGCTGAAGATGAAGCGGAGCCAGCTGGCCCTCAGCAAGGCGGTGGAGAGCGGCGACACCGACCTGGGTGAGTTATGAGGCTCCGCCCACCTGTCCTCCAGCTAAGCTGCTGGTCTCTGACGTCTCTCTGTTGGACAGTCTACACCGTGGTGACCTACCTGAAGAACGAGATGAACCGAGGAGATTTCTTCATGACCCTGAGGAACCAGCCGGTGGCCCTCAGCCTCTACAGACAGGTGGGCTCAGCAGAACCAGAAGGTGTAGGGGGTCCTGGCTGCTAGCGGATCCCAGGGTCCTGACTGGGTCCCTTTAAATTTAGCTGATTGGTTGTTGGACGCCATAACCCAAACAGGAAGATGGACCAGATCCCAGGTCGATCCAACAGAACGGAGCGCTGGGTCAGGCAGTCCTGGTTCTGGAGACTCCCTGCCTGTTCTGCTACATTAGCGTTACAGAGTTACAGCGCTACAGTGCTACGTTAAAGCTACAGTGTTACAGCGCTACAGTGCTACGTTAGTGTTACAGAGTTGCAACAATACAATGCTACTATTAGCATTACAGTGTTGCAGCGATACAACACTACATTAGCGTTACAGAGTTGCAGCGATACAATGCTACGTTAGCGTTACAGTGGTACAGCGATACAATGCTACATTACCGTTACAGTGTTGCAGCAATACAATGCTGCGTTCCAGTGTTAAAGCTCTACAATGCTACTATTAGCATTACAGTGTTACAGAGATACAATGCTACGTTAGCGTTACAGTGTTACAGTGCTACAATGCTATGTTAGCGCTCTAGTGTTAAAGTGCTACAATGCTACATTAGCGTTACAGAGTTGCAGCGATACAATCCTACTATTAGCATTAAAGTGTTACAGCTCTACAATGCTACTATTTGCATTACAGTGTTGCAGCGATACAATGCTACGTTAGCATTACAGTGTTACAGCTCTACAATGCTACTATTAGCATTACAGTGTTGCAGCGATACAATGCTACGTTAGCATTACAGTGTTACAGCTCTACAATGCTACTATTAGCATTACAGTGTTGCAGAGATACAATGCTACGTTAGCGTTACAGTGATACAATGCCACGTTAGCGTTACAGTGTTACAGCGCTACAATGCTATGTTAGCGCTCTAGTGTTAAAGTGCTACAACCCTACGTTAGCATTACAGTGATACAATGCCATGTTAGCGTTACAGTGTTACAGCGCTACAATGCTATGGTAGCGCTCTAGTGTTAAAGTGCTACAGTGCTACATTAGCGTTACAGAGTTGCAGCGATACAATCCTACTATTAGCATTAAAGTGTTACAGCTTTACAATGCTACTATTAGCGTTACAGTGTTGCAGCGATACATTGCTATGTTAGCGTTACAGTGTTACAACGCAGCATTGCTATGTTAGCTTTACAGTGTTACAACGCTACATTGCTATGTTAGCTTTACAGTGTTTACAATGCTACATTGCTATGTTAGCGTTACAGAGTTGCAGCGATACAAGCTATGTTAGCGTTACAGTGTTGCAGTGATACAATGCTACGTTAGTGTTACAGTGGTACAACGCTGCATTGTTACGTTAGCATTACAGTGTTGCAGTGATACAATGCTATGTTGGCCAGTGCCATGTTAGGATTACAGTGTTACAACGCAACATTGCTATGTTTGCGTTAGAGTTGCAGTGATACATTGCTACGTTAGCATTACAGTGTTGCAGTGATACAAGCTATGTTAGCGTTACAGTGTTGCAGCGATACAATCCTACGTTAGCGTTACAGTGTTAAAACGCTACATTGCTACGTTAGCATTACAGTGTTGCAGTGATACAAGCTATGTTAGCGTTACAGTGTTGCAGCGATACAATCCTACGTTAGCGTTACAGTGTTACAACGCTACATTGCTACGTTAGCATTACAGTGTTGCAGTGATACAATGATAATGATGGTTCTGACTGGACTTTTGGAACTCCTGGTTGGTCCGGTACCAGCTGACCCACCTGTGTTGTCCAGTTCTGTAAGCTGCAGGAGCCTCAGACCCTGAAGGACCTCTACAACCAGGATGACGACCACCAGGAGCTGGGGAACTTCCATGTCTCTGCCAGCTACAGGGAGAAGGTGAGCTGCACTCGGACCCGAACCACCCAGTCCGTCCTCAAGTCCAAACACAGGAACCCTTCTGGACCTTCTAGTCCTGGAGGTCTGGTCTGGACCCAAAAAGAGACCGTCTAAAAGTTCCGGAACACTGGACCTCCAGAACCAGAAGCGTCTTCCTGACCCCTCCTGTCCCCCTGTGCCCTGAGCAGAGGCTGGAGGGCCGCTTGGCTCAGCTGCAGAGCGCCGTGGATGAGTTCAACAAGGCCAAGAATGACTTTGCTGCCAAGGTGAGGCTCTCTGCTGGATCCGGCACTTCACTGGGTTCTGTAGAACCTGCCGACCCGTCCTCAGGAGGTCCATCAGAACACGGTTCTGACCCGCTCTGCTCTGGGCTTCTAGGCCACGGAGGACGAGATGCGGCTGCTGCGTTACCAAAGGAAGCTGGATGACGAGAAGGGGGCGGGGCTCCTTGGGCTGTCCCTGCAGGTGAGTGTCAGTAATGGTGTGACCATTCAGGGAGGGGCGGGTGTTAAGGAGTGATGTCACTTCCTGTGCAGGCCACCATGGAGGCACTGATGGCGTTGGGACTGCACAAGCAGGCAGAGCAGATCTACAGAGACTTCAGGGTCCCAGACAAGAGGTCAGTCCTGTGATGTCACTAGAACCGCTCCAGTCCGTCTCTGACTGACGGGTCGGACCCAACAGAGGGCCGAGGGGGGGTTGGGCGATGGCGTCCTCTTCAGACAGGAAGCTGAGCTCCCGTTTGGACGTCCTCAGCAGTGACCAATCAGAGAGCTCCAATCCATTGGGTCAATAAACATTTAAAGAGACGATGAAATGATCGCGGATAGATTCAATGAGATGAAAACAGAAACCATTCAGTCCTTTTTCATTTCAGCTCTTTTATTAAAAATAATGTTTTCATCTGAACAGCTGGCAGCCAATCAGAGCCAGCGGCTTGGAGCGGAGAACAAATGGCTGCTTATTTATTTCGCAGCACTTATTAGCAGCTAACAGCAGCTAATAGCAGCAGCTTGCAGCAGCTATTAGTGGCTAGCAGCAGCTATTAGTGGCTAGCAGCAGTTATTAGGGGCTAGCAGCAGATTAGCAGCGAACAGCAATTAATAGCAGCTAACAGCAGTTAATAGCAGCTAACAGCAGCTATTAGCAGCTAGCAGCAGCTATTAGAGGCTACCCACAGCTATTAGGGGCTAACAGCAGTTATTAGCGGCTAGCAGCTGAGTAGCAGCTAACAGCAGTTAATAGCAGCTAGCAGCAGATTAGCAGCTAGCAGCAGATTAGCAGCTAGCAGCAGTTAAAAGCAGGAACAGCAGCTATTAGCAACTAGCAGCAGTTAATAGCAACTAGCAGCAGTTAATAGCAACTAGCAGCAGTTAATAGCAACTAGCAGCAGTTATTAGTGGCTAGCAGCAGTTATTAGTGGCTAGCAGCAGTTATTAGTGGCTAGCAGCAGTTATTAGCAGCCAGCAGCACTTATTAGTGGCTAGCAGCAGTTATTAGTGGCTAGCAGCACTTATTAGCAGCTAGCAGCACTTATTAGCAGCTAGCAGCAATTATTAGCAGCCAGAAACAGTTATAAGCAAATAGCAGCAGTTATTAGCGGCTAGCAGCAATCAGTAGCTGCTAGCAGATGGTAACGTTCTACTGAGCTCATCCATGGTTCCTCCCCTTCAGGTTCTGGTGGCTGAAGCTAAAGTCTCTGGCTGAGAAGGAGCAGTGGGAGGAGCTGGAGAAGTTCTCCAGGAGCAAGAAGTCTCCTATTGGTTACCTGGTAGGAACAGGCCCCACCCCCTGCCCTGTCAGGTAGAACTGCATTTCCCATGATTCCTTGCTGCCTGTGTCCTCAGGCCTTCGTGGAGGTGTGCATGAAGAACAACAACAGACATGAGGCCAAGAAGTACGTCAGTAAGGTCACACCTGAGCAGAAGGTCAAAGCTCACCTGGCTGTCGGGTAAGACCACGCCCCCTGAACAATGACACGAAGCCCCGCCCACTGCTCACTCTTCTTCGTCTGTCAGGGACCTGGAGGGGGCCGCAGACGCAGCCATCGAGCGCCGCAACGACTCGGAGATGGGGGCGGTCCTCTCCAGATGCTCCGCCTCCGACCGCCTGCTGATGGACAGGTTGACCCGCGCCCGGGCCGGCGCTGCCAGGAAGTGATGTCACTGAGGAAGCTGCCTGTGGTTGGCTGAGGACTCTTCCTGTCTGAATAAAGTGGATCAGAACACGGGCTCCTGGAGCTGGCAGAGCGCGCCGGCCCGGTTCCCGATGTTTGGGTTGAAAGACTGGATGTTCTATAATAAAAAGTTCTGTTTGTGACCCAGATTGGTTACAGCTGCGGTTCTGGTGGATTTAGGTCTATGAAAGCATGTCGGTATGAATAAATGAGCTTTTAAAGAAGGGGAAGGTTGGTGCTGATCTGGTCACTAAGCAACCAGGACGCTGGTTACCATGGTAACCATGGGTTTTAGGGAGAAGCGGTCTGGACCGGCTTCCAGTCCAAACGGGTCCGTTAGTCCTGGATTGTTGTGACTCCATCAGAGCAGCTGGATACGATGTTCATCCAGGTAAACAGGAAGCCACCAGGTGAGATCCTCCCACCAACCGATGGCTGCAGGATCCCTGACCAGCGGCGGGACAGACCGCCGGCGGGACAGACCGCCGGCGGGACAGACCGCCGGCAGGACAGACCGCCGACGGGACAGACCAGCGGCGGGACAGACCGCCGGCGGGACAGACCGCCGTCACGCTGAATTTAGACGATACGTCTGATACGAGCCGGGGACCCTCAGCATCTGCCGTTTCTATGGTAACGTCTGAAGACTGGGACTAGGGACCTGGAGGTCAGAAGCGTTCTGGGTTTCAGGCGCGAATCTCAGAAAAAGTCAGTTCCGGTCATCAGTGTCGAGGGGTTCTGGACGGGGTTGCTGGTTTCCTGGGTTTCCCCCTCCTGCTGGGCTGAGAAACCCCTGGACTTTGGTCTAGGCCATTTCACCTGACCCAGTCCTCTCTGGTCCCTTCTGCCTCGCGCTCCGTCATCCGGTCTGGTGTCACGGTCCGGTTCCCCACCGGTACCAGCAGATCAACCAGCGCTGTTGCCCCTAGCAACAGGATCTGCCCCCTCCTCTGGTTCCGGTTCCATCCAGGCTGAGGTGAGACCGCCCTCTGCTGGTGGATGACTGACATTACAGCTGAACCAGAACCAAGAACTGTAGGTCAGGACCAGGACCCGTCTATGGACCCATGAAGCTCTACTGGAGCCGGTTCTGGTTCTGGTTCTGGTTCTGAGCTGATTTTAAACCCAGAGGACAGGAATGAACCGCCTTCAGATGCAATGAGGTTCTGTTGATGGTTCTGATCCAGTTGATCTGCACTGATACCTTCTGGACACCCAGCCCACCTTTAGTTCACTCTGGTTCCAGAACCGGTTCCTTCAGAACCAGTACGCCCTGCTGGACCACAACCAGCTTATTGGACAGAACCAGAACCTCAGCAGTACTGGAAGCTACAACCAGGTGATTTAGAAAGTTCTGATAGGTTCGGTTCTGCCGGAGGAGGAACCGAACCTGGAGGAGCAGAGACTGGATTTGGACCGGGTCCATCTGTTTACTGTCTGAGGGCGGGGCCAGAGGGGTGGGATCGGAGGGGGCGGGGCTTCGATCAGCAGGTTCTGGAACCGAGGCGGTTCTGTCAGAAAGTCTGCAGAGACTCCAGCAGGTAGGTGGTTCCGTTTGCTTTCAGCGCTGCAGAACCGAACCGAACCCAGAGAGCTGATCAGAACCGAGCTCCGCAGGTTTAATCCGACAGGTTCTGCTCAGGTTCTGTTGGTCTGGTTCCGCTTCCAGCTGATTTCCACGCGTTCCGTCCAGATCTACCGCTCCGTGGTGCGTTCAGGTACCGCTGGGTCAGAACCCAGAATGAGCTGCTGGACACGCTGCAGGCAGAACCTCTGCAGAAACTTAGCAGAACCTTAGCAGAACCTCTGCTGAAACTTAGCAGAACCACAGCAGAACATCTGCTGAAACTTAGCAGAACCACAGCAGAACATCTGCTGAAACTTAGCAGAACCACAGCAGAACCTCTGTAGAATCTCAGCAGAACCTCTGCTGAAACTTAGCAGAACCTCTGCAGAATCTCAGCAGAACCTCTGCAGAAACTTACCAGAACCACAGCAGAATCTCAGCAGAACCTCTGCTGAAACTTAGCAGAACCACAGCAGAACATCTACTGAAACTTAGCAGAACCTCTGCAGAATCTCAGCAGCACCTCTGCAGAACATCTGCTGGACCTTAGCAGAACCTCAGCAGAACCAGAGGTGTTCTCTGAGTTTCTCTTAAATGGGTCCAAATGAAGGCCAACATCTGTCAGCCTTTTGCAGACCAGTTTGGACCAGTCAGCCGGGTCAGAACCTCTTCAATCTGAGCAGAACCTCCTCCAAAGCTCAGAGGACCCGGAACACATGGAGTCAGAGATGCTTCAGCACAAGATCAGTGGAACCAGGACTGGATCAGAACCAGGACCCTGAGGAGGAGGAAGTGCTGAGTCACCGTCTGGTTAACCTTTGACCAATCAGAGCAGCCTGATTACTGCTGCTAATAAAACTGGACCACCTGCTGGGCTCCGGTCCAGGACCAGATAGGAGACACCTTCATAGAACCCAGAGGGTCCGATTGGACCACAGATCCCTCTGATCCTCATCAAGAACCCTGCTGGACATCCCTGGAAGTTCACGCAGAAACCAGCAAGATCCTGGTGACCAGAACCCAATAGAGAAATGGACGGAACCAAAAGAACAGAAGAACAAGAACCAAAGGAAATCAGACTGGATCCAGAGAGGAACCCGAGAAGAACCAAGAAGAACCACATAGGAACCCAAGGGGAACCAGAGAGGAACCAAGAAGAACCAGAAAGGAACCGGAGGGGAACATAAATATTTTTGTCAACATTCAGTCCAAAGTTCTGTGGTTCTGTTTCATCAGCATCTTCTGATGATAATGACTGATTAATGTCTCCCCCACTAACCTTCTCCCCCACTAGCCTTCTCCCCACGCATAACCTTCTCCCCCCACTAACCTTCTCCCCCTAACCTTCTCCCCCCACTAACCTTCTCCCCCCACTAACCTTCTCCCCACTAACCTTCTCCCCCCCACTAACCTTCTCCCCACTAACCTTCTCCCCCCCAACTTCCACCTACTACTAACCTTCTCCCCCCACTAACCTTCTCCCCCCTCCTAACCTTCTCCCTTCAGCAGCCTCCCCCCACTAACCTTCTCCCCCCACTAACCTTCTAACCTTCTCCCCACTAACCTTCTCCCGGCTATACTTCTCCCCCCCACTAGCTAACCTTCTCCCCCCACTAACCTTCTCCCCCCACTAACCTTACTCCCCTAAGCCTTCTCCCCCCCACCTTCTCCCCCACTAACCTTCTCCCCCACTAACCTTCTCCCCCCACTAACAGCCTCCCTCTAACCTCTCCCCACTAACCTTCTCCCCATCCCTCCCCCCTTTCCCCCTCCCCAGCGTTCTCCTCTCTTCCTCCTGTTCTGTGATTGGTTCCGGCCGACAGGTGATGATGTCGTCAGTGAAGGTGGAGTCTGTGGTGAAGGAGCACGCTCTGATTGGTGAAGGGCCTGTGTGGGAGGAGTCAGATCAGACCCTGCTCTTTGTGGACATCGCCGGGCAGAAGATCCACCGCTGGAATCCGGCGACCAATCAGATCGCTTCCCTGGGGACAGGTAGGCGTCTCCTGTCTCACCTGTAGGACGGTCTCTCACCTACCTGCTTCTCATCAGTCCAACTCTTGGTCCCCAGGTGACACTGTGGGATTCGCCGTCCCCCGCAGGTCGGGCGGTTATGTGGCCGGCGTTGGCCGCAGCATCGCAGCCGTTGATTGGACGTCCCAGAAGGTGACATCACTGGTGAGCGTAGAGGAGGACAAACCGGAGAACCGCCTGAACGACGGAAAGGTGGATCCATTGGGCCGCCTGCTAGCAGGTTAGCATCTCTGTTCTCGTCTGTTTAGCCGTTTCCCATGGTTACCCGCTCACCTGGCGGTCGCTCTCAGGGACGATGAGGAAGGACGCTCAGACGGCGCAGGTGAAACCAGGAGCCTTGTACCTGGTGAACTCGGACCTGTCTGTGACCAAAGTCCTGAGCCAGGTAGGCTCACCTGTTGGTGCCTAGTCCTGCTCCACCTGAACGAGTCGGGCCTCACCTGTCTCTCCCCAACAGGTGGACATCTCCAACGGGATGGACTGGAGCGACGACTTGAAGACTATGTTTTACATCGACAGCTTGGCGCTGAGCGTCGACGCCTTCGACTACGACTCCTCCACTGGACAGCTAGGTAACCATGGCAACACCTGGAGGTCCACCTGCTTGGGTACCTCCTCATTTTGCTCATGTCGTTCTTCCTACTGGTTCTGTTTGTGTTGCCTAGGTAACCGTCGGGTGGTATACCGCATGGCAGACGGGGAGGGGCTTCCTGATGGGATGACTCTTGATGCTGCCGGTCGCCTCTGGGTGGCGTGTTACGATGGAGGACGAGTCATCCACATCGACCCCGCCACCGGTCAGTGTCACTGCTTCTAAATCAGTTGGTTTGGTCAAAGGTTTGAGGATTATTAAGGACCTGTAGGACCTGAAGGACCTGTAGGACATGAAGGACCTGTAGGACCTGAATGACCTGTAGGACCTGAAGGACCTGTATGACATGAAGGACCTGTATGACATGAAGAATATGAAGGACCTTTAGGGAATGTAGGTCCTGTAGGACATGAAGGATATGACGGACCTGTGGTGCATTAAGGACCTGTAGGACCTCAGGGAATGTAGGACCTGAAGGACCTGTAGGACATGAAGGACCTGTAGGACATTAAGGACCTGTAGGACCTGAAGAATATGAAGGACCTGAAGCACCTGAAGAATATGAAGGACCTTTAGGGAATGTAGGACCTGAAGGACCTCTAGGACATGAAGGACCTGTAAGACATGAAGGACCTGTAGGACACAGTGGACCTCTAGGAAACTAGGGACATAAAAGACCTGTAGGACATGAAGGAACCGTAGGACATGAAGGAACCGTAGGACATGAAGGAACCGTAGGACACGAAGGAACTGTAAGACATAAAGGACCTGTAGGACTCACTAGTCACTGACGAGGTTTAAAGGAAGCATTCCTGCTGGTTTTGAGGTTTGTTTCAAAACTACTAGAGATATCTCCTCTGAGTCACGTGTTATAGAGACAAACGTCTCCGAGTCCAGGAGAATCAGACATTGACTCGGCAGCAATCCCTCACACTCGTACGTGACTCGGGTCTGCTGAGCAGAACTGCCTGCTGACCGGATGGTCTACGTTGGGATGACCAGGAGGCTGATGGAACCAGTCCACAAACTGGTTCCAGATGAACAGTGATGGGAGTAACGCCGTTACCTTGTTTTAGTAACGAGTAATCTAATTACTTTGACTGTAACTATAACGCAGTTACCATTGCGAACACCCACGTTACTGCGGCGTTACTCGAGGTTAAGCACAATTAACCTTTTTTCATGATAGGACTGCGTGCTTGCGCCTTGTCATGAGAGAGGGAGGATGAGAATGGCTGATGAATAGTGAGATTCCGTCTGTCAGTTGGGTAGGTGGGTGTTTCTGCTGGTGGGTGTTAATATGTACAGCACACACAGAGATGGAGAGTCAGGAGGACTCCTGCAGCAAAACAGCGTTTTCCACATGGAAATACCGGTGTTACATAGAGCTGTGTTTCCCCATCAGATACGGTTTTCCCTGCATCTCCGCTTGCAGCGCCAGGCGTACGATTCACGCGCAGCGACAGGGAAGCGCACATGCTAGCTAAAGGCGCAACAGCCCGACCTGTGCTCGCGCCACAGGAGAAACGGCGGGCGTGAAGGATCAAATGATAGCCTATATGGAGAAAGGGAGGATGGATGGATGATGGATGGATGGATGGATGGATGGATGGATGGATGGATGGATGGATGGATGGATGGATGGATGGATGGATGGATGGATGGATGGATGATGGATGGATGGATGGATGGATGGATAGATACTCTGCCTTTTCAACCTACTGTATTTTTTATTTTAAACATAATTTGATCTGATGGGTATCACCTGGAACAAAGAGCAGACCTGTGTAGGACCTGCTGCTCTAGTCCTTCAGCCTCAGGTTCTTCTCAGTCTGAACCAGAGCGGTCCTAAAGGAACATCTGAGCTTAAAGAACTTGGACTTTATGTTGAACCAGAAGCTGATGCCTCCAGCTCCTGTTTTCAAAGCGAAGCGGCTGAACTTTCACTGCTTCAAACGTCTAATCAGCAGTTTTATGGTGAGCTTTAATCCTTCAGATTAGCGTGGTGATGTCATCAGTTATCCAGTTATCATAGTGACTCAGCAGGATGGCCCCAGCTCACCCTGCCTGGTTATCTGCTCTGGTGTCCAAAGTGATGATTGGCTGACCCTCCTCCCTAGGTAAACGACTGCAGACGGTCTCTCTGCCCGCCATGAAGACCACCTCCTGCTGCTTTGGGGGCCCAGACTACTCTGAGCTGTATGTGACCTCGGCCAGCCTGGGTCTGGACCAATCAGAGCTGCAGCAGCAGCCGCAGGCGGGAAACACCTTCAGGGTGAGGGCTCCGCCCACTTCCTCTATTCCTCACCTGTGGGCCGTTTGGTTACGCTAACCCTCACTGTCTGTCTGCAGGTGACTGGCCTTGGGGTCAAAGGTCGAGCGTCACATTCATTCTCTGGATGATCTGCTGGAGGCGGGGCTTCTGATCTTCAAAGGGCTAATTAATGATTGATCGCCGTTAGCAGCCGATTATAGCTGGACCAATCACAGGCTGCAGAGTGAAGAGCCAATCAGAGAGAGAGTGGCCTTTCATTGGTTGATCGGCTGCAGGCATTTATTACTGATTAAACTGGATGAGAAATGAGCTTCTCTGATGATGGAAATAAAGGCAAACTGAAGCATTATGGGTATTGTAGTTTCTGACTAAACAAGAACACGACACGTTTCAGAAGGGTTGGTTTTATTTTCACACCGAGTGCAAAAGAACAGCAACAGGCAACACAGACACACACAGAGCTATAGAACCTAGAAAATGTCTGTACACGTACAAAACGTTGTGCTCTGAATTTCTTTAAGAAATGGATCTAAATGATTTAAGGAGACGCTGCGGTGAAGGTAGCTGATGGATGGTGCTGCTGAAGACCTCAGGTATCCAGGCGCCGCCTGCCATGATCTGACCTGACCGACCCAGCATCACCATTAAATACTGGCTGTCATGGTAACCACAGGATTGTCTGCGTATCGCTGGACTGTAGTGGTCTGGGTACCGGTACGTTCTAATGGGGGTCTGGGTACCAGTATGTTCTGAGGGGGGTATCTGGGTACCAGTGCATTCTAACAGGGGGTCTGGATACCAGTATGTTTTATGTTTTAATGGGGGGGTCTGAGTAACGGTACATTCTAATGGGAGGGTCTGGTTAATGGTACGTTCTAATTTGGGGGTCTGGGTACCAGTATGTTCTGAAGGGGGGTATCTGGTTACCAGTACGTTCAAATGGGGAGTCTGAGTACCAGTACATTCTAATGGGGGGTCTGGGTACCAGTATGTTTTAAAGGGGGGGTCTGAGTACCAGTATGTTCAAATGGGGAGTCTTAGTACCAGTACGTTCTAATGGGGGTCTGGATAATAGTACGTTCTAAAGGGGGGTCCTGGTAACCATACTAATGTTCAAATGGGGAGTCTGAGTACCATTACATTCTCAATGGGGGGTCTGGGTAACGGTACGTTCTAAAGGGGGTCCTGAGTACCAGTATGTTCGGGGAGTCTTAGTACGTTCTAATGGGGGGTCCTGGATAATGATGGTGTGTAATGCGTTCTAATGGGGGGTCTGGGTAAAGGTATATATATATATATACGTTCTAATGGGGGTCTGGGTACCAGTATGTTCTAAAGGGGGGTCCTGATAACGGTATGTTCTAATGGGGGGTCTGGGTAACGGTACATTCCAATGGGGGGTCTGGGTAACGGTGTGTTCTAAAGGGGGTTCCTGGTAAAGGTACCTTCTAATGAGGGTCTGGGTAACGGTACATTCCAATGGGGGGGTCTGGGTAACGGTACGTTCTAAAGGGGGGTCCTGATAACGGTACGTTCTAATGGGGGGTCTGGGTACAGCACTCCCAGGGTTTCTGCTGCAGTTTATAGCCTTTTGTGCTTCACATCTGGATAAGGATTTAACATCTGTGCTGTTAAGGGTCCAGATTAAAGGGTTTCATATTTGTGTTGTGGTCTGCAGCTCCACCTTCATTCTCACACCAGGAACCTTCACCACAGGGAACCTTTGGACCTTCAGACTCAGAACAACTGATCTCTGCCCAGATGTTCTGACTCTGCTGGTGTCTCAGCATTGGACTGCAGTCCATAGTTAATCTGAGGGATTAAAGTGTTTCTTCAAGGTCAGGTGCCCAGTTGTCCTGCGGTTGGGTCACAAGGCCTGGTGACTGGACTTTGGAGGGCAGGTATCTGTTTCTAACCCTTGGAGAGTGGCTGTGTGGATCCAGGGTAGTAAGGCCAGTAAATCAGGCAGAATGTAGAAGAGGACAATGAATGAATAGATGGAAACCCTGTACAAGAGGACCAAAGGAACCCAGATCAACCAGCAGGATAGTGGCGGACCTGCCGAGTCCAGAGATGATGGCTGGTTCTGGTCAGTCTGCATTGGCGAGCCTTTGTAGAACTGCGTTTTTTCCTAGTTCTGCTCAAAGATGAGACACTAACCCAGTGTCTTTGATTAGCACCGTGGTTAAAGTTTCATTATGCAATGAGGCCGAAGGCAGAGGTCCACTCTGGAGATTCAGGAATGTTTGGATGGTGCCTGATGTGGTGCCGACGATGAACCAGACTCATGTCCACCTACAGGTGTCTGGTCCCCCAGCAACCACAGCAGGTCAGACCAAGGACCAGATGCATGGCCTCAGACCTCTGGAACCCCTCAGCACTGATGATCCTGGTCTAAGCCTTGGGAACCAGAGGGCAGCAGGAGGTCTGGGTTCTCAGTCTGTGGCCGGTAAACAAAGCATGACGTGATGGATCAGAAATGTTCAAAGTGCTAATTGGTCCCATTGCTTCAGAGTCGGCCCGGTCCGCTCTGGCTCTCAGTAGTGCTCCTCAGAGTGGGCGGGGTCACAGAAGAAGCGGGAGCTGCGTTTGGCCGACCGGGCCGTAAAAGGAACCGTCTTCAGTGCTGAAAGCCAGAAAAACAAGAGCAGCTGTGGTTACAGCCTACGGACACCTGGCGACGTGCGTCACCCCTCGGTGACTCTTACCTGTGATGATGTCCTCGATGGCGCCATCTTTGCCCTCGTACACATGGCGGCTGTCTTTGCCTTGTTTCCGTCTGAGTTCAGTGAGCAGCTCCTGCTGCTGCCGTTTGCCTTTGTGAGATGGAGACTAGAGCAGGCAGAGGGGGGGGGGTCAGGTCATCCTCTAACCAATGAACACCAATGATCTCTGAACCTATCTGCTACAGAACGCCCGAAACCATAAACCTCAGGAAGGAAGCTCTCACTCTGGGCGAGACGCTGCTACACAGCAAGGGTCTGAACCCGTCCATCAAGGTCGGACTGGGAGCTTGACATTAAACATAATGATTGGCTGGTGGTACGATGGGCTGCCGCGCCAATGATTGGACGCCGTTTATCGACGCACATGAAGAGTTAAAATCGTTGGCCCAGTGGAACCAGCAGCTGAGAGATCAGGGACATTGCCTCCATCTGTCCACTGGTTCTGCTGGGAAATGGTCAGTTCTAGTTCTAGCTCGGTGAGGTTCAGGTTTGACCCGTTTACTGGAGCAGAGATAAGCTTATTCTGGAACCAGTGGAACCAGCGGTGCTTCCCTTTGAACCAGACCTGGACCTCGGGCAGCTCCATCCTCACCGAGCTGTAAACTGCTGGTTAAGTTGATGGAAGTATGATCTGACCAATCAGAGGCTATAAAACGAACGACCAATCAGAGGCTAATGAACCCGACAGGCCAATCCCGAGGCCAGCTAATGGAGCAGGCGACCAATCGGGAGGCTGATGGCGTGTCAGGGCTATAAACCAGCGACCAATCAGAGGCTAATGAACCGACCGACCAATCCAGAGGCTAATGAACGACGACCAATCAGAGGCTATTAGCGACGGCCAATGGGAATATAAACCCGACCCGACCAATCAGAAGCCATGAACCAACGACCAATCCAGGAGCTATGAACCGACCGACCAATCCAGAGGCTATGAGATCGACCGATCAGAGGCTAATGAACCGACCGGCCAATCAGAGGCTAATGAACGAACCGACCAATCAGAGGCTAGAAACCAACCGACCAATCGAGGCTATGGCCGACCGACCAATCAGGAGCTAATGAACGACCCGACCAATCAGAGGCATAAACCCGACCCGACCAATCAGGAGGCAAATGAACGACCGACCAATCAGGAGGCTAATTAACCAACGAGGCCCACAATGAACCAACGACCAATCAGAGGCTAATGAACGACCCGACCAATCCAGGAGCTATAAACCGGCCGACCAATCAGAGCCCATTAAGCGACGACCAATCAATGACCAACTGACCAATCGGGGGCTAATGCGGCCAATCAGGGGCGCAACCGACCAATCGGAGGCTATGAACCCGACCGACCAATCAAGGAAGCTAATGAACGAGCCGCGACCAATCAGAGGCTATAAGCCGACCGACCAATCAGGAGGCAAATGGCTGACCGACCAATCCGAGGCTATTAGCGACCGACCAATCAGGGCTAATGAACCAACGACCAATCAGAGGCTAATGAACGAACCGATCAATCAGAGGCTAATGAACCCGACGACCAATCAGAGGCTATGACCAACCGACGAATCAGGGCTATGAACCGACCCATGAGGAGCTAATTGGCCGACCCGACCAATCCAGAGGCTAATGAGCAGAGCCGACCAATCCAGAGGCTATGAACCGAGCCGACCAATCAGGAGCTGTTAAGCGACCGACCAATCAGGGAAGCGTGACCAACTGACCAATCAGAGGCTAATGAACCAACGGCCAGAGGCTATAACCCGCCCGACCAATCAGAGGCTAATGAACCGACCGACCAATCAGGCTAGAAACCCGACTGACCAATCAGAGGTTGTGAACGACCGACCAATCGGGGGCCCAGCTGGTAACCCGACGATAATCAGAGCTAATGAAGCGGTGACCAATCAGAGGCTAATGAACCCGACCGATCAATCAGAGGCTAATGAGCAGAGCAGGCCAATCAGAGGCTAATTAGCAGGCCGACCAATCAGGCGTTGTGAGCCGACCAATCAGAGGCTAATCAAGAGGTTGTGAAGCGATTAATCAGAGGCTAATGAACCGACCCGATCAATCAGAGGCTAATGAGCCCGACCGATCCAATCAGAGGCTAATTAACCCGACCCGACCAATCGAGCGTTGTGCCGACCAATCAGAGGCTAATGAACCGCCCGACCAATCAGAGGCTAATGAACCCACCCGATCAATCAGAGGCTAATTAACCGACCCGACCAATCAGAGGCTAATGAACGACCCGATCAATCAGAGCTGAGTAACCCGACGACCAATCAGAAGCTGAGTAACCGACCGACCAATCAGGCGTTGGCAGACGACCAATCAAGAGGTTGTGAACCCGACCAATCAGAGGTTGTAGAAGCGATTAATCAGAGGCTAATGAGCCGACCGATCAATCAGGAAGCTGAATTAACCGACCGACCAATCAGAGGTTGTAAAGGCGACCAATCAAGAGGAGCCTGAACAGATGGGCGTCCCTCACCTTGGTCTCCCTCCCTCCTCCTCCTGCTGCTCCTCCTGCTCCAACTTCTCCAGGAGGATACTGCTCCTGCCGCACTTCTCTGCTCATTCTCTCTCCTCCGCTGCCTGAACACAGTCCTTCTGTCAGCCTTTACCACTCATGTAGAAATGTGGGAGGGGCTTCCGGTAAACGAGGTACATTGCACCACCTACCCTGTAGGCTTTGATGAAGCGGACGAAGATGGGGAAGAAGACGGACGGCGGCATCGTCTTGGAGCTTTCTCCGAAGAACTTAACTGCGTCTTCGAAGGCGTCCTGAAGGAAGGCGGAGCAGAAAGAAGCTTTAATTGAGCGGCAGAGGTCCCTCCCACTGACCCCTCCGAACACCGTCCCACCTGCGCGATGCGCGCGTCCTCCTGCAGCTTGTTGAGGCGGGACTCGTTCCTGCTGATGAAGTCTTTGAGCGTGGCGTTGTGCGACACACTGAACTCCCGCCAGGTGAGCTCCATGCCGCGCTGCAGCTCCTTCACGTCGCACAGAACGTTCTCCAGACTCACTGAGACAGACCGACAGGTGAGTCAGCCGCGGCCTTTGCTCTGTGCAGAGCTCCGATTGGCTGACGGACTCACCTGCTGCTGCTTTGTCCACGTAGTGCAGCTCGTTGTAGAACAGCGTCACCACGGGGTATTTCTCTCTCGCCACGTTGGCGATGTAATGAAGCAGCGTTTGCTTCCGATCTGTCGACTTCGTGTCCAGCAGCTGGAACCAAACACAACTCTGTCACCTTGGTGACCTCTGCACCAAACGTGAAACGGTAGCACCACCATCATGGTCTCCGTTTGTTTCACCTGCAAAGCTGAGAAAATGTCTGAGGGGGGATTTTAGACGAAACATACTTATTCCCACAACAAGTAAAATTCGTTCTCAAGGTTTGTTAAAGTGGGATTTGTTTTGACTCAAAATAAAACTCTACCCAGATCAGAACAGTTCTGATTACCATGATGAACTGTTAAAAAAATGGCGACTGAGGGAAATCCATCGATCTCCGTTTATTTAACCACCTATTGTCTGATCCCGTTTATCTGCTGTCTGTAAACAAAGGGAACCGGTTGGATCTGGCTTTGACCCGCAGCAGCAGAACCCTCCCACTGGGTCTCCCTCTGTCCTAATGAACCTTCCTAAAGGAGGCCTGGATGGTGGCGCTGAGAACATCTTCAGAACGTCTGCGTTACCAGATCTAAACTCTGCAGCTTGAATCCGTACACGGCTCCCCTCTTACTGCTGTTCATGTAGTTCCCCAGAGCCAGGATGATCTAAGGCAGAGAAGAACAAACATCAACAACTGATCTGACGCTCCGCTGTTGGACAGCAGGACCAGACTGACCTCCAGGATCTTCTTCAGTTTCTGAGATGATTTAATTGAGACCGACGCAGCGATGATGGCGTGAAGTTGCTGGAAGGAAACAGGCCGTCAGTTTGAACCCTGACCTTCGCCGTTCTGGGGTTTGGAAGCTTTCCTTACCGGAGTCAACATCTGGATGTTGTCTGAGAAGTTCCCCATGAAGGTCATGATGGTCATTCGCTGACTGAGCCTCTCGATGCGGCTGAACTGCATCATGAACCGATCCTCGTCGCTCAGAGCCTCTACGGGTTTTCTGTCCCTCTCGTATTGCCGTAGGAGCTTCACCTCAGCCTCCGTTGGAATGAAGCGGGTCAGACACTCAACGAAGTCCACGGGAACCGTCCGCAGGTCAAACCTGCAGAAAGAGGTCCTTCATCAAGAGCCCTGGATCATCTGGTCGCCTCACTGGGCTGTACTGGGACCAGTAGAGGCTTTCTCTGGGTGACCTACGTGTGAATGGCGCGGCAGATGACCTCCGGGGCCTGGCCGGCCTTCCTCAGGGTGATGGCCAGGTTCTTGGCTCTGTTGGCCTCCAGCAGAGATACTTTGGACGGGGCCTTCTGCGGAAGCTTCTGTCTGGACAGGGTGAGGTCCACGGCCGGACCCTGGGCCTTGGTCTTGAACAGCTCCTCAAAGCCTTCCATGTCCAGGTCCTGGCAGACACACAGCATTTAGGAGGAAGAAGAAGACGTTCTGGTCTCAGCCGGTTTCTGCCGCCTCACCTGCAGGATGGACTCATCGTCGATGTCATTGAAGACGGTCCCGTTGATCTGACTGGGTTTCAGAGCGACCCAGTTCAGAACCGGCATCCTGAACTTGGTCTGGATCGGTTTCTTGATCTTTACGGCTGCAGACGACACAATGCAGGTGGTTAGGAAGGAAGGGAGGACCATGAATCCGCAGCTACAGGCTGCAGCTAAAGCGTTTCTGAGAACGTCTCACAGAGGAAAGACGAGGTCCTTCAAGAAGACCAAGACTTCCTGGTTTCATCTAGATTTGTTTTTAATCAAAGCTGCTCTAGTTCTGGTTCTATCAGGGCAACTGGAAAGTTGCACAGCTGTTCTACCGAATGGCAACATTCAGATGATTTGCTGGCCGTTCAAACGGGACCTTCTACATCACTTCCTGTCTGAACTCATTTAACAGGACGTCTCTTAACGCTCTGAGCTGCAGCCTGACGTCTGCCTACGGATGAACGATGGGAAGCACTGGTTCCACTGGATCCAGGGGAAGCAGCGCTGGTTCCACTGGAAGCAGTGCTGGTTCCTACTGGTTCCCACTGGTTCCAGGGAACCAGCGCTGCTTCCCCTGGATCCAGGGGAAACAGCGCTCCATTGGTTCCAGAAACAGCACTGGTTCTACTGGTTCCAGGTGAAACACCACTGGTTCCACTGGTTCCAGGGGAAGCAGCGCTGATTCTACTGGTTCCAGGGGAACAAGCACTGGTTCTACTGGTTCCAGGGGAAACAGCGCTGGTTCTACTGCATCCAGGGGAAGCAGCGCTGGTTCTACTGGTTCCAGTGGTTCCAGTGGCCTGCTGATGGAGCAGACGGGATGGAGTGATAGAAAAAGAAGCGACGTACAGAACAGCTTGAGTGGACCCTCTGTCAGCAGAATGAAGAGAGAACAGTCATTAGTGTGATACATGGTTACCATGGAGACAGACCCGCCCAAAAGGGGAGGGGTCATACCTGCGAGCCCCGAGTTAAAGATGACGGTGGGTGACCCCCCCGACCCTGGGAGAGGAGGGGCCACAGGTGGAGGGGGGAGGAGGCAGGGGGGCAGTCGAGGGCTCACTGCTCTACAAGGTGGAGGCGGAGGGGAGGTGGAGGAGGAGCAGGAGGAGGAGACGCAGGATACGGCCCGTTGGACGCTGAGGACAGAGACAGAGACAACGTTTTAGAAGTTGTTCCATTTAGTTTCTCATCTAGTTCTGAAGTTAAAGTAGAAATCTTGTTTACAGACGGAACCGTTTCCTGTTTCTCCCTACAGAACCTGCTGGTCTGGTCTAGATGTTCCTCACAGCGTTCCATCTTTCTTCTTCTCCTTTGGTCCAATTCATCCCGGTTCTGTTAGTTCAGGTTCAGATCTGGTTCAGTCTGGACTCACGTTTTGGGACCTCACTCTAGGATGAACCTCGGACCAAGCGGGACCAACCAGGCCGGACCAGAGCGTGCTGAGGTAGCCAACCATGGACCCAGCTTCTCCGTGTCCCTCCGCCTTCTGGATGACCTTCATCAGTCCATAGTCTTCCTCCCAGCAACAGCGCTTCGTGGCTCAAACGGGCCTGTCTTCATCTGGCGTCTAACCTTCCTATCTAACCTAGAGCTGTCCTGGAAAGCCGCCCTCTGTAGGTTCAGATCTCTCGGTCCCATCAGGCTGTTATTGGACCTCCGTTCCAATAAGGACAGTAAATGAGAGGCTCTGATTGGTGGAGGTGAAACTAACCTGTACTTGGCATCGGTGGTGGAGGAGGTGGAGGGGGGGGGACTGGCATACCTGGAGCCCCGCCCATTCCCGGCCCCATGCTGTGATAGGCCACGGTCTCAGGGCTGCAACATTAAGGAGGCCATCAGGACCATGTTGGAGTGAAAGTCATCAGGGATTCACAGTCCGTGTCTCTTACCTGGGAGACAAGGTAGGGCAAGGCGGAGGGGAGGGGGAGGCAGAGTCTGCCACCCCCCCGTCTCCCTCTCCTCTCTGAGGCTGAGGTGCTCCAGGTCCTCCAGCCTGCTGGGCCTCCTGAGCCTGACGCTCCAGACGACTCTGCCGACGGATGGTCTGGTCCTTCTCCCGGACGATGCGCCTTAAGGTGTGAACCTGAGTGTTGGCGCTGGCGCACACTTCCTGCAAGACAGACAGGAAGCTTAAAGCTGAAGGTCACGGCGAGGATCAGTGGAGATGGAGCGGATGCAGCGGCACTGACCCGCAGCTGGTCCAGCTCTTTGTTGGTCTGCATCAGCTGCTTCTCCAGTTCTACAATCTTCACCATTGCTTCATTCTCCACGTCCAGTAGACGCTCGGACATCTGCAGACAGAAACCCAACTGAGATCCACACATGCCTTGGTTCTGGAAACCAGTGAGTGTTCCTGCTGCCCACCCAGCCCCTATTAGCATCTGCTAACTGGGGGCTGGTTGAATAAGGACCTAGAAGGTCTCCAGGCTTCTCCGGTCCCCTACATGTCAGACGGCGTTCACAAACTGAAGGGTAGAGACCCAACGGGTCCCAAACCATCGGCTCCTTACAGTAGCAAGGTTCTCCTCCAGCTCCTCGACTCTCTCCAGAGCAGCCGTCTTCGTCTCGGCGTCCTCCAGCAGTGTCCCGACATCAAACACGTTGTCCAGGTAGGCCTGGATCTGGACCTGCAGCCTGTCGCTCTCCGTATGCTTCAATCGCTGAGGAGAAGGCGACGGTTAAAGCTTCAGCTGATTGGCTAAGAGCAGCTGCGAAAGGCCTGATTGGCCGGTTGATTACCTCCAAGTGTTCTTCCAGGTTGAGTTTGGTGAAGTCGTACTGCAGATGGACCCTAAAGTTCATGTCCTCCACCGAATGCACCACGATGTTGATAAACTGCATGCAGGCCACCTGCAACAGACAGCAGAGACTTCATTTACCGGGACATGGAGAGAAGGTCACAGCAGGAGGAAGAACCCCGTTACCAGGAAGTCGATGTTGTCATCTTCATTCTTGAAATGCTCCATCAGCTTCTCGAAGCGCATGGACTCAGTGCACACCTGCAAAGACCAGCGGTTTATTAACCGGAGGCGGTCCGGCTGAGCGTCAGGTTCTGCTCTGTTCTGGTTTCTACCGTCTTAAAGTTGTCGAAGGCAGACAGGATGATCTCATGTCCTCCTCTGACCAGACACACGGCGGCCAGCAGCTCCAGAACCAGAGCCTTGGTCCTGAGGAAGGTCAGACAATCACAGTCCGTCACGTCTTCCCCCACCTGCTGCGGGGCAGCCATGTTTGTTTCAGGTACCTGGGGTTCCTGTTGTTCAGGCTGAGGGCGATTTCATTGACGGCGTGCGGGTGTGACATCACCATGTTGAAGCCGTACTGAGGAAAAGGACGATGGTTCAGCTTTTCCTCACTGCATGAACATCTGACAATGAAGGTTGTTCTCTACCTGGTAGTTCATGATGGCCCTCAGACACATGATGCAAACATGGACATCGTCCTTCTTGCAGACCAGACGCGAGTTCTTCAGGGTTCGACGACTTGGCAGCGTGTTGGACCGAGTCACCAGAGCAGAGCTGTGGAAACAAAGCGGTCACCTGAGCTGTGGATTCACTTCCTAGAGACGCCAGTGATGGGCTTGGCTGCCTTGTACCTGATGGAGTGCCGGGCGGAGCGGGAAACCGACGAGGAGGGAGACGGCAGGCTGCAGTCACCATGGAGATCCTCTATGGAGCGGCTCCAGGGGGAGTCGATGGAACCCACCTCGCTGCCAGCGTCTGACAGCTCGCCATCAAACCTGATCAGACGAGGCGGTTTCCTAAAGTTATTCCCGTTTCAACCTTCATTCAAAATAACGACACATCTGATTACTTCAGCAGGACTCTGTAACCAAGGAAACAGGGTCCAACTCACGTGACTGCGTACTGAGCGAAGGACAGATACTCCACCAAAACATCCAGACCCCGATTCTCCTCATTCAGAAACTCTCGGACCCACCTGAGGACAGAGACAGACGACATTAAACGGCCGCAGGGATACGCTAGCTGGTCTCCATGGAGACGCAAGGTGGAGGACGGGTACCCGATGTGGTTGGTACGCAGAGAGATCTCCAGCTCTCTGAGAGTCTGCGTCGACTCCTGAACTCGTCTTCTGAACTTCTGCAGACAGAGAGAGACAGATGAGTTTCTCAGAGGTCATTTAGGGTCACGGCAGAAGGACGGACATTTTAAAACCTCCAGTTTACAGGAATCATGCAGGAAGTGCTTCCACTCACCTTCCGTGTCACAGCCGGGTCAAGGAATCCTCTCAGCTTCTGGATGTAGGTATGAGGCGGGTTCTTCACCTGGAACCTCTCCTGCGGACGCAGAAAAGCACGGTGGGGGATGCATGCTAAGTCTGCCTTCAGCTCTTTGGAGGATTGAGGAGGCTGCAACATTATGATCTAACAGCCAGCTAGCTAACCGCTAACAAAGCAGCAAACTGACGATGACTTGGCTGAGGCGTGATGAAGGCTTCTCCTGGAGCCCGACGCTGAGAGGTTTAGGGTTAGTCCATGCGCTTGTTTTCATCATCACAGCGGGACTGTTTCATTGGTCGACTGAAGGTTCATCGCATCAGATCAACAGCTGAGGATGCTGGCGTCATGGCAACCATCAGAGGTAGTAGCCTCTCATGAAGGAGGCGGTTCCGCAAACCTCCCTGTTTACTCTAGTTTCAATGGATCTACCCTAGCCCTAGCTCAAGTTACAGATGGTGGGTAGAGTAAAGCTTACAGTAACTGTAACTAGTTACTACCTCTGATCAGCTAACGGCCCTGATTGACCTTCCTCTGAAGTTAATAAACATCAGCGAATAAAAAAAGGCTCCAGAGCGGCACAGAAAGGACATTTAAAGACCAACTGCCCCTCAGATGGTGGTGTGCTTAAGAAGATGACCAGGATAAGGCCTTAAAATGCTGCTTTCACTGGAAGATTACAGAAAATAACTAAATAAATGATTTAATGCTCGTCTATTCCTCAGTGCTGGATGAAGGGTTCATAAAATTCAGAATGGATCGAGCTTCATAAGGAAGGGAATCGTTTCTTCCTCATTCATTCAGCTCACAGTAGCAGCCATTCAAAAAAATAACCACTTTCCTTGATGACCCCTAAGCTAGTCCTTGTCTGGTCCTTGTCTGGTCATTGGCTGGCCCTTGGCTTGTCCTTGGCTAGTCCTTGGGTGGGTCCTTAGTTGATCCTTGGCTTGTCCTTGGCTAGTCCTTGGCAGGCCCTTCACATGTCCTTGGCTGGCCCTTGGCTGGGCATTGGCTGGTCCTTGGGTGGGTCCTTAGTTGATCCTTGGCTTGTCCTTGGCTAGTCCTTGGCAGGCCCTTCACTCATCCTTGGCTGGTCCTTGGTTGGTCCTTGGCTAGTCCTTGGCAGGCCCTTCACTCATCCTTGGCTGGCCCTTGGCTGGGCATTGGCTGGGCATTGGCTGGTCCTTGGGTGGGTCCTTAGTTGATCCTTGGCTTGTCCTTGGCTAGTCCTTGGCAGGCCCCTTCACTCATCCTTGGCTGGCCCTTGGCTGGGCATTGGCTGGAGCATTGGCTGGTCCTTGGGTGGGTCCTTAGTTGATCCTTGGCTTGTCCTTGGCTGAGTCCTTGGCAGGCCCTTCACTCATCCTTGGCTGGCCCTTGGCTGGGCATTGGCTGAGCATTAGCTGGTCCTTAGGTGGGTCATAGTTGATCACCCAGCTTGTCCTTGGCTAGTCCTTGGCAGGCCCTTCACTCATCATAGCTGGTCCTTGGTTGGTCCTTGGCTGAGTCCTTGGCTGGTCCTTCGTCCTTGGCTGGTCCTTGGTTGGTCCCTTGGCACAGTCCTTGGCAGGCCCCTTCACTGCGTCCTTAGCTACAGTCCTTGGCTAGTCCTTGCTTGGCCCTTGACTCGTCCTTAGCTGGTCCTTGGTTGGTCCCTTGGCTAGTCCTTGGCAGACCCTTCAGGCTGGTTCTTAGCTGGCCCTTGGCTGGTCCTTGGCTTAAGCCCTTGGCGAGTCCTTGACTGATCCTTGGCTGTCCTTGGCAGGCCCTTCACTTTCGTCCTTGGCTGGTCCTTGACTGATCCTTGGTTGGTCCTTGGCTTATCCTTGGCTAGTCCTTGGCAGGCCCTTCACTTGTCCTTGGCTGGCCCCTTGGCTGGTCCTTGGTTGATCCTTGGCCTTTGTCCTTGTAGCTTCTAGTCCTTGCTTGAGCCCTTCACTCATCCCTTAGCTGGTCCTTGGTTGGTCCTTGGTACTGTCCTTGGGCAGGGCTGTCTGTGGCTGGGATGGCACGGCAGGGCGTGGCAGCAGCCGGTCATACAGGCCGGCTTCACTGTAGGTCAAGCTGGCTTTGACCTTAACTGGTCCTTGACTGATCCTTGGTTGGTCATTGCTGGCCTGGTCCTTGCTTGGGCCCTGGCTGGTCCCCAGCTGCAGCCCTTGGCTGGTCCTTGGTTGATCAGCAGCTTGTTCCTTGGCTAGTCCTTGGCAGGCCCTTCACTCATCCTTGGCTGGTCCTTGGATTTGGTCCTTGGCTAGTCCTTGGCAGGCCCTTCACTGCGTCCTTGGCTGGTCCTTGGATTTGGTCCCAGCTAGTCCTTGGCAGGCCCTTCACTCGTCCTTGGCTGGTCGCTTGGTTGGTCCTTGGCTGGTCCTTGGCAGGCCCTTCACTTCCGTCCTTGGCTGGCCCACTTGGCTGAGAGTGGTCCTTGGCAGGCTTCACTGGAGTCCTTGGCTGGCCTTGGCTGGTCCTTGGCAGGCCCTTCACTGCGTCCTTGGCTGGCCCTTGGCTGGTCTTGGTTGTTGGTCCTTGGCTTATCCTTGGCTGGTCCTTGCTTGAGGCCCTTCCTTGTCACTTGGCTAGTCCTTGGTTAGGTCCTTGGATGGTCCTTTGTTGGTTCCCTACAATTCCTTTTTAAACATCTAAAATATTCTTTCTGTCATGATTTGTGGACATTAAGATCTAAGAGAAAGCGCCAATATGCTGGTCAGACCCTATTGTAATTCAGTGAAAGGGTGAGTCAGAGTAAAAACACGCCATGGTGGAAGGGCAGTGGCTGGAAGTTGGAGGGGATCCGGCTGCCATGTGGCTAGCTTTGACTGTGAAGGGCCATTTTGAATGGCTGCTATCTCCACCTCACCTTCAGTGCTGCTTCACGCTTTAAATAAAAGGCCTGAGTAGAAAAGTGCTTGAGAGATTTAAAGGGTCCAAATGGACCACAGCGAGGTTCTAGGCGACTCTGCCAGCCTCAGATTTCATCTCCAGATGCTTGTTTGGTGTGAAGCAATGCCAGCAGGAACCTACCTGGTCGCAGATCAATTCCCACTTCTTCTCGTTGTCATAGGAACGCAGCAGACGCACTTTGTCTGGAGGCAGGTTCATCGAATTCTGAAAGACAGAAGGAGCTTTGATTCACTGAGCCTGAACCGATTCAACAGGACCGGAGTTCCTGGGAATCCTGGGGTCCAGAACTCCAACAGCAGAGTAGGACTTTAACAACCTCTGAGTTCAAAGAGGATTTTTGCAGGATGACAAACAGGAAATGATGCATTTTATTCACTTCTCTTCTAAATCAACCAGCTGGTTCTCGGATAACTTTAAAAGCTTAAAACAAAACATGCTAGCCTAGTTTTACAACGACCTGGACTACAGAGAGGAGGTGGAGCAGCTGGTGGAGCAGAGATAACAGCCTGATCCTGAAGGTGGGAAGACCAAGAGATCATGAAGGTGGACTTCAGGAAAAGCTGACTAACCGCTCCACTGCTCATCAACAGCTCAGCTGTAGGGTGGTCAGCAGCACCACATTCATCACAGACACCCTCACCTGGACTGGAAACACCACCTCACAGGTCCAAAGGGGCCCAGAAGCGCAGGGACTTCCTGCTGAGGATGAGGAGAGCCCACGCACCGCACATTACAATCCTAACCGTTTTTGTTTTTCAATCAGATGTCAGAACAATTTCATTAAACCTGCATGATAAGGTTTCCATTGAGTCAGCCTAACGCTATATTAGAGGTGAATGACTTTCCTCAAAACACAGACGGGCCTACTCACTACTGTCTTCATACTCTAGCATCAGATCGCTACGGAAACAGCCAGAACAAAAACATTTGGATCCAACATGGCTTCAGCCGAGAAGGTCAGCTGGATCTTAAAAGAGATGAAAGGATGAGGGCAGAGGTTCCCTCAAACATTTTAGGATGTTTTATTCAATCTAATAACAGAACCATGGGAGCTGGACCAGGAGGCCTTCAGAACCATGGGAGCTGGACCAGGAGGCCTCCAGAACCATGGGAGCTGGACCAGGGAGCTGGACCAGGAGGCCTTCAGAACCATGGGAGCT
>JAGKQL010000067.1:4153630-4176224 GCA_018398635.1 Cyprinodon brontotheroides | reverse complement strand
CCATCATATTTGGATCAGGTTCCTCTGGTTCTGACCATCCTCAGTAGATCCTGCTTTAACCCAACCATCAGGTGGTTGATCTGAGGGACCTACCTGCTGTTTGTCTTCTAGCTTTTTGTTCTGTTGTTCTGCCAGAATATTCAGCCGGTTGGTTCTGATCCAACCAGAGTTCCTGGTCCTGTGACAGTGGTTTCTGTGATGTCCTTGTAGGTCTCTGAGGTGCTGGTCTGTCTCCAGTTTTTCCACAGATAGTACTTGGTGGACCTGGAAGGGACGGCAGCTGAGGCGATGTAGCGAACAGATCTCACCACGGAGGCCTGAAAGCTGGGTGTTCTGGCCGTGAAGAGGATGAAGATCTGAAGGCCCTGGAGACACACGTACAGGGTGGGGGGGGGTCAGCATCCATGACTGAGCTGCCAACAGTCCATCCAGAAAGTTTTTCCATCACTGGTTCTGTTCCAGCTTTACTCAGTCAGGGAACCTCGATGAGGAAAGGAGCGGTTCTGTTTCACACTGCAGCCTGAAGGGACCAAAATCTGATTTTATCGGCCGTATGGGACCTGGATCTGACCTCTGACTGACAGTTTGAACAACACACATCGATTTGTTCTAATCCGACCCAGACCACTTGGTTCTGTGGTTCTGAATCTGATATGAATCTAATCCTGCGTCTGAACGGCCAGTTCGCATTCATCCGACCTGTTCGCCATTAATACTCAACAAAGGTCACTATTCTGCATCTTTCTGCACACAGAAGTGGCGCGAAAAGCAACAACCATGGTGGACGATGATCTATCTCTGTTTGTTTAACTGACTAAATAGTTGAATACTGTTTTCCCACGTTGTCTGCAGGATTCTCCTACGGCAGATTTTTACTGAGTCAGCGATTGTCAGAAGGAACCACCTGGAGGAAGCAGCCTTCCAGCCTCAACGCCCCGTTAGAAGGCTGAGGGAGCGAGGACTTCTGGTATCCAGGTCCCTGGAGGTCAGCAGGAGGTCAGCAGGAGGTCAGCAGGAGGTCAGCAGGAGGATCAAAACCAAACTTTTCTTTTTGAGACGGTGAGATGAATCTTTGTTGGCACAGTTTAAATTAAATTTCAAAAACAACGTTTCAAATATGAAAGATTTCTAACAGATCTAAAGATTATTAGAAATCAAATAGTGGAAGAATTAGCTCAAACAAAGTTCTCTTTTTTTCTATAAAAAATAAATAAATTAACGATTAATAGATGAATAATTTTTAAAGCACTAAAACTAGTATAATACTAACCTAACTACATAGCGTATATAAACATATAAATACATTCATACATACAAGATAAAAGATAACTTTTCTTTTGGGGAGAGAACCCAAAGAAAGGAGAGTTTCTCTCTAAGCACTGAGACCAAGGTTGCAGGTATCACCAGAACAGATCTAATATTACTGAGATATTGGTGATCTAGAGTGGGATCTCCCTCAATTATCCATCAGAGGATTGGTGCGCATAGTGGAAAGCTGTGTCATCTGTGTCAAATATCTTATTTTGACAGCGTCAGCTACGATCTCCAACAGCAGCTCAACCTCCTCAGTCTGGTCACTTTGTGAACATCTTACCTGTGTGGCGGTGGACAGGCAGAACAGGATGCTGAAGACCAGCTGGGCGGTTCCCGCGGTAACCAGGACAAAGTATCCCAGAGTCCAGGATAATCCCAGCAGCACGGACAGAGAGAAGCTGACCAGGATCTTCTTGGTCAGAGAGGAGCGTTTGGTGCTGACAGGTGGACAGAAACAGAGGTCAGAGGTCAGACTGGTTAGAGCAGAACATTATGACCACCGGCTGGTGTGGTTAGAAAAATCTATTTCTGATTAAAAACTGAATTTATTCCAGTTTTTTAGACAGTGATAAATCTGGAGTCATCATGGCTCCAATATTTCTATTAATATAGAGGTAACAGTTCCTACTGGGATCAAAGGTAGACTCAGGTTTTCCACTAATGAACCAAGAGACCTTCCACAGGAAGTGAGCGGCTCCTCCATGACAACCATCCATATAGTGAGAGGACTGTAGCGGGATGGTAGATTTCACTCAGATCTAAGTAATCTAGAGCAGGAATGCCCACCAGTTATCCAGGCTGATACCAGCGTACGGGTCTGCATATCGATTATGGAGAAATTACTGGTGGATGATGGGAAAAATGAGCCGTTCCACTGGAAAAACAGGCAAAGATCCAAGAGAGAAACTAGAATAAGTTTGAAGTTTAAAGTTAAGTTTAAAGGCAGCTTTTAAATCTTACATCAATCTAAGTGATAATAATGATATTAATCATCTTTAATTTTATAGAACTTTCAAGAAATAAAAACTTTAAACCTTGATAGGAAATTAATAACTCATAATTAAAGTAGATGATTCAGTAATAATGAGATAAAAAGTCTTTAGTTATTAGAGATCAAATTAGAGGAAGTAACCTAAAATTAGATTAAAAGGGGAAAAGCAAAAATGGGTTTTCTATTCTATATTCTATTCTATTCTATATTCTATTCTATTCTATTCTATTCTATTCTTTGTTTTTCTCCAGAGAAATATTAGAAAACCTAAATGTTTCTCCAGGCAGACCTTTCATCATTATCATCATAATTATCAGAGCCGTGTTTGTAAAAAGATCAACCATCTAAATATTTCCTGCAAACATATTTATTAGCTTTAGCAGTTAGCCGCTGTGGTGTTTCAATCCTAATGTTTCTATTGAAGAACAAAAGGTTGATCTGAAATCTGCTTTCAGGTTGTGACTGTGTCCTGCAGGGGGCAGCAGGTTACCTGGTGAGCCTGGAGTCCACCCTGCAGGTGATCAGAGAGGTGAGGACCAACAGCACCGTGTTGTAGATCAGAACCAGGCCCAGAGGAAGGAGGAAAGCCCAGAACATGGGTTTCCTAAAGCTGAAGCGTTTCTCCTGATCCAGAGCGGCGAGCCAGCAGCTGCAGAACCAGAACACAGCAGATCAAACATCTGCTCAGCATCTAAAGGCCTGAGGAACCGGTTCAAACCAGACCACTCACAACTCCTCCTGTCTGTATCCCAGAGGCTGGTCCATCCTGTAGGTGGCTGCCAGTGTGATCGCCATGACAACCACTGGGACTCCTGGCCAGGAAGAACAAGCAGAACTGATTGAAGCAAAAACCTGCTCCGGCTCTCTGGTAGATGTTTGAGGTTGGTAGAACCTGATTGGACCCTCGTACCCCATCCCACTCCCACGCTGAGAGGAGTCCAGTACGGCGGCAGGCTGCGGTGCATGGAGCGGACCAGCAGAACCAGCTGGGTGCCGTACACGCTGTTCCATGAGAACGTGGCCAGAAGGAAAAGGTGCAGAAGCGCCGTCACCGCCGTGCAGGACCCTGCATCCGGCTCTATGTGCTGGTCAGAGTCCAGGAGGAGGTTCTGCTCCTCCCTGCTGCTCTGAGGGGCGGAGTTCTGGACTCCAGACAGGAAGGTGATGATGAAGGCCAGCAGACTGAGGTAGATGCACAGCAGAGACATCTTGGAGTTCACATTGGTTTGTTGGTTCTGCGGCTTCCTTAGAAAACTGAGCAGAGAGACAGAAGAAAGTAGTGAAAACGTGCGAGGGGGAGGAGAAAGGAGGCGTGGTCATAGAAAGTGTGCTGAGCTTTTATCTTCACGCCTCCATCACTACTTTTTGGGCCTTTGGCTGCCGGTCCTGTTTGGGTCTTTATGGCTGTTTCTCTGCCACCTTTGAACATCTGCAGACGGATGTCTGTTCTTCCATGTAAAACAGATCAAGGTTTCTCAGTTGGACTGGATGGAGAGCATCTGGGAACATCTGGTCTGATCTGATCAGAGAACCCTCTACTAGACGTCTGCTGTGTCCTTTATGTTCTGGACCAAACTGCAAACAGAACTTTTCTGGTTTCCTGTTTCTATAAAGACGGACGTCACGCCTGACAGAAGCTGCACTTCCTGCATAGCAGCTCCGGTTTGTTCCATGATGTTCTCCAACATGAGAACCTCAGAGTAGCTGGAGGTAGATTTAGCAAACATTACACATGCAGACTGTGGGGGAAGATGGGTGCACTGTATTTGGATGGAGGGGTTACCACGGTAACGGGCCCTGCATGTAAACCCAAAGATGAAAACCCTTCAGCAGCATCTTAGCCTGCGTTTGGTTTCCTTCAATGGTGAGGAAGCCTAACTGCTGCTGATTTAGCAAAAATCCCTGAAATACACCTGGACAGGTGTAGCTGTCCACAGCATAGCAGGCCATAAATGAACCAGGACCTTCATCTGGGCCTGAGGATCAGAAATCTCTCCCCCGTTAATGAGGATGGGGACAACTGGATGAGCTGTTTGGAAGAAAGAAAAGGTTGAAGCTCTCCTAGTTGGTGTTTATCCAACAGCAGGAGGAACGGTGAATGTGCAGCAGTGTCATACCGACTTACTTCACTTTGAGGTGGTGAATGATGGTAACAACCAGGCCCAGCAGGGAGAGGGACAGTCCCACGATAGAGATCACCATCAGGGGTTTTGCATACTCATAGTCGTTTCTGTAGGACTGAAACACATCTGGTCAGAACTCCAAAAGAAAGTTACTACGGTTCTTTAAATCCTGGATGACCACCAGCAGGCAGTGCTGGGGCCGGACTGAAAGTTCCCTTCGTGCAGTTTGAGTAATTATACCTACAGAGTCACACCTGAGACCCATATTCCTTAAGGATCAAAGGAGAATGACCCTTAGCAAGCAGAGACTGGAGGAACTCTAGAACCGTAGGCACTGGGCAGGAAACTGGGTCCTCATTGAGGGCCAACCACCACTGAGAAAATAGAAGGCATCGATTTTTGCATTGAGAGGAGGGGGCCTTAGAACTCAAAGTGGTGCTTAATGATCTTACAGCCTTCCAGTGGCCATACCCACAGCTGGAGACTTTGAGGGTTGGGGTGCTATATCTGTCCCCCCAACTGAGAAAGCAGATCAAACCACGGCCACGCTGGCCATAACAGAGCAGAAGCTTGTGGCCCTCCTCAAAAACCCTCTGTGGAGTAGGCCAAATCGGCGGGTGGGAAAGCACACAGGAGAACCCGAGGCCAGGGATGTGCTAGCACATCCTGACCCAATGCGACCGAAGCCCTCGTCAGGGAATACCACAGAGGGCATTGAGTTAACTCCTCTATGGCAAACATATCCACCTCTGCTTGACCAAAGCGGCCCCAAATCATGTGCACCACATCGCAGTGAAGAAACCACTCCCCTGGAAATGGGCCTGGCGAGAGAGAGAGTCTGCCACCTGATTGTGCACCCCGGGTAAATACATTGGACGTCCAATGGACAGATGAAGAGTGGCCCATTTTAGGAGATTCCTGACACCTTCAAGGCTCTACAGACCCGTTGCCCCCCTAATGGTTTATGTGGTATACAACAGAGGTGTTGTACAAGAAAGACCTGTCTCACCATGCACCCAAGGCATTGAGGCACGTCCACGTCATTGTGAGTGTCCAATGCATGTGCTGGATGGTGTTTAGATGAAAGCCATCTTTGAACAGGGCGGAAGAGAAGCAAACCCAGGGGCACAACACGGGTGACAGAAGTCAGTTTGCCTTGCATCTGCAGGAAGGTGATGCCAAAACTGGATCAGCTGACCAGCTTGAGTATGTTGCTTACCCTGTGGACAGATGGACGAGCCATCATGATTGAAGAGTACAACTGCATCCTGAGAAATGTGGATGTCTGAGATGGAAAAAGGCAGCCGAGTTGACCTTGAAGACCAACAAGGACATTTGGGCAAGAAGCCAGAATGTAGCCTGAGACGCAAATTCCCAATAGGGGACGAGACGCTACCGTCACCAGATAGAAAAAGCAAAGATCATTTAACTAAAATAAGATACAGTTTGAACCATAGCCATAGTCATATTCAAACCTCAACAATAAGGTCCGCCAAACTGGTTAGAGGCAAAAATGCTGCGGCACCAGTCATAACAAAACAGCAGTCACCAAGCTACAATAAAGACAGAAAACACAGTAAGAAGCAGTGAGATGGGAGGGGGTCCAAACGCTGCTGTCACCAACAACGAGGATACGGACCTTGCAGGTCCATATAAAGATCAACCTGTTGCAGCCCTAGGAGGGAGAAATTGTCGTAGCTCCAACCAGTAGGCAACCGGACTTCCAGGAACAGGGAAACAACCAAAGAATGGTCCAAAAAGATAAACTCTGATGCCAAACAAGGCAAACCGCATTTGAGAAGAGGTAAGGAATGGAGCCCTGGATGAGGCAGCATATAAAGCTTCTGAGTGGTCACCCAGGGTTTTACAGGTGTGACTCTGTTGGTTTAATTACTTGAACTGCGCATGCACGAAGGTAACATTCAGCACTTTCAGTACCACCCTCTGGCAGTCAGTAGGGATGACATAGAACTCTGTGAAGAACTGCTGCAATCCTGGTAGTGGTGTGTGAGAATCACCCAGAGAGCTGCGAAGTTGGTTGTGTGGTTGCAGAAACATCTCAGAACACCGTCTGAAGCGTTTCCCTTGGAGCAGCCTTCGGTGCTCCAGTCCTTCAGGCTGTAGTCCCAGAAGACGCAGGAGAAGTCATGCAGAGTTGTATTTTCTGGCAACTGAAACAGAAGCAGCCAGAAGTTTCCTCAAACCTCTGACAGATCAGACCCTAAACGCATTAGAGGTGTTGGAAAGGGTCCTCCATCAGTGTTCTTACTGTTGGTCGGAAATGCATCTCCACAGACTGTGGCACCATGCTGCGCTCTGGATCCCTGACGCTAGCAGACAGCACCCTGATGCTAGCCTTCTGCCTCCTGTAGAGCTTTGATGAAAAGAAGTGGCTGTTCTGGTAGAGGACGAACCCCAGAGAGACGTCGGTCTCCTTTTGCCGCCGTTCAGCGCCCCCTGCTGGGTGTGGGGTAACAGATGTAGGGTCATCCATTGCTGAATGGAGGTGAGATGGTCTCTGCTGCAGGAAACCCACCTGATGGGAACTGGATGTAAATCAGAGCATCGGCAATGAAACCGCTGTCCACAGTGACCTTTGACACGTTGGTGTTCAGCTGAGTCCGGTTGGCTACAAAACTGCCAGACAAGCCTGAAAGAGAAGGTTGAGAGTCAGGATGAGGGATTGCTGGGCTTGGTTGGTTCTTTGGTTCTTCCTAGGCTTCTCTACAAGGTGTCCTGAGACCGCTGCTGGATTGCTGCTGCCAGTTTCCAGAGGGCCCCGGACCTCATAATCCCGGAGCACCCCCCACAGGGCACCACGAAGGACACGGTCGAAAGCCTGATCTACAAAACACATGTGGACTGGTGGGGCGAACTCCCACTAACCCTCGAGCACCCGACGTTCCTCCTGGATCCAAGGTTCACCATCGGCCGGATGCTCTCTCTCCAGCACCCTGGAGAAGACCTTACCGGGGAGGCTGAGGAGTGTGATCCCTCTGTAATTGCAGCTCACCCTTCGATCCCTCTTTTTGAAGAAGAGGACCACCACCCAAGTCTGCCAGTCCAGGGGTACTGTACCCGACGTCTACGCACTACTGCAGAGACGTGTCATCCAAGACAGTCCTACAACATCCAGAGACTTAAGGTAATGAGGATAAATCTCATCCACCCCTGGGGCCCTGCCACCAAGAAGCTTTCTAACTACCTCGGTGACTTCAGCCTGGCTGATGGGCTAGTCCGCCTCTAAGTCCCCATCCTCTGCCTACTCCTCGGAAGATGTGAAGATGGGATTGAGGAGATCCTCAAAGTACTCGTTCCACCCCTCGACAACATCCCTAGTCAAGGTCAGCAGCTCCCCACCGGCACTGTAAACAGTGTTGGTGAAACACTGCTTCCTCCTCCTAACGCAGCGGACAGTTTGCCAGAACATTTTAAAACCTGTTAAAAAATATTGGATTGTTTATTCTGGTTCTTGCAGTTTTACCTCAAACCTCAAAAACTTTTTATGCTGTTCACTTCCAGCCGCTATGAGCGGCAGCAGGAAATCCCCACAGCTTTCAGCAGGGATTCCCAGTGCCGCCTCCTGGCGGGATGCTGGAGGTCTGGAGCTCCCAACAAGAACCGCAGATTATAGTGGGATTATAATCCTGATGAACAGAGGATGTTTGGAGGTGGACTTTCTCACTTAAAAACCTGTTCAAACTACTTTTCCAGCTCATAAAGTAAATGAAGCCAAGCTGCTCTCTAGCTGGAAGCTACAGAACAGAGCAGATAAACAACCAGAGCAACTGATCCAGATCCAGAGTCCAGATTTCTGCGTTAGATAGTTTTTGACGTCCCGATCGCGTTCATTGTGAACGTAACATTAGAGACACGAAGTCTGCTCCAATTTTTTTCTTTATGGAAAGTCTGATTAATCCTGAATGAGTAATGAATCAAATCAATGAAACATTTCAAGCTGCATCTATCTGCTGTCAGCAGCTCCCACCATGATGCATGGACCCACTGACCTGCCAAGGTGGTGAACTGGACTCCCTGAGTGTCTGAAGCCTGGATCTGAGCCGACTGGACCACCAGGTTGGGTTGGACCACCTGGGATGTGTTGGAGGTCCGGCTGAGGTTCAGAGAGAGCTGATCCAGAGTCACTGTGAGCCTGAACATGAGACACGGGGGAAACTGAAGGTCACTGCAACCATGGAGATCAGCTGATCGCTTCAATCTGAGGGAAATATTTGCTGTTTCTTCTGTTTTAATAATTAAGACCTTAAAGCAACGTTCTCTGTAGAACTGATGAAGACCAAAAACAACTTTATGAAGTTTAAAGAAAGAAAATCTGTTCCTCTGCCTGCTGAAGGGGGCGCTCTACCCAGAGTCCCCTCAGAAGGGTGCTCTGGTTCTGTGGTGGTCTGAGGGTCCACCCAGACCCCCGATCCAGCAGGTCTGCACAGAGGAAAGACGTTTACCCCTGGGTTGTGTCGCTCTCCTCTTCCAGCTCCCCGGCGTTGAGCAGCTGGCTCACTGTAGCGACCGCCGCCACTCGGACCGACTGCAAACAAGAACCAGAACCAGAACCCAGCCGGGTCAGAGGCTCCATGCGGCGCCAAGAATCAGAGATCTGAGGACGGACTGCAGTCGCTTCAACCTACCTCAGTGGCGTTTGGAGACAGCAGCAGCTTATTGGCGATGTCAGCGGCTACTGTGACGTCTTCAGCTTTCAGAGTTTCAGGTCTGGATGTCAGGAGCTGAGCGCTGGAGGCCAGTAACTCCAAGTCTGCTGGACTGGATAGCTGGAGGACAGAAACAATCCTTTCTGAGGAATTCTGCAGCTTCTCTCATCAAACTGTCTGTGAAGCTCTTCTCACGTTTGCCTGGATGTCTTTGAGTGTCTGTTGACAGTCAATGATTAACGGTGCATCAAACTGTGGGCTTCCATCCCTGAAGGAACATCTGGTAGAAGCCTGAGGTGTTCCAGCTGGGAGGATGAGAGGACATGCTGAGGCTCTCACTGCTTCAGACCTGAGGAGTGTCTGATCTGGAGATGTTTCTCTCACCTCTGCTGGTTCCTTCAGTACAGTTTTCTTTGGAATATGCAAACCAGCCAACGGTTGTATTTGGAAAAGTCAATCCCTCCAGAGTCGCCTCACTGCAGAAATTAGCTAAACGAAGACATTGAGAAGAAGAGCTGTAATTCTGATTGGACCGACTGATGACAGACATCAGTGGAGAAACTATTAGCAACCAGGAGTTCAGGAAACGTGTTGCTTTCAGTTGGAGCTGAAGCCTTTAGCTGAAAGATTAGCGTTTATGAAAGATGAACGTTGTTACTTTAATCTTCACAGTGTTTGCTTCCAAACAGGAAGCTGGCAGCAGTTTAAACTCTGTTCTCTGAAAGTTAACGTTGTTCGTTTCAACGTGTTCCATTAAAAAATGAAAAATGTGAAGCTGGAAGTTCATTCAGGTTTCCTGTTTGTTAACCTGCTGATTTAAACTTCAATCTTTGCATCACTGCAGGATTTCTCCTGTTCCTGTGATCTGCACAGCGACAGGTGATATTTCTCAGACCGCTGATCCTTTAAATCATCTTTTATATATTTACTATTTTCACCTCGTTTACCCTTCCAGCAGATCGGGGCGACCTCGTTAAGAAATAATTAGACAGCAGGTTCTGCAGTGCAGCCTTTAGGAGATGAAATGATCACCAGATCTTTGTTTCTATCAGTTATCTACAGTAAAATCTCCTTATTTTACTCATTGATTGTTTGGAAATATTCAGCCTGGAGGCTCTGCTGCTTTTAATGCTTTAGCACAGCTGCATTTATCTGCACCGGTCTATGGAAGATAACAGCTGCTAAGCTGTGATAAAGTCAGAAAGACTACAACTTGAGGGATGCCAGTTTGAACCGCTACTCTGTCCGTCTCAGTCGTTGTGTCCTTGGGTACGATACTTTCCTGGATCTGGTGGTCAGAGGACCTGGTGGCCTTTGGATGGCAGCTGTGGCTACAGTGCACCTCATCACCTCTAGTGTGTCAATGGGTGACCTACTGAATGTAAAGGGCTGTGAGGTACCTGGACCTGAGAAGGTGATGTATTAATACAGGTCGATAACCCTTTTTAACCTCTCCTGGAAGGAATTAAGGTTGATGAGATTGATTAGAGGCCAAGGTAGGTTTGAACTCAAAAGCACCTGGATTGGATTTTAAGGATCATACAAAGAATTGTGGTTATGATTCTGGTCAGTTGCCTGACAAAAGTACAAAATGAGACAGTATGACGTCCACAGTCAGCAGGTCTTACCTTGGGAGCATGTCTCTCCCGTCCATTCATCAGGACAGAGGCAAATATCTCCGTCTTTCAGTTCTCCATTATTGAAACAGTTCAGTGGTAAAGCAGTTGTAGTGATGCTGGTGGACGAGGTAGTAATTGGATTAGTAGTACTAATCGTAGGACGATATGTTGATACTGTGGACCAAAGAGTAGTAATAGAGGGACTAGTATCATCAGTCGTAGGATCCGTCTGAGGTGTGGGCCAGAGAGTAGTAGTATCATTAGTAGAGGGACTAGTATCATTAGTCGTAGGATCCGTCTGAGGTGTGGGCCAGAGAGTAGTAGTATCATTAGTAGAGGGACTAGTATCATTAGTCGTAGGATCCGTCTGAGGTGTGGGCCAGAGAGTAGTAGTATCATTAATAGAGGGATTAGTATTATCAGTCGTAGGATCCGTCTGAGGTGTGGGCCAGAGAGTAGTAGTATCATTAGTAGAGGGACTAGTATCATTAGTCGTAGGATCCGTCTGAGGTGTGGGCCATAGAGTAGTAGTATCATTAGTAGAGGGACTAGTATCATTAGTCGTAGGATCCGTCTGAGGTGTGGGCCAGAGAGTAGTAGTATCATTAGTAGAGGGACTAGTATCATTAGTCGTAGGATCCGTCTGAGGTGTGGGCCAGAGAGTAGTAGTATCATTAGTAGAGGGACTAGTATCATTAGTCGTAGGATCCGTCTGAGGTGTGGGCCAGAGAGTAGTAGTATCATTAGTAGAGGGACTAGTATCATTAGTCGTAGGATCCGTCTGAGGTGTGGGCCAGAGAGTAGTAGTATCATTAGTAGAGGGACTAGTATCATTAGTCGTAGGATCCGTCTGAGGTGTGGGCCAGAGAGTAGTAGTATCATTAGTAGAGGGACTAGTATCATTAGTCGTAGGATCCGTCTGAGGTGTGGGCCATAGAGTAGTAGTATCATTAGTAGAGGGACTAGTATCATTAGTCGTAGGATCCGTCTGAGGTGTGGGCCAGAGAGTAGTAGTATCATTAGTCGTAGGATCCGTCTGAGGTGTGGGCCAGAGAGTAGTAGTATCATTAGTAGAGGGACTAGTATCATCAGTCGTAGGATCCGTCTGAGGTGTGGGCCAGAGAGTAGTAGTATTAGTTATTGTAGTTGTGGCATCAGTCTCAGGACTAGTAGTCATAACCTTTGTAGTAGAGGTAGTAGCAGTATTGATACTACTAATAGTAATGGGAGTAGTAGAAGTAATAGTAGTAACGGTAGTAATAATAGCTGGAGTAGTTGTACTAAGATGACTACTAGTAGTAGTAGTAGTAGTATTAAAGGAAGTAGTAGTAATGGGAGTAGTTGGACTAGGAGAAGCAGGAGGAACATTAGATGTAACCCCAGTTGTAGAAGCAACATCTGGAGGATCAGTCTTGGGTATAGGACTAGTAGCAGGAGGATTAGACGAGAATGTGGGCCAAGCAGTATTAGTACTGTGACTATTAGTAGTAGTAGTAGTAGTGGGACTAGTAGTAGTGTTAGTGGTAGTGTGGACAGTGGTTGGCAGGAAGGCTGTAACCCCAGAGGTCTGGTTGAAGGGTGTGGTTGTGGGATCATTGTCTGGGTTCCCAGTAAAAGGTGGAGTAGGTGGAGTAGATGTAGGATCCTGAGATGTAGGAACTGTCACAGCAGTAGGTGTTGGCCAAGGACTCAATGGTTCAGGAGTTGGACTTGATGCTGAAGGTAAACCAGTGGTCTGGCTGCCTGTGGTGTGGATGGTTTCACTGGGTGAAGCAGTTGTTGGTGTCCTCCAAGGAGAAGTTGCTTCTGGGCTTGGAGGAATTGATGCTGGGAAATCCTCAGGTGTAGCTTGTGCCGGGGTGGGTGGGGGGTCTGTATTTGTAGCTTCTTTAGTGACATGATCTGGACTTGTAGTAGTCTGGTAGTCAGTAGTAGCATCATTGTTGAAAGGGTTGCCTTGGTTTGTAGTAGAGGAGGCAGTTGCCTCAGGTGATAAGGTAGTAGATGTAGACCAGGCAGTAGGTGGTCTTGGTGTTGCTAGAGTTGGTTTCTGGCTTTCCTCAGCAGTAGGAGGGTCAGTAAGGAGGACTGAAGTCCCTGAAGAGGTTGGTTCAGTCAGAACAGGAGCGTTGAGACGAACCGCAGTGGTATTAAGGTCTGCAGGAGCCGTACAGTCCGTGGTGGTGAAAGATGCTGAGTTGACGTTTGTTACAGAAGAGGCTAAAGGAATTGCTGTAAAGAAGCACATTCATCAGCTTCAGTGTCACATATTCATCAGATTAAGGTAAGTCAACCTGAGGACTGACTGAGTACAACCCAGCAGACTGTAACGCTTTCTAAGATACTAAACACTCTGAATTTGAATCTATTCATCAACAACCGTTTGTTTTATTGATTATATGAAGCAGCTGCTTGGAAACAACAATGTTGCTCCTGGAGCAATCTAACTTTATTGATCTCATAAATCTACAAGATAACAGCAGCCTACTATAACTGGCTTTGTTCTGATTTACCCTGAGAGCTCGCTCATAGATCCATAGGTGCTAGATACATTCCTCAGGCAGGTGGGTCCATATTGGCCTGATCTGTTGACGCTGCATCCATGATATAATCTAAAGGGCTGTTTCTCAATCTGTGTACTTGTGCGTCATCGTGTCCTCGTGAAACGTCATCAGCCTCAGCCCTCATACTGTTCCAATTCACAAGAACAGCAGACCGAGAACAGACAAAGTCCCCAGATGCTGTTCTGGCCCCTCCCTCTTTACCCAGCATGCATCAGAGCAGACCTGTCCGTTCTCCAGACTGACAGCCGTCCCAGCATGCACTGCGGCAGCAGCAGCTTCCAGGTTAGCGCTCACAGAGCTCAGATTATTAAATTTAAAGTTCTCTTTTCTGATCCTGTTGTTCAATAAAAGCAAGTTTTAAGATAATTTGAGGCGAGGATATTATACTTTAAGCTTCCCTATATGGAACATTTACTAATTTACTGGGGAATTAAAAAAAGTTCTCATGTTGAGAAGACTGTGGCAAAACTGGGGAGTTCCGAGGGTAACGGCAGCCCCAGCCTGTGAAGACGGGATAACATTAGCCCGTCTGCAGCAGCCAGGGCTAGGTTAGCTCACCTGCAGAAGCCAGGGCTAATATTAGCCCACCTGCAGCATCCAGCAGCCAGGACTGCAGCAGCCAGGGCTACAGTTAGCCCGTCTGCAGCAGCCAGGGCTAACGTTAACCCGTCTGCAGCAGCCACGGCTAACGTTAGCCCACCTGCAGCACCCCAGCAGCCAGGACTGCAGCCAGGGCTAACATTAGCCACCTGCAGCATCCAGCAGCCAGGGCTGCAGCAGCCAGGGCTACAGTTAAGCCCGTCTGCAGCAGCCACGGCCTACAGTTAGCCCGTCTGCAGCAGCCAGAGCTAACGTTAGCCCGTCTGCAGCAGCCAGGGGCTAACGTTAGCCCGCGTCTGCAGCAGCCAGGGCTAACATTAGCCCACCTGCAGCATCCAGCAGCCAGGACTGCAGCAGCCAGGGCTACAGTTAGCCCGTCTGCAGCAGCCATGGCTAACGTTAGCCCGCTGCAGCAGCCAGGGCTATAGTTAGCCCGTCTGCAGCAGCCAGGAGCTAACCCTGAATGCTGAAGGTGAAGCTGCGTTAACTTCCCTCTGCAGCAGCCAGGGCTAACGTTAGCCCGTCTGCAGCAGCCCTCTCTCTACATAGCCGTGTGTGAAGTACCGCTGGCTCTAATTAAGGTTTGATTGTTTTATTCAGCAAAATGTTCATTTGATTTGTGTTTATCTGACTGTGTTCATTTTTATTCCCCCAGTAAATAATAAAGTCATAATCTATTATTATGTAGAGACTATTGATAACAGGAGGGGCTTTGAATGTGGTGATGTCATCAGTACGCTTCTGTTCCGATTGACCCAGATTTATCCTGCATGCTCCAGTTCTCCCAGAGTCCAGACTTTCCTGGTTCTTCTAAAGAACGGACTGGATGTGTTTGGAATATTTAGATTTCTCTTATTTCATATATTAGTTTATCATATTAACATTGTGTGGCCTGGCCACTGTGTGAGAGTGTTAGTAAACAAGACACGCCTTCTTCCTCCAAAAACAAAAAACAGATTCTCAAGGTTTATGCGTAGCATGTTACTGTTTAACCAAACTGTGATTTGGTTTGTCTCTGACTAGTTTCCATTGCTGTAGGTAGGGGGGGGACCCACTCTGCCCAGGCAGAACAGGCTGAATACACAGCAATACGGGTTCTATGATGTCATGTTCTCTCTTTGCAAAGATATGAAAACATCTTTGCTAACATCATGACTGAGTTAAGTCAATCGATCTCCATTTAACTGGGGCGAATAGTTGAATACTTTGGTCCCACTACCCTTGGTGAGTCCTTACTGTTTGTTCTGAGATAACTTCTAGTGAGAGTTTCCTGATCCTCCTAGCTTCTCAGCCGCGTCCCAAAGCTTATTTCCTTATTTGGACACAGTGGGACCGAGAACAGTGAAAGTTTAACTGAAAGTTAAACGGTCATTTTGCTCGTTAATCAACGACTCTCACTGCTAATGGAAACAGATCATCTGCAGCAGAAACAAGACAGGCGAGGAGGTTTTCTTACCCCACATGAGAACAATGCAGAACCAGCCTTCCATGTTGCAGATCAGAAGCCTTCTGACTGTTTATGGCGTCTTTTACAATCACTTCTGTCTGAAGGTTTAAGGTGAGTGGTAGAGGAGGAAGTGTTGGTGATAAATACCCAGCTGAGCAGCCAATGAGATCATAAAACAGACCTCTCCTGGTTCAAGGTCATGGAAAACCCCTTTAAAGCCGCCAAAGGCAACATCATTGTTTGGATTTGAGAGATTTTTCTTTTTATACCAGTTTATCTTAACATTTTTACTACCAAAGGTGTTGCTTGCTGTTAGAAACCCATCCTGTTATGACCACATTTCTCTTCTCTCCAACCACTTCTTAATGAGTCACCAATTAAGAATCTGAGGTGCTGCAAAAGTTTCAACGGTGATTTATGAGGACAAAATAAATCATCCATATCTGGGACGTGACCCATACCTCTGCAACCTCTTTACCGATTTAAGGGATGTAGATCGATGTGCAACATTACAGCACTGAGCAACAATATGATCTACATACAACAAACACCTGGACAGTGTTGAGGTCAGGATGACGGATGAACCAGAACCTTCTAATCATCATCCCATTCAGAAACAGACAGGATTTTCTGTCTTGATGGTTGATCATCATGATGAGAGCTGAGCTGAGACCATGGAGTCCTGGACTGGGTGGACTGGGATCAGTCTAGGACCAGGGATAAGGGAGAAGAGTCAAAGCTCAGAGTCAGAGAACCTTCCTTCTGAGTCCAGAAACCTAAAGCAGCTCTTTACTCTCAGTTTGTCCTCATGTATTTACTGACTGCACGAAGCATTGCTCTCCAGGGAAATCAGGAACATGTTTCCAGGTCTGCCTCCAAGATTCCCCGGGCTGCCTAAGGAGAACGTTGCTAAGGTTTTCTTTGCTTACAGAGAGATGAATAAAACTGGTGCAGGAAGTCGTCCAAAAGGTCTCAGAAAACGATTAGCTTCATGTGTTGCTAAGGGTGAATAGCGTAGACAGATTGGTAGCTTTGAGTCAGAGGCTAGGAAGCAGTAGACTGCTTGGTTTCTGATGGTTCCCAGGGTGCTTCTAGGGTCTGGTAGATTTTGGAAACATTTCCAATGACGTGGACATTGTGATGAAATGATTACTTAGAAACGTGTAGCTCCATAGAGGGGGCATAACATCCGATGCCTAAAATGAGTGTTTCGGTCACAGATGTCTGCAGGCTTTGTCATTTTTCCTGTGAGGCAATCTGGATCATTGTTCTCACTTGTTCACTCTGCCTCTCTGACAAAATCCAGGAAACTTCTGCTTTTCTGTTCTGTTGCTTCTCGGACAGTTGATGCCAGATTATAGAAAGCCTTGTTGTGGATTCACATGATGGAAACTGTTGTCCTGTTGGAGAGACGATATCCAACATCTTTTATTGTTGCTATCCTGTGATTCCTTGGTTTCTATTTCCATTAGTTCTTCATAGTTATTCTAGTTTACTTACTCTTTGTCTTTATTTGTTATTTGTTTCTGTTGTTTTCCCTGTTTCCCCGCACTCTCCTGCAATTCTCTCTCTCTCTTGTTCTGTTCAAATCCAGCGGCTTCATCCTCTGAAGGCTGATTACATCATAGTACAGTGCTGAGGCCTATCCAGATTGGAAGACTCCTCGTTATGCGGCCGACCAATGCAGCCTTCTTTTCCCCCGTTTTGAAGGACGGGTCCGCTGTATCCTCCGTAGCCTCGGGTATCCCAGGATTCATTGTGAGTCAAAGGAAGCCGGCTGCTCCGTGATCAGAGGAAAAATGGAAATGGCGCCATACAGTGGTGAATATTAGAATTACAGTTTAATAGAATCCTAGTGTGTAAATAGTTCCGTCTGAAAGGAATGAAAATAGTTGTTTTAATGGTTATAGAGTCAGATATGTGGCGGTTTGATTTATCTAAAGGTTTTATCTGTTAATGTGTAAATAGGTTTGGCTGACATTTAAGCTCAGATTCTTATGGCCTCTTTAAAGCATCATAAGCTCAGACCTTTGGATTTGTTTGCTTTTATTTGTCTCACCATGAAAGACCTTTACCTGAAGAAAGGACTTTTTCTCCTGCTTGGAGATAAACCCTCCTTCTTCTGTGACATCATCACGTCTGTCTTCATTGGGACCAGGATCAAGCTCCAGGAACAGCAAACAGCACATCTACAATCCCAGCTCCTGAAGGTTACTGGCTTTAGTTTTTAGTTTTATATAGTTCCTCAAACAGACCACAGACGCCAAATATCCTATTTCCCTTTCAGACGTTTCCTGTTGGGGCTTCTGCCTTTTCCCCCCATGAAACTTCTGGAATATTTTAAAATGCTGCCTGTGTTTGACTGAATTTCTGAGCCTGTGGTTTTAGGATTTGACTGGAGGAGGAAGCTGAGGGTGTGGAGGTCTGAGCATCACTGGTTCAGGTTTATTTATTTCCCCAGTTCAGGTTTCCCCATGAAGATGCTGCAGTTTTCAGTTGGAAAGTGATTCTTGATCTGATGGTTCCTTTGTCCCACCATGTGTCCTCTTATCTCCGGCCCTGGGGGTTTACGCTCAGGGCAGCTGTCATGTCCTAGTTAAAGTATCCCATTGTAACACTGGAGTCTGTAACCTCCTGATCAGTAGAACCAGGATTGTAGCTATAATGCGACCAGCAGGGGTCACTGTTTCTCCTCTACTGGTTAAAAGAACAGTCAGACGTTTCCTTCAGGGAGGTTTTACCTCAGAGGAGAAACTGATGTTTAATTTGGATTAAAAAGTTAAAGTAAAGAGAGAGATCAAATTTTTGAATTTAGATAATTAATGTGAAACAAACACCCCCACACCTTAGTTCTTCTCCATTCTGTGTTTTTATGGGACCAAGTCCTGCTGTGAAGTTCATCTTCTGTTTTCCAGAAGCAGGTTTAGAAAATGTTCCACAGTTTATTTCTACTTTCTAACTGATTAAATACTATTAACTTCAACAGAGACAAGTTTATCTGTCAGACTCTGGACCTCTCTGTCTCCCTATCTGATAAACATGGAGCTTCTCATCAGCCTCTGGCTTCATCCAACCTTCCTTCTCCTGGTGAAACATCTGAGCTGAAGCTTTATTCAGATCTTTAAAGATTCACTCCTGAACTGTTTCAGTGACTGAAGGAGTTTTAGTTTGTTTCTGGGTTTTTCACCAAAGGAACCAAATTCAATCTGTTGGGCCTTCATAGGGTGTTCTGTGCCCCCCCCCTGAGGATGGACGGGGCCCCAGCATGCCTTCAGAGTTGTGCAACCCCAGTCATGTGGCTGCCATGGTTAATGATTGTCCCCCGGAGGATGTGTGGGAAGGGGGGTGAGGCTGAAGTCTACCGTCCCCCTGCAGTCTGCAGACACCATGGCTCTGCTGGTGGAGTGTGTTCCGAACTTCTCTGAGGGTCGAGACAAACAGGTAGGACTCTGCAGCTCTGCTGCTTCTTGAAGCTCCATGTTTTGTGTTCTTCAGCTCCAAACATCTAGCCAGAGGTCCAGGACCAGCATCTTCTAATGTTTATCAGACTATACTGCATCCATTCTGCCCCCAGCCGGCAGTCAAACCCAAATTACTGGGAACCAGTCGAACGTTGTGGAGATGCTGGTTTAAGCCCTTTGGTGACCCTGCAGTGGGTTAAAGCTCCGAAAGTGGTCAGAATAATCATTAAACATCTCCTGCGTCATCCTAACAGACTTTGATCAACCATCAGCTTTGTTTGGATTTGGCTGAAGGTCCTAAAAACATCTGAAGTGATCTGAGCTCTGAAACCAGGCTGCTTCTCTACCTTTTCCCAGGTGATCGATGCCATCTCTGCAGCCATCTCTCAAACCCCCGGCTGCAGCCTGCTGGACGTTGACCCAGGGGCCTCCACCAACAGGACTGTCTACACCTTTGTGGGTTCCCCAGAGGCGGTGGTGGAGGGGGCGCTGAATGCTGCCCAGCAAGCCTTTAGCCTCATTGACATGAGCAAACACTCAGGTCAGTGTGGGTCCACAGCGGCTGTTCTCTCCTCAGGACAAACTGCTGATGAAGGTCTGGTTCTGCTTTAGGAGAACATCCACGGACCGGGGCGCTGGACGTCTGTCCTTTCATCCCAGTCCAGAACGTCACTATGGACGACTGCGTCCACTGTGCCAACGAGTTCGGACGCAGACTGGCAGAGATGCTGCACGTTCCTGGTGAGAGGCCGAACCAGAAGAACCAGAACATCTGAACAAATCGGGAATGTTGGAAGAGATGGAAAATAAAAGCACATTTTTTAATGTATCCTCAGTGTATCTTTATGGAGAAGCAGCGCGATCAGAATCCAGGAGGAGTCTGCCATCGGTCCGGTCTGGAGAGTATGAAGCTTTACCTGAGAAGGTCTGTGATCAATCAAGCAACATTCAGTTTTACCATGTTCCTGCTCACCTGGATTAGATCTACTGCGATTGCGCAGGAACAACAACAGAGAGCGGGGTGTTGCTGGTAAAACCTGTGCAGCGTATCTGTCCAAAGCCATGCTCTGATCAACCAGCGTTCCAGGCGACTGGTTGATCAGAGCGCTGATTGGATCAGTCTGAAAAATAGGCCAATAAGTTTTGGTTTACTCTCTGACAGTCACCTAGTTACCACTCGAAGCTCGAGTAAAAAACGATCGCCAAGCATCTCCCTGATGTCTGCTAATGCTGCCTGTCAGTCAGTCCAGTGGGTGGCAGTAAGGAGACCTCTGAAACTTGCAGGACAGGAAACCTTAGAGGGTTGGAGATACTGAGGAGGGACATCAGAGTGGAATATTTTATCTTATCATTCAGCTATCATCACATCATAAACCAAAGGAACTGGTTTCAGAACAGAAGCTAATATTAGCGAATATTCACACAGAACAAGACATGGATGATGCAAGAGTTCACTTAGTCAAGAATGAATTTCACTACACCAGGACCCACAGATCCACCATCTTTGTTCTCCTCCTTCCCTGCAGCTGAAGCGTGAGGACTGGGCCCCAGACTTTGGCCCCGCCCTCTTTGTGCCATCATGGGGCGCCACGGTAACCGGGGCTCGCAAGTTCCTGATTGCGTACAACGTGAATCTGATCAGCACCAAAGAACAGGCTCATCGTATTGCCTTGGACATCCGGGAGCAGGGCCGAGGAAAGGACCAGGTGCATGCTGGGAGATATATGTTCATCTGGAAATCAGATACGCTAAGACTTAATTCATGATAATTCATTACTGGGAGCTCCGCTTTTTCACCCTTTATTCACACATCCACGCACTGCTGGTGGTGAGCTACATGCTAATGGCTGAATCATTAATGAAGATGAGATGAATGAATGAATGAATGAATGAATGAATGAATGAATGAATGAATGAATGAATGAATCTAATCCTGAACCAATCAGCACATCAATCTTCTGCTGACCTGGTTGGGTCTCTACCTGTTGAACGCAGGTATGAAGGTCTAGCGGCACCTTTCTCTGACTTCCTGTCTCGCTCTGAGCAGCCAGGACTCCTGAAGCAGGTGCAGGGGATGGGCTGGTACCTGGAGGAAGCCAACCTGGCTCAGGTGTCCACTAACATCCTGGACTTTGAGATGACGCCGCTCCACGCTGTGTATGAGGAGATCTGCAGGGATGCTGAGGTAAAGGTCTGGATTTCTAAAATTAACCTGCGGAGGCGTCAGCTTCACTTTGACAGATGTTTATGGTGTTTAGGAGCTGAAGCTGCCAGTGGTCGGCTCTCAGATCGTCGGTTTGATTCCCCTAAAAGCTCTGCTGGACTCTGCTGACTTCTACATCAAAAGAGATCAGCTCTTCATTATTGAGGAGGAGCACAAAGTCCGCCTGGTCAGTAGGCAAGTCTGAGGAGGTTTGCTAGCAGGGTCAGTTCTGCATTTGAACGTCTCCTTAACGATCTGCAGGTAATCAGCAAACTGGGTCTAGATTCCCTCGGTCCGTTCAACCCAAAGGAGAGAATCATAGAGTGAGTTTACTCCTCCTGCAGGTTCAGAGGCAGACATCAGATGACGGGCTGTGGTAAATGAGGAGGTGTCTTACAGGTACATGGTGAGGTCAGAGGAACAAGGCGGCCTTATATCTCTGTCTCTGCAGCAGTTTGTTCACAGCGTCGGCGCTCGAACTGCTGCTCCGGGAGGAGGATCGGTTTCTGCTGCCATCGCATCCATGGTGAGCCACCAAAGGCCGTCCAGCAGGGGGAGTCACCTTCATGTTATAATTGCTGTGGTGCTATTATTCCTGTAGGGGGCAGCATTAGGCGCCATGGTGGGACAGATGACATACGGAAAGAGACAGTTTGAGAATCTGGACAGCGTGATGAGGAAGCTGATTCCTCCATTTCATCAGGCAATGAATGAGCTGCTGCACATGGTGGATGCAGACTCCTCTGCCTTTAACAGCTACATGGTGAGGATCACAGGGTGATATAACACCTGCTGAAACACCTGCAGACGGAAACACCTGCTAACATAAACACCTGCTGAAACACCTGCAGGCTGAAACACCTGCAGACAGAAACACCTGCAGACAGAAACACCTGCAGACAGAAACACCTGTAGACAGAAACACCTGCAGATAGAAACACCTGCAGACAGAAACACCTGCAGACAGAAACACCTGCAGACAGAAATACCTGCAGATAGAAACACCTGCAGACAGAAATACCTGCAGATAGAAACACCTGCAGAAACACACCTGCAGAAACAGAAACACCTGCAGACAGAAACACCTGCGAACGACAGAAACACCTGCAGACAGAAATACCTGCAGATAGAAACACCTGCAGACAGAAATACCTGCAGATAGAAACACCTGCAGACAGAAATACCTGCAGATAGAAACACCTGCAGAAACACCTGCAGACAAAACACCTGCAGACAGAAACACCTGCAGATAGAAACACTACCTGCAGATAGAAACACCTGCAGACAGAAACACCTGCAGGCAAAGAAACACCTGCGGGCAGAAACACTGCAGACGAAAATACCTGCAGATAGAAACACCTGCAGACAGAAATACCTGCAGATAGAAACACCTGCAGAAACACCTGCAGATGAAGCACCTGCAGGAAAGAAACACCTGCAGATAGAAACACCTGCAGATAGAAACACCTGCAGATAGAAACACCTGCAGACAGAAGTACACCTGCAGACAGAAACACCTGCAGACAGAAACAAACTACCCTGCAGACAGAAACACCTGCGAATGAAACACCTGCAGAAACACCTGCAGACAGAAATACCTGCAGA
>JAGKQL010000067.1:4122635-4150236 GCA_018398635.1 Cyprinodon brontotheroides | reverse complement strand
CTGCAGATAGAAACACCTGCAGATAGAAACACCTGCAGACAGAAACACCTGCAGACAGAAACACTTGCAGACAGAAACACCTGCAGATAGAAACACTTGCAGACAGAAACACCTGCAGATAGAAACACCTGCAGATAGAAACACCTGCAGATAGAAACACCTGCAGACAGAAACACCTGCAGATAGAAACACCTGCTGACAAAGAACCGGGGCAGAGTGACCCATACAGAGCAGCAACCTCTAGAAAATCAAAGGTGAAAGGGTGACATCATAGTTATGTTTCACCTCCTTAATTGATTAGGTAAATAATGTCGAATGAAAGTTTCTGTTATTGATGTATTTAGTTCAGAAAACCTTTATTTCCTAAAGTTAGAACACTTTAGCTCCTAAGTCCTACCGTCTCCTGCTAAATACCTCCAGTAAAAACCCAGAATGTAATAAATTAACTAATTTTGATCTGAATTAGTGAAATAAATGAACTTAAATGCACCTGTGCAGAGAAATATGCAGAGACGCTGTGAGCAGACACAACAGAGACACCTACTGGTGCTTTGAGTCATGATTTTGGTTCTTCATCTGTTTTCCTGCTTGTCTGGGTTACAGGTGGCTCTGAAAATGCCAAAGAAAACTGAAGAGGAGATGAAAAGGTGAAAGTTCTGATCCTGAGAACATCACTTCCTGTTTATCTTCTGCTGCTGGAGGCTTTGTTGTTTCTGCCTGCAGACGAGAAGCTGCAGTGCAGGAAGGTCTGAAGCAGGCTGTGGGCGTCCCTCTGGCTTTGGCCCAGAAGATCAACGTCCTCTGGCCGCCTCTGAAACAGATGGTTCTCTACGGAAACATTGGCTGCAAGTCCGACGCTCAGGTGCAACTATGGAGCTTTGCTCTAGAATAAAGCATTTGATCTCCTCTATTTGTTTATTTTCTAGATGAACATTGTAGTTCACAGCTTCGTAGAGCGTTTCACAGACTAAAGTCTTCCTACCTGTGATTCAGGTTGCAGCCAAAGCCCTGGAAGCAGCCGTTTATGGAGCGTACTTTAATGTGTTGATCAACCTCAAAGACATCTCAGACGAGGCCTTCAAACTGGCAGTAAGTTCGACTCCGACCTTTAAACCTTTCATTTAGTGGGATCAGCATTAATTCTGCTTCTGTTGCTGCTTCAGACAAAGAGAAGAGTGTCTGAGCTGCTGCAGGAAGCCAAAGACAGTGTGGCCGCCATCCTGGACGCTGCTGAGAAAAGAACATGAGAACTTCTGAAGAATAAAATCATAATTCATCAAAACCGTGTCGATCTTTCAACCTTCTAGGTACAGAATCAGGACCAATCCTCTCCTGATGGTCCAAAGTTCTGGTTCCTGACCAAAAAATCTCTGTGAGGATTTAACCTCCTGGTGGGAAGTTCTCCCTGAGGATCATGTTAGCATCAAGGTGTCGTTGTAGCAGAAGTCAGAGCAGCTGGATCTCCAGACAGGGAGGTGGATTATTTGGTTTCAGGTGTAACGGATCGTCCTGGTTTCAAGCCAACCAATGAAAGCTATGATGTCACTTTGCGTGGACCATCCAGGTCTGGTTGGTCAGCAGCTCTGTGGACATCATGACTCTGAGATCCATCTCTGCTGTTCTGAACTCTCTTCTTCTCTCTAAAAGCGGAAATTCTCCTTTATCAAGCCGGTTTCTACCTTTGATATAAAGTTTAAGGAAAATACTTCTGTGTAATTAGTCGATGACTTCAGTACCTGTTGACCAGGTGATTGGGGGCGCCGTCATTTGATCAGGGGTTCAAACTTCGGTCTTTCCTCAAGAAACAACTTTTATATGAGAAATAATCTCCACCCTTAGAAGCAGTGTCCCAGCTAGCAATGGTACCGTTAGCGTCACCTGTCCCGTTTTTAGTGGGAAAGGAACGCACCTTGTCCCGTATTACTGTGAGAGTAAATAAATGGTAAAAAGCAAATAGAAAATAAAGAACAAAGCCACGTTAGATACTAAACTTACGGTAAACTTGTTCCCGCCCCTGTCCTGCTTTGTGACCAATCAGCTGACAGCATTTATGTAACGATCCAGAATTCGCTCATTATGATTTTATTTTCTGTTTTATAACTGTAGCCTACAGTCGCTGCATTTAAGGCACAGATATGTTTACAAGTTTGCTGTTGCACCAAAAATGTGCACCATTTATTTATTGTTTTATGTTAATTTTTACAGATTAAGTTAAGCAGGACAGACTTATGTTTAAGATGCTTATTTTCTTCAGCAAAGTTTGTTTTCCATGTGTTCATTTCGCTCACAAATATGCATCTAATTCAATGCAGATTTGAGTCAAATAGTAAAAAAAATCACCACACGAGGAGGGGTGACGGGAATCGGGTTACATGAGGGGTCCCTTTTTTTCAGGGGGTGGAAACACTAGGTATCCCCCCACCCCACCCTACACCCCCCTGGGAAATGTTGGCTCTTTCATAAAAACAGGAATAAGATGAAGGAAATGTTTAGATCTTCTCAATCCAGATAAAAACACTAAAAAGTAGATATTTCATCCTGAAATTGAAGCCGAACTGATGGAAGCGCCCTCTAGTGGAGAGATAACAGTGTGGCAGGAAGTAGCTGAGGTAGATTCTGCACAGATTTGACCATTCTGGATCAGGAACATCTAGATGGTTCTGAGTTTGGATTGAAGGACAACGTGAGAGTTTAGTTAAACTCTGACTTAGAGCCAAGTGGGGAAGATCTTCCAGATTCAGTTTTTAAAATCTGTTTATTTTTTATAACAAAAACAATGAACAACATTCTCTTTATAGATCTGGATCAACCAGATCATCCAGTCAGATTAAAGGTTTAAATGCTGTATCTAAGGTAAACCAGCTGATTGCATTCAGTCATTAACCAACCTGGTTCCCAGTGTTACCAGTATCAGACCAGAGGAAATGAGAGAATTCAACCCCCTGGGGATGGTGTTGGCTTTGGTTGGTTCTGAGTTTCAGAGTTCAGCTCTAGATAACATAGATCTACCATTCTGACCACAGTATTGAACCTCAATGCTGACTAATGGCTCTGAACTGGAGATATTTCTGTTTCACCTGCTTCTAAAGGGAGAAATCAGGAAGAAGCAGAGAGGGAAACCTTCTCAGCTCAAAGTTCCTCCGTAGAAAAACTGGATTATTCATCAACTGGATGGAGTCCAGTTACTGGATCCCATCCTGCTGTGATTGGCTGTTCATCTGCTGAGATGCTCCATGTTCTCGCCCTGCAGTCCTCTGAAGAGTCTCATTGTTTGTGGAGAGTCCAGATCCAGGATCTGGATCCAGCTGCTCCCAGTGATCAGACCATCCTGCGGCTCGCTGGGTTTGAGGACTGGAACCAGAGAACGGTGTCTCCTGATTGGTCGGTGGAGCAGTCTGAAGATGGTGGGATGCCGGCGGTGAAGAATTAAAACTCCTCCGGTTTAGATGTTCACCATGTTCCCTACGCTGAGGGATGGAAACATTCACGCCTCCTCGGGGTCAGTCATGGGACTCCACCAAGCTCCGCCCTAAAGTGGGGGGGGGGATCAGTGACAGTTTATTAAAGGGACAGAGACGTCCTTCCTGTGGCGGTCAGATCCCAGCCTGTTAGTCCGGTTCTATCAGGGTTCTAGTTACCTTTGGGGAGAACATTCCTCCTGAAGTGTTCCTCACCGCTGATGTTCCCTCCTGGTCGGTAGCGTCCAACAATAAAGGCCTTTTTCCCACTGGAGGCCATCCCCACTCCCACTTCCTTAGAGTCCTTCCACAGCAGCTGAGTAAAACCTCCTGCAGTAAAACCAGAACCGATCAGACCGGATCAAACGTTAGACCCTGCTCCGTGTGGTGAGGAAGGATCTCTGTGCGGTTAGCGTAGCCGCCTCGTTTACCAGATTTCTCTTGGTACCCAGGCCTGTTGAAGTCGTAGTGCTTGATGCCGTCGTAGCATTTATCACCAGCCTCTCGGCCTGAAACAGGTCACAGAAAAAGGTTAGAACGACGTAAAGCTGGAGAGAAAAACGTTCTTAGATCTGATGGAGAATCTGTGAAAGGGGCTAAAGATGAGGGTGATGACACGGAGTCCTTCCAACCTGAAGGAGCACATTGAACCGTTTAAAAAGCTGATTGCTATTTTAACTGAGTCCATCAATAAAAGGACAGAAAAATTCCGTAATAATTCAAAAAATAAAAAGCAATGAGCATAAACTCTAGATAAGTCCTTTATTGTTAAAATAAGTGCATTTCTTGGTTTGAGGGATAAAAGAGACATTTTGCCAATGAACCAGACAATTTACACTTAAAATAAGAAAACACAATCGCTCTGTCTTATTTAAAGTGCATTTTATGTAATTGTCTTATTTTTAGAGCAAAAAAAACTCATTCTATTGGCAGATCATCTCATTTACCTGCTCAAATTAAGGGTCAATACAATTAATTTAAGAATTCTTACTTCTTTCTAGGTCGTTTTTTCCAGTGCTTAATATCTTCGCTTCAGGAAACGTGCATTTGTTCCTAAAATTAGAGATTTAAACCTAGAACTCTCAGACCTGCTGAAGGTTCTGGATCCACTGGTGCTGATGAAGCTGCTCCAGCTGCTGCATCTCTCTGAATTTCCTGTAGAACCTGAGATGTTTCTTCTGCATTCTGCTGTGTTTGTCCAGCAGAGGTCTCCCTTTGGAAGCAGAGGTCAGGGTCATGTGACCTTAGGCCTTATAGGCAGCCAATGAATGAGGCTCATGGTGCTGAGGGAGTTTAAGCTGCAGCTAACCTCTGCTTAGCAGAAGCACTTTGTTTGGATCCATCAGGTCTGGGTTTAGTTCTGGACGTTTTCTGCTTCCTGCTAGAAGAACAAACTTCATTGTTTCTGTTGGTGATTCAGACCATCAGCAGAGGATGGAGACGTTTTCCCTCAATGGATTCAACCAAACATTTCCACAATGAACGTCACCATGCAGGTAATAAAGGATACTAACCAGCAGCGCCTGCAGAAACACCTGAGGAAGGGACAGCCCGGTCCGTCAGACTGCGGCGAGTCCTGCTGATGATCCATGCGGCTGAATTCAGCTGATAGAAACCTTCATCTGCAGAGGAAACATCAGCTCTGAGTGTCTGTTTCCATCAGCTGCTCCTCTCACTGCTTCACAGCATCAGGTGAATCCAGAGAGGAAGCAGCTGCAGCCCTTCTATCAGTCCAGCAGGTGGAGCCATAGAGCAAACAGCAGGTGGTGGATCTAGATCTTCACTGACCAGACTGTGACGTTCTCACCTCTGTAATTGTCAGATGGTGGATCTGCTGCGTTCAGGACTGCGACGCCAAAAAGGTAGATTTCATTTTACTTTGATTTATAGGAAACAACAAAACAGACTGAGGAGGTTTAAAGAGCGGCTTAGGCAGGGAGTCAGCAGGCAGACCAAACCTGCAGCCGTGAGCAGAACATCTTTCAATTAAACTCTATTCAGTGTATTTCTATAGCTCACATCATGTCATCTCAGGTCACTTTTAGTAGACCATACAGTTCATCCAGATCATCCAGTCAGATTGATTCAAAGTTTTTCTATCTAAGGAAAACCAGCTGATTACGCTCGACTCATTGACTCTTCAGCAATCCCTCACACTAAGCATGCTTGTAGCGACAGTGGAGAGGAAAAACTCCCTTTGAACAGGAAGAAACCTCCAGCATGCCTCCTGAGGGGGGCGCAGTGCTTTGCTAACACTGCCTATGGTGGGGGTGGGGAGCTGCTGACCCTAAAAGACGACATCTTGGATAGTGGAGGAATGATTTATGTTCTCCTCAATCTGGCTGAGATGCTTTCTGTGGTGGAAGAAGAGATGCTGGTGATTGGTTCACCAGGACGATTTCACTAAGGTGATCTAGAAACTCCACAATGTCAGGATTAATGGGTGGATGGACACCTAGCTTAATGTGTCCATTACTCCAGATTGGAATGTCCCCTAATGTCCAATCACTGAGCCTCTAATCAGTTAATAAATACTCCCGTATCAGTTTACATTTCAGAGCAGCATTTTTATTCCCTCACACCAAGCTGCTGTAAAATACTAAAACTATGATCCACTTCTTTACCTTCTTTAATCAGCCTAAACACTAATTTAATCATTTATCCAAATTGCCTTGTTTTAACTAAAACCTGAGATTTTAGCTGAAAAGTCTTTTTTAAGTAGCTGAGTTTGCTTTGGTCGCTGTTCTATTTGTTAACGTAGAGCTATAAACTAGACTGAGAACGTCTCTCATGTCCTTCAGGGAACCTTTAGGTCTGATCCTTTCAGCAGCTTCATGTGGAAACATCTCATTTCTGGACAAATATCAGAGACGCTCTGATGATGAGAAGATCTCAGCATGGACAGACCTCAGACCTCAGCCTGCTCAGATGGACATAGATCTTTATTTCAGGACGTTCAGACGTCAGAGTGAACATGACAGATGGAGCAGAAGGAACCGTGTTCTGGTTTCCTAATCAGAGCTCAGAGTTCAGGTCATAAACAGACAGGAGCTTCTTCCAGATGGTCAATGTCCACCAGGAGCTTCTTCCAGATGGTCAATGTCCACCAGGAGCTTCTTCCAGAAGGTCAATGTCCACCAGGAGCTTCTTCCAGATGGTCAATGTCCACCAGGAGCTTCTTCCAGATGGTCAATGTCCACCAGGAGCTTCTTCCAGATGGTCAATGTCCACCAGGAGCTTCTTCCAGATGGTCAATGTCCACCAGGAGCTTCTTCCAGATGGTCAATGTCCACCAGGAGCAGGTAGCTCCATCAGTTCATGCTCCTCCTGCTGCTGTGGAGCTTTCTCCATCTGGAATCTTCTCCTCCTCCAACAGGAACAAAGCAAAGCTGCAGCAGAACATCAGCAGAGTCAGTCCACCTCCAGAACACCAGAACGTCTTCATGTCCAGCACCACACTGACCTGCTGTTAGACTGAGCAGGAGGCTGAGGACCACAGCTGAGCGGTAGATGGAGAAGGTCAACCTCTCAGCTTCACAGTCACAGGGGGGAGCGGTGGGGGCGACTTCACAGTCACAGGGGGGAGCGGTGGGGGCGACCACAGGGACGGAGGGACGGGTGGACAGAGGGACAGCTGGAAGAAGACAGAGGGGACACTAAGTTCTGTTCATTCAGCTTCTAGATGCAGATGTTCTGTGAAGAAACCAGGAGAGACCAGCTTCTATTGGAGGTCTGAGGAGACAGAAGATATCAGGACTTTAGAACCATCAGCAGGTCCAGACCAACAGGACCAGGACCAGACAGGAAGTGACATCAGAGCAGAGTTTGGAGGATAAAGGTCACCGTTTCTTCAGTTTCAGTGTCCTTTAGCTCCACCATTCACTGAATGTTTGGAAGGTTTATATATTTCAATCTTCATAAGATCTCAGGTTATAATGCGTCTGTCCCCCAGAGGGCGCCATACCACAGGAAGCTCCCTTCTTTATGACGCTGCTTCCTCATCAGTCACCTTAAAGGTAAAGGAGTCTGTAGCCAAAGCAGAAGGTTGAAGGTCTGTCTGAATAGAGCTGACAGGAAGGAAGCAGGTTTATTCCTATTATAGACTCAAAGAGTCATCCTGAAGTTCCTACCCACCACTAGGAGCTTTACAGTTTCCCACAATCCTTTGCAGGACAGTTAATGTAGGTACGGCTGACCCAGAGCCTGAGATTTCCTTAATGACATGAAGCCTTTCTATTGAGCCGAAACTACAGGAACAGGAACTACAAGAAAAAGAACCACAGGGACTTGAACTAAAGAAACAGGAACTATGTGAACAGGAACTACACGAACTACAGGAACAGGAACTACAGGAACTAAAGGAACTAGAGGAACAGGAACTACAGGCACAAGAACTACAAGAAAAATAACTAACGCAAAAGGCAGTATAGAAACAGCAACTACAGGAAAATGAACTAAAGAAGCAAGAACTATGTGAACAGGAACTACAGGAACAGGAACTATGGTAACAGGAACTACACAAACTACAGGAACAGAAATTACAGGACTTACAGGAACTACAGGAACAGGAACTAATGGAACAAGAACTACTGGAACAGGGACTATGGGAACATGAAATAAAAGAGTAGGAACTAAAACAACAGTAACTACAAGAACAGTGGAATTACAGGAACAAGTACTCCAGGAAAAGGAACTACAGAAACTGGAACTAAAGGAACTACAGTGACTATGGGAACGGAAACATTCACCTCCTTCTGGGGTTGTTCTCTAGACAGATCTGGGTGGTTTGTAGACCAGGAAGAGAAGGTAGAACAGAATTATCATCATCATCATCATCATCATCATCATCATCATCATCATCATCATCCTCATTCCAGAACCTGCAGCGACCCGGTTCTGTTGGGCTTTAGAACCAAAGAGAGCCTTAGAGGAAGATCCCAGAACACCACAGAGCCCCGCCCCCCCAAACCCGCCATCCAGAGTTATGATGTCACTTCCTGTTGTTTGATCAACTTGAACCCACAGTCTGAATGTTCTAGACTTTAACGGGTTTAACGGATCAGAACCAGGTGGTTCCTACCTGGGATGAGGATGAAAGTCCCTCCACTGAAGTCGTTCTCCTTCTTCTCCCCACAGAAATACCTCCTGCTGTCCTCAGCAGAGAAGTTCTGGATCACCAGCTGGTTTCTAATCATCTGATATTTGGTCTCAAAGTCTGGAGAGTCATGGATGGACTTCTTTAGAGAGAAGATCTGTCCGATTCTTATTCTGAACTGGTTCTGGACCTCCATGAACCAGTGGATGTCACCAACATTATAGGAGCAGGTTAAAGTAACATTCTGACCCAGAGACACAGAAACATCCACCTGGTTCTGAGCCTCTGAACCGAGCAGAACCAGAACCAGAACCATCCCCAGCAGCTCCATCAGCAGGTTCTAGCAGATCTGGACCAAGTCGTCAGAAAGCAGCGCAGCTCTGCTGGTGGCGGTGAAACTGATCTACTTCCTGTCAGAGCAGAGGATGGTTTTCAGAAACCAGCAGAACCACAGAGCCTCTCAGAGACTCAGCAGCAGGTGAGCAGTTAGCAGGCAGGTGGATACCTGACCTCACATCAGTTCTAAGCTGGAGAAACCAGTGGAAGCTGGTCTCAGAAGGTCAGCAGCTCATCAGACAGCTACTGTTCTCCTGAAGCTGCTGAGATGTTGGAGCATCAGGGAACCGTCAGATGTTCATCAGGCTCTGAAGAAATGTGCTGATAAAAAGGAGAACTGAACGGCCAAAGATCTGAGAAGAATCACCATGAAGCTCCCAGGAACCCATCCTGGTTCTATACCTGCAACCTACCTGGAGAACCTAGAAGTCCAAGATGTTCCGTCCCAGAGACCTGGTCTAGCTAGGGAAGGCTGAACCCGACCACCGCTGAACAGAGGAACACCTGAGGAACACCTGAGGAACACCTGAGGACGGATCCTTCATGAACTACAGCGACTCTAGATGGACCAGATGGAACCATGACTGGACCGGGACCGTCCACAGAACTCCACGTCCAGTCAGACCCCAGTAGGGTGGAGGTCTGGTAATGGTATGGGCTGGTTGAAGATGAAGTCCAGCTTCCAGGTCAGCCTCTTCCAGGAGGTTGTCATGCAGGACAGTGACCCCCACTGGCCAGTAAAGCCATTACAGGTGAAGGACATAACGTGGTCCACCTCCTGATCGGACCAGAACCCAATCAGAAGATGTTGGTGGATCTTAAAGCGAAGATCTACAGTGAAGGAAGACAGACTCCTCTGAGGTTCTGCTGGACAGAAAGCAGATGTTCTTCAGACTGAAAGGATAATCTATGGGGGATTATCTGTGATTATTCTCACTGAAACCAGGACCAGATGTGAGGACCAGATGTGATCTGTTCTTCAACGGTTCTTCACTCTGATAGCTGATCAATGATGATGTCCACATAGAACTTCTCCTCAGAACCAAACGTCCCTTTAGATGCTGCAGTTGGAGGTTAATGATCAGAGATTGATGGAAATAATCCTGTAATCTGAGAATGCCCAGTGTAATCCCTCTGAACATCACGGATGTCAACGGTTTTTCTCTGTTCTAATGTCATTTAATGTCATTCTAGTTGTTTTCTGGTTTTATTTGACTTCTAATGTGTTTCTTGTTTACTCTCTGCTGCCCCCTTGTGCCAGTCTCCTTTCCCCTGCCTCCTTCTAGATCCTTCTGTCCACACCTGCTCCCAATCAGCTGATTACTGCATTCTTTGTTCTGTTTGGCATTAATTCTCCTCCTCTGCAGTTGAACCAGAAGAGACTGCAGGTTAGAGTCCCATCCTGACCCAAGAATCCAGAAACATTCACCTCCTTCTGAGCCTCTGAATGGACCAGAACCACCATCAGAACCATCAGCAGGTTCTACCCAGAACTGGGCCAGTGTAGCTCTGCAGGCGTAGATTCAGAGGTCTGTGCTTCGTGTTCAGCAGGGTGAGAACAGAAGGTGTTGATAGAAACCACAGAGGAAGTTAGACCTGTGGTATCAGTCTGACCACTTCCTGCTCACATTAAAATTAGAATCAAGTTTATTAGCAAGTAGGTTTAGACTTACAAGGAATTTGACTTCATGTTGATGGTGCAGAGAAATTATGTATACAGAGTACAGGATCTATAGTTATTCAATTCTATTCTGTGTATTTCTATAGCTCCAATTCACATCATGTCATCTCTTCAGGTCACTTTCCAGTTCACCAGATCATCCAGTCAGATTGATTCAAAGTTTTCTATCTAAAGGAAAAACCAGCTGATTGCATCGCGATTCTCATTGACTCTTCAGCAATCCCTCACTCCAAGCATGCTTGTAGCTAGCGACAGTGGAGAGGAAAACTCCCCTTTGAACAGGAAGAAACTCTCCAGCAGAACCAGGCTCAGTGTGAGCTGTACCATCTGCCTGAAAAAGGCACTCAAGGTTCAAGGAGACAGAAGCTAAGACATAGAAAAGCAGCTATACATGTGATACAAAAGGCAACTGTCAACCAGCTCCACAGGCGGGCCCGTCCAGGAAACACACAGCCAGGCAGAGACGAGTGATGAAGAGAGCACATCCAGTTAGTCACAGTCAGTCAGAGAAACAGGACTACACTGGAAACAGGCCAAGCTCCAACATCTAGAAACAAAGGTGTTGATGGCAGCAGCACAGCGCTGATATTTCTCTCAGGATGGAGTCACAGTCAAACAGGAACAGACCAGATGAAGCTACTATGAGAAAAAGCAGAGAGAGCAGAACGTTAGAGATTGAACTAACAGATTCTGCAGAATGGGGGAATAGAGAGATAGAAGGAAGCAGAATAATGAAAAAGGGGTCCCTATGTCCTCCAAAGGTCTAAGCCTATTTTAGCAGAACTATAGAGATAGATCAAGATAACCTGAGCCACTCTAACTAGAAGCTTTATCAAAAAGGAAAGTTTTAAGCCTAGCCTTAAAAAGTAGACAGGGTCAGTTTTGCCGTTGTGTGTTTAACATCTGGTAATTGGTTCCACAGAGAGGAGCCTGAAAACTAATTTAGATCTGCCTCCCATTCTACTAATTAGGAAATTCTAGGAACCACTAGTAAACCCTGCAGATTGAGAGAGTGAAGTGCTCTTGTTAGGAACATAAGGAACAATCAGATCTCCTTGATATCAGATGGAGCTTGGCCATTTAAGGCTTTATATGTGAGAAGGAGGATTTTTAAATTCTATTCTGGATTTAACAGGAAGCCGCATGAAGAGAAGTTTTCAGGATAGGAGAGATATGATGATCTCTCTTTTTCATTTTCATCAGAACTCTGGCTGCAGCATTTTGGATCTGAGAGTGATCTGGTACCAGCTGGTTCTGGTTCAAAAGGATTAAATGGTTTGTAGACCCGGTTCTGTTGGGCTTTAGAACCAAAGAGAGCCTTAGAGGAAGATCCCACAGAGCCCTGCCGCCCCCCCAAACCCGCCATCCAGAGTTATGATGTCACTTCCTGTTGTTTGATCAACTTGAACCCACAGTTTGAATGTTCTAGACTTTAACGGGTTTAACGGATCAGAACCAGGTGGTTCCTACCTGGGATGAGGATGAAAGTCCCTCCACTGGCGTAGTTCTCGTTCTTCCCACAGAAATACCTCCTGCTGTCCTCAGCAGAGAAGTTCTGGATCACCAGCTGGTTTCTAATCATCTGATATTTGGTCTTAAAGTCTGGAAAGACGTAGCTGGGAACGGCTTGAGAGAAGATCTGTCCGATTCTTATTCTGAACTGGTTCTGGACCTCCATGAACCAGAGGATGTCACCAACATTAATGGAGCAGGTTAAAGTAACATTCTGACCCAGAGACACAGAAACATCCACCTGGTTCTGAGCCTCTGAACCGACCAGAACCAGAACCAGAACCAGAACCAGAACCATCCCCAGCAGCTCCATCAGCAGGTTGCAGATCTGGACCCGGTTCAGTTCTGTCTGCCCTCTGACGGAGCAGCGTCTGTCTGAACCGTGGTTAGAAACCAGAAATGTTCAGTAGAAGGAAGTCAGAGGCGGTCTGTGACTGTCGGACCTTCAGGGGCGTCAATGAGGAAGAGAGAAGCTTCCAGGATCTTCTTCATCATTTCACTCACAGCAGAACATGAGGAGGAGGAACTTTGTAGAAACCTAGAACAGAAGCTCCAGACGTCAGAACCTGCAGGCAGGTGTTCCTGCTCACCTTTCCTTCAGTCCAGGAGCTGCTGAATACCCAGAAACCACCAGGTGGTAGCCATGGCAACGGTGGTCAGATGGACGAAACCAGCAGCTTTAGTGATCGATGGATCCAGGTGTTAATGTTGGAGCAACCATGAGGATCTGACTGGGCTTCATCCCTCTGGTACCGGTACCAGAACCTCTGGCTGAAGGTTTAAACCCAGCAGGAGAACCTCTGACCCAAACCATCAGGTTTAGGTTATCATCCAGCAGACTGGAGATGTTTACTGGAGGACCAGGAACCTCAGAGGAACCTGGTTCTGCTCTGGTCCCTGTTCAGCCTCAGGCAGGTAATTCAGATTTCCACACAGATTCCTTCGTGGGTATCAGGCTATCATGCTCAACACACTTAGAAAGAGCCAAAAACAAACACGCACACATTCACCTCTCGGTTCAGGAAGGTATAGATGCAGCTTGGGATGGCTGCGCCGTTTCAGGGTAAACCAGCTGTGAGATGTTAGCACTGTATGGCTTTATGGGACAGCTGTTGGAATTCGACTTGTTAATAAATGTTTCCTCCCTCCAGAGAATAAATGACGTGAATCGTCTCCATTATTCTTTTTGTTGGAAGAGAATTCTACTATTTAAAGACCCAACAACAGTAAATGGTTTCAAACTGGGTGAAAACCAGTCTGCTTCCTCTTTCCAGTCTGGTTTAATCACCTGACATCAGTCTGCTGTCATCAGTCACATGATCTGTTGGAAACAAACTATTTTTTGTTTGTCTTTACGGCACTAGTGGTTCATATATTTTTTTGACAGTAGACTGACAGGAAAGGGGACATAGGAGAGATAGAAGCAAAGGACCACAGGTCAGATCGAACCCGCGGGTCGCCTGCATCCAGGACTAAGGCCTCTGCACGCTAATCCTTGACTCAACTAATTACTAACCTTTGCCTCGCATATCCATCTGGAAACCTTCCGCTGAAGTACTTTTGGGACTTAAAATATTGTTAGCTGATTGGCCTATGTTGCGATAGACGCGATAAACCAATCAGATCAACGGTAAGCATACGACGCATCAACAGAGCGACGACTAAGAGGAGCCAATTGATAGATCAAACTCTTGCTGAAACAGTCGGTAGAAGAGCAAAACATCTTTCCTCTGAGAAAAGCCTCCAGAGCAGTGCTCTGCTCTTCTTTTCAGTGAAGAAATACTCTTGCTCGATAGTCACGCTAACGCTTGTTTCGGGAGCAGTTACCGCTTAACGCTTAAGTTTATCGGGCTGAAGCCGCCATGTTTCTTAGACTGAACTGTGGCGCTTCGCTATGCCACACCCGCCAAAGCTAACGCTGATTGGACGTTCGTTTGGTGAACGGCTCCACATTTTCTTTAACGGAGAGTCTCCAGACTGATTAGCGAGTGAAACTTTGAAAGCTCGCGAGATCAGGATGGTCTCACCAGGCTAGCTGTACATGGGTCAGATCTACGGAGGCCACCGAAGCACGGCCACAAACTTTAATTTAGAACATTGTGGACATAAAGGAGCATTCCTCGTCTTTTAGATCACAAGACATGAACGTTACGCCTGTCTGTTTATCAGTGTTTGGTTCTGATTCTCATTGACGGTCCCAGTCAGAACCGCCCTCTGAGGGAGGAGCCCAGCAGAACCTCTGCTCAGCGGGTCCAGGCGGTACCGCCCAGGGCTGCAGGCCTCCATAGATCTCCCATTTCCTCTGCTAAACCATCACTGCTCACAGCGTTTATATCTCATATTAAAAGTGAGCAGCAGTGCGCTCTGATGTCACTTCCTGTTCACTAGCTCTGCACATGATTATTTGTCAATAGTTAAAGACAACGTAGGAACAGAATCTGGTTCTGATCCGTTTGGATCCGGAAGTTAAAGTCAGAATCAAACCTGATGAGATCCTGAAGGCGTCCAGATAGATGAAGGTGCCGCTCTCCCTCCTCCCACAGAAATACCTCCTGCTGTCCTCTGCTGAGAACTTTCTAACCACCAGCTTCTTCTCAGATATGGAGAATTTACATTTAAAGTCTTCAGAATCGTAGAGTGACTTTGAACGGGACATCTGTCCGATTCTTATTCTGGACTGGTTCTGATCCTCCATGAACCAGTGGATGACAGGTCCGTTATAGGAGCAGGTTAAAGTAACATTCTGACCCAGAGACACAGAAACATCCACCTGGTTCTGAGCCTCTGAACCGACCAGAACCAGAACCAGAACCAGAACCATCCCCAGCAGCTCCATCATCAGGTTCTACCAGATCTGGACCCGGTTCAGTTCTGTCTGCTCTCTGACGGAGCAGCGTCTGTCTGAACCGTGGTTAGAAACCAGAAATGTTCAGAAGAAGGAAGTCAGAGGCGGTCTGTGGCTGTCGGACCTTCAGGGGCGTCAATGAGGAAGAGAGAAGCTTCCAGCATCTTCTTCATCATTTCACAGCAGAACATGAGGAGGAGGAACTTTGTAGAAAAGTAGAACAGAAGCTCCAGACGTCAGAACCTGCAGGCAGGTGTTCCTGCTCACCTTTCCTTCAGTCCAGGAGCAGCTAAATACCCAGAAACCACCAGGTGGTAGCCATGGCAACAGTGGTCAGATGGACGAAACCAGCAGCTTTAGTGATCGATGGATCCAGGTGTTAATGTTGGAGCAACCATGAGGATCTGACTGGGCTTCATCCCTCTGGTACCGGTACCAGAACCTCTGGCTGAAGGTTTAAACCCAGCAGGAGAACCTCTGACCCAAACCATCAGATTTAGGTTATCGTCCAGCAGACCTCTAGAAGGTCTAAGTCTGAATGGACTCCAGAACTTTCCCACATGGTTCTACAGGTGGAACATCTGGTTCCTACAGTAGTTCTAGAGGTGGACCTTCAGCAGAGAGCAGAACTGGACCACAGAGAGGTTCCAGCAGAACTTTAGGAACCTTCTGTCCTCTTTCAGTGTAGATCAGAGTCTTGCTCGATGCTCCTCACAGCAGGAACATCTGACCTTCATGATCCGTCGCTTCCATGGCAACCTCAGTATTACGGTGGTTTTGTGGTAACAGGATGGCGGGTCTCAGAGGACGGGCCTGGGTCCATCTGAGGAGGGAGGACCGACGCCCACTGGATGCATGCCTCTGTCAGGACAGGCATGCTTCTCCCTCTGGTTCTGATTCTGGCCCGGTTCTCCTCTCTGGTTCTGGCCCGTTGCGTTTCTCCTCTCTGGTTCTGGTTCTGGCCCTCGGCCCTCTCTCTGGCTCCTGCCTCCTGGCCCGCCCTCTCTGGTTCTCTGGTTCTGGCCCTGCTCCTGCCCTCTGGTTCTGTTTCTGGCCCTCGCTCCCTCCCTCTCTCTCTGGTTCTGGTTCTGGCCCTCGGTTCTCCTATGGGTTCTGGTTCTGGTTCTGGCCCTGCCCTCCTCTCTGGTTCTGTTTCGGGTCCGTCTCTCCCCTGGTTCTGTTCTGGCCCGGCTCCTCCTCTATGGTTCTGGTTCTGGTTCTTGGCCCTCGTTCTCCTCTCTGGTTCTGGTTCTGGCCCTGCTCCTGGTCCTTGGGCTCCTGGTTCTGATTCTGGCCCGGTTCTCCCTCTCTGGTTCTGGTTCTGGCCTGCTCCTCCCTCTGGTTCTGGTTCTGGCCCTCGTTCTCCTCATGGTTCTGGTTCCTGGTTCGCCCTCGCTCCCTCCCTCTCTGGTTCTGTTTCTGGCCCTGCCCTCCCTCCCTCTGGTTTTATATCTGGCCCCGGGTTCTCCTCTCTGGTTCTTGGCCCGGTTCTCCTCTCTGGTTCTGATGATTCGGTCCATAAATTAATCTTAATGAGCTCGTTAATAAATCTGCTTCTCTCTGATCTCTTGCTGACGTCAGTCCTGTTCTGAGCTGCTGCAGTTTCTGCTTTTGTCCACATGATGGAGACATTCCTCCTGGTTCCTCCAGGTTCCTCCTGGTTCCTCCTGGTCCAGAGCTCCACAGGAACTTTGTTTATTTACTGATGAACCTCAGAGGCATCATATCAGCTGATCAGGGGAGAGCCAGCCTAGTGGGAGGAGCCTAATGTGACATCAGTATTTCTGATGGAACCAGCTGGTCTGGAGTTTATTTCCTTCACAGTACCTGGAGAAGACAGCCTTTGGATTCTGGACTGGTCCATAATCTCAGCTTCCAAGGTTGGTTCTGGATCATTTTCTGCTGACATTGAAACATCAGAGCTGTTTTGGTTTCCAGGTTAGTTTGGGTTAGATGACCTCAGAACTTCTAAAGGTTCTGGTGAGGATCTTAGTTCTGGTGGAATTCAAACCTGAACTGCTTTAGTTTATGTTTCCAATGGGTCTATAGAAATAGTATAGACTGTCCTGATCTAGACTGTCCTGGTCTAGACCTTCCTGTTCTAGACTGTCCTGGTCTAGACCGTCCTGGTCTAGACTGTCCTGGTCTAGACCGTCCTGGTCTAGACTGTCCTGGTCTAGACCGTTCTGGACCGTCCAGCATACCTGCTTCTATCTGAACAAAGTGTTGAAATGTTGAAGGATGTCTGAATGAAAGCGTTTAGAACATCAGGACCTCTATCAGTCAGCTGTAGAGTAGCAGGTCTGCAGGTCCTGGAGAAGGTTCCAGAATGTTGGGTTTGCTGAACAGTTGAAATGTTTCATGTCTTTAGTTCCCAAATTCAGGATTTTATGATCAAACTGATTTAATTCTGGGAAATTAGAGATCCTAGAATGTTCTGAGGATGTTCTGGTTTTCTTCAGTGGGTTCCTGCTGGTCCAGAACACCGGCTGACTAGGAGACCCGGTCTGCTGACTAGGAGATCCGGTCTCCTCCCTGCTTTACCGCCCTCTACTGGTCCCAGTGGGTTCTGGATGAGATTTAAACTGGAATGTTTGTTTTAAAGTAGTGAACGGATAATCATCTACCCAGAACTTCTGGGTCTGCTGACCGCCTGGAGGTCCTCTGGTCAGAGTCCAAGCCGTGGACTGACCCGGCAGGTCCAAAGCTGGGAACCAGATTAAATCTGAATTATGGAGCGTTAATGATTCATCTGCTATGTAGTACTGCTTTCTGCTGCCTGCTCAGGTTCTGGTCTGGTAGCTGCTGGGTCCATAGTTCCTCCAGAGGATGGGTTCTGGTCTGGTAGCTGCTGGGTCCATAGTTCCTCCAGAGTGTGGCTGCAGGTTTTCTTTCCAACCAAGCAGTAGCACACCAGACTCCAGTCATCTCATCAAGTCATCATGTTCAGATTTGACTCCCTTGATTGATTTGGGTGAGAGCACATCGTTCAATTCTTGGTTGGAAAGAAAACCTGCAGCCACACGGCCCTTTCTGGAACCGGTTTGACACCCCTGCTCCAGAGGATGGGTTCTGGTTGGATCAGCGCCTCTATCTCCCAGCAGCATCTCCTGGTTGTTTGTTTCTCCGTTTTGCTCCCAGAGAAGAAGCTGCAGGTGGAGACATGTTGTCTGCATCAAAGCAGACTGACAGGATCGTCTGTTCCAGTCTCCTGGTTCTTCACCAGAGGCTCTTTTAGACTCCAGGTTTCTCTGGTTCTGAAGGGTAGAGAGACCCGGTTTCTGGTCCAGTTCATTAAGAGAAGCTGGTTTCTAAGGTTAACACCCACCTACCCAACTGACAGACGGAATCTCTCTATCCATCAGCCAATCTCATCCTCCCCTCTCTCAGGACGAGGCGCGCACGAGTCCTAGAATGAAAAAAGGTTCCTGTTCAGATGGACTCAGTCAGTCCTCCTGGTTCATGCAGCTGTTCTTCGGTTCTCCTGGTGCTTCCATAGACCTCCATCCTGCAGACTGAGCTGATGGTTTCCTGATGTGTTTGACTGGAACCATCGTTCTATTATCTGTTGGGTCATAGTCTGCCTGCTCCAACATTAGCAGGTCAAAGGTCATGACCCTGAATGGGTTTGAGCAGAAAGACTCCACCTGAGTAGCTCTTCTTTTCTTGTTCCTTCATGGAGGATGCTGATCAAAGGGGGCTGCTGCCTTCAAGACTAGAACTACTAAGAACTAAGTAACCTAGATGTGTCGGACAGCTGCAGCTCTCCGTTATAAAACATGCGAGGTGAGGACACCAGCATGAGGACAATGGATTCATTGAACTGTGAGGTTGGTCCTGCCTACATGTCCCGCTCTGCAAAGCATTGTGGGAACATGTGTAGCTCCTAGAAGCAGAATCAGGAGATCTCTGTGCTAAATGAATCTTCTTAGCTCCTTCCTAACAGCCAAGACTATTTGGACACTTTGTCCCTGACTGATGTGTCCTCAGCGATCTGAGGACACGTCCAAAAGAAAGACTCTCTCTGACGGCAGCAGGACTGAGGTTAGCAAAGCTGCTTCTAGATGAAGGACAAGACTTCTGGGACGACCTGAGACCAGAGTGGACAAGTTGGACCATGATGGACAGTATGTCCTAGGTGGTCTTCTGTCCATGACTGCTTTCTCTTTAATACTCCATGACTGGTATTTGAGGAAGTAAAGAGGAGATAATCTGATGTAGATCTGAAGGTCTAGATGTTTTCTGTCTTCAGGGACTGAGGTTCCTGCAGAACGTGAAGCTTTGTGGTTCTGCTGAGGTTTGAACATGTGAGTCAGTGAAACCTCTGAGTCATCAAACGTCTGCAGTTTGTTTGTGTTCAGTTCTGCTCTGAGGACATGCAGGTTGATGTTTTCACTGGTTCTGGATCATCAGTCAGGCTGAGAAAATGTTAGAAGCTACAGGGGAGGGGGGTGTACTGGTGTAGTCAAAGTAACTGGCAGCCAATGGTTATGCTGGCTGATAACATGATGTAGAACAGGAAGGTCAGAGCTTCCTCTATGCAGCTTGTTCTTCCTGTCTGTCTGATCTGTCCTGATCTTCTACTAAGATCTGCAGTGAAGCTCCTGGTCCAGCAGCGCTTTTAGTCTTGGAAGTGTTCCCAGTAGGATCCTGGAGCCGCTTCTCCCTCAACCGTTCCTCTGGATGCTCCCTTCTCTAACCGGACCTTTTTGTAGATCCCAGCAGGCGAAGCCCTGGTGAGGCCCCTTGATGGTAGAAACCATGCATGATTATGGCTCCAGTAAATCCAGAGCAGACACCCTGCAAACAGAAGTCTGCCCGGCAACAGAGCCGGCATTGGTCACACCTGGACCAATCAGACGCTGCATCAGCAGCTCTGAAGGCGTCCAGGAGGAAGTGATGCAGGAACAGAGAGTCTGTTTGACCACAGTCTGTCTGTCTCACCAGTCCAGACCAGATGGTTCCAGAACCTGGAGAGTTAAAGTCAGTCATAGCCGTGGCCTTGGATCAGACTACTTCCTGGATACGTCCTACTGTAAACAAATAGATTTAAAGTTTGTATTCAAATCAGTCTGAACCTTGTTACCATGGTTACTCAGCTGGACTGTACAGGTGCGTCATATGTTGGCATTATGTGTTAAACTGAGAGATCAGACTGGAACCAGCCCAGTTTGACCAGTTTATATCTGGTTTCAGACCAGTTAGAGCTGGATGTTCCTACTGCTTTCACACCAGTTGGAAGTGGATATTTCCACTGGTTTTAACCCAGTTGGAACTGGATGTTCCTACTGGTTTCAGACAAGTTAGAGATAGATATCCCTACTGGTTTGAGACTATTAAAAAATGGATGTCTCCACTGGTTTCATTCCAGTTGGACCTGTATGTTCCTACTGGTTTCAGACCAGTTAGAACTGGATATTCCTACTGCTTTCACACCAGTTGGAAGTGGATATTTCCACTGGTTTTAACCCAGTTGGAACTGGATGTTCCTACTGGTTTCAGACAAGTTAGAGATAGATATCCCTACTGGTTTGAGACTATTAAAAAATGGATGTCTCCACTGGTTTCATTCCAGTTGGACCTGTATGTTCCTACTGGTTTCAGACCAGTTAGAGCTGGATGTTCCTACTAGTGAAAGACCAGTTAGAACTGGACATTTCTACTGGTCTCACACTAGTTGAAGCCGGATGTTCCTACTGGTTTCAGACCAGTTAGAGCTGGATAATGATCAGTGACTCTCAGTGGTTCTTTGTGCAAAGGTCAGCCTTTGTCTTTTTTAGGATCAGACTATTTCCTGGATTCTTTTCTTCTAAACAAATGCATTCAAATCTGTCAGGACCTTGTTACCATGGTTACACAGAGACAGGCAGTGAACCGGTCCATCATGACCAGCGGCTGCTCTTTGAGACATGATCAGCTGTTAGCTTGTGTTTTAGGATCATTGTCTCTACATCTCTGTCCCTAATCTGTCCTCAGCGAGCTGCAGGGACTCTGCTGGTCCAGGTGAAGGACACCGTCGCTCTACCTGCTTGTGAAGAAGAGAGGATCCATCAGAGAAGGTCTACATCTTCAGGGGTTAAAGGTGACACCATCAAGTTGGACTTCCAGGGTTCTCTACTGGACTTTTCTGGACCAGAAGTTCAGAAGGACATCCAGAGCTGAAGCTTCTGAGACATGAAGAACCTCTGATTAGATGATGGTCAGACATTCAGGTCTGTCCTCAGACGAGGACAGACCTGAATGTCGTCCTCAGACTGCTTCCTTGGTCAGTCTACCACAATCCCATCCTGATTCTCTAACAAACCACCAGTTCATCTCCATCATGTATGATCCATGAACCCACAGGGTGGCTGATCTGCTGAGTCATGGTTTAACATGTGAGGCAATGGAGGACGGTCTAGATGTTCTTCAGGAGACGGACCTGCAGCTGAGGCTGGATGAACTTTATTTGTTCTTCATGAACTGGAAACACCGACATGGAAACAAGTAGATAGAAATAAAACCACAGGAGAAAACCTTTTCTATACCAGAGTGATCCCAGGTTCTAGGTAACCTACTGGATCCTTCAGCACCAGGACCAGACCTCAGGATCCAGACCACTGAAACACGTTTTAATGTCCGTCAGACTTTCACCAGGTTCTGTCCACAGACGGGAACCCATTCACCAGAATCTTTTTCTAATTGTTGAATCATTTAAACAGAACCGGTTTGGTTCTGGACAGATGGCCTGAACATCAGACCAGATTTATTTTAAAAATTTCTGTTTTCTGGAACAGTGTCTGATTTTACTTGAATTACAGATTAATGTTAAAATATATTTATTTAAAAATAGTCCTGAAACAATAAACACCAATAAATCCATTGAGTTTTACTGACTTATTTCTAGACTTTACTCTAACTCACCATAGTTTACACTAACTCACCAGGGTTCACCCTACTCTAACTCACCATAGTTAATTCTAACTCCAGGAGAGAGAACCTTCTAGTGATGCTAGAAGGTTCTCTCTCCTCGGGTTTCCTCGGATCCAAACACATAAAAACAACTTTCTGATTGATAAATGATAAAACAAACCAAAGACTGAACATGAACATCTGGGTGAATTTGTCTATTTTATTTATTGACTGGAAAAACATCCGAGTCATCCAGGTATTTACTCGGTCTAGACCAGGCATGCCCAGGGCTGGTGCTCAGACTGTCCTGCAGGTTTTAGAGGTATCTCTGCTCCAGATCAGCTGATTTCCATTGAACAGGCTTCTGCTGAACTGCAATCATCAGAATCAGCAGCACTGGAACACAGAAACCTGTAAAACCTGCAGGACAGCGGCCCTAGAGGACCCACCCAGGGCATGCCTGGTCTAGCCTCTACTGAAACAGGTTAGAAACAGGCTGTTTTGGGGGAGGAGCCAGAATGATGATGTCCAAAGCCTCGCTACCCCGCCATACCAGGTGCCCGCTTCAGGAAGCGGTTCAGCTCACCTGGAACATCAGCAGGCATCTAAACAGCCTCAGGATTCAGTCAAGATGTGGGAGTTTGGAGGAGAGCTGGATAGAGTTTGGATAGATTCTACAAATAGATTGGTTGGAAAAACAACCAATCTAGTTTGGTTAGATTAAACAATAATAAACAAAATCTGAGCAAGCCTCTGGTTATAAATGTAATAGATTTTATTTAGTATTGCTTTCCAGAGAGCTGTTATCTTGCTAGCGGCATCAGCTGCAAGAGATGAACTTCCACTGCTGAGGTTGATGGTTTGAAACCCAACTCAGACTTTTGAAAGTTGCAATAAAACACAAGTATTCTGGCTAACATGACTAATTAGTATTGGTTTGGATAGATTGGATAAAAACCCTGCCACGTTAGATTGGTCGGTTTAGCCAACAGACTGGTTGAACACATAACCTCCAACCTGATTAAAACCAAAAACTCTGGAAAAACTATTATGTTTGAATAAATTAAATAACATCTTTCAGCTCTTTCAGTGTCTGCTTGAGCTTATTTCACTAAAATGGCAGAAAAACAATGACAAACAAAAATTACAATATATTTTATTATACACACCAATCATTAACATTTTCAAAGGAACTTAAATGGGGAACAAAACAAGAAAAACATTTGCAATAAATCCCAGATTAGTAACTGCAGTTCTGCCCTCCACCAGTAGGTGGTGACATGTTCACATAAAGCTTCATGAACTCAGGGGATCTTTGAAGCAATTTGGCCAAACGGTTCAACGCCTCACGAGGCTTCATCTCACCATCACTATCAGTACGGAACAACAAAAAAAACTAAAATAAATGTTCAACACGGAAATAAAATGATCCGACATCATGCCTAAGGTCACCAGCAGAGGGCAGTGTCCCCGGACTGTTCCTCCTGCAGCTCGATGGCTGACTGCTAGAGGGGAACCAAGAAGAAGAACTACAGCCAGGAAACCACAATCCTTGTGTTCGACTCCAGAGGCTGCGTCCTTTCCAAGGCCGGATTCATCGGACGATTACATCATAGCGCAGCGTGGCGTGGAGCACTCCTTCACTAGCGACTGACCAATGCAGCCTTCTTCTACCCAGGTTGAAAGGTTCTGTGCATCGGTCATGGATCCACGTATCCCAGGATTCATTGCAGGTTAAAAATTATTGTTATTAATAGTTACTATAAATAGTTAGTGAGTCAGATGAGTGGCGGGAAATGTTGGGTTTATTGAACGGTTCAGGCTGGACTGCTTGGTTGGAGTCTAGACCAGCAGCCATACGGTCCTTTCTGGAACCAGTGTGACCTCCCTGTCATGGAGTTCCACAGCAATGCATTTCATGGATGATCTCTGTGTGAAACATGCTAATGCTAACACCTCCATGTGGTTCACCCACCTGGCTGGAAGGTTGAAGCTCTGCCTTTCTTTCTGCCCCTCCAAGGAGACGTTTCTAGGCGTCACTGTTTCCAGCTACCATAGCCTGCCTCCCAGTGGAGAAGCTGGTGCCAGGTGGAGCTGCTGCCCTTTTCCCTCTGCTATAGACTACCAGAGGTCAAGACGTAAAATCTAACTAGTTAGAGGAAGATGGCGGAGTCTCCTGCTGAGAGTCGATCAGGAAGTGGTGCAGACTGTCTGGCCAACAGTCAGAGACCACTATGACCTCCCTACGCTGATGAAGGCTGGCTGAGACCCCCCAGGCTTTACTGGGCTATTCTGCTCTGCTGTTCCTCCTGAGGGGAGGACAATCTCTGAGGGGACTCCATCTTCTACAGCTACCAACCATTTCCCTGCTGAGGACCAGGCCCATCCAGAGGGAGCAACCCAAGGTAAGGAGACCTCCCTTTATACCGCTGAGTCTGAGCAGACCTGCTTAGAAGGTTTGATGTGATATTTACTCTAAATGCAACTGAACTGGTTGGATTTTGCATCATGTGACTGCAGGTGATCACTGCGCATGTTCACTGCGAACATGATCACTGCGAACATGATCACTGCTCATGTACCCTGTATATGTTCACTCCCTTTCTACCTGCTAACGTTAACTGGGGCTAGCTTGTTGGCTAATTCTTCTGGTCCTAATAACCTAGCTAATAGCTAGGAACAAGAGCTAGAAACAGGAGCTAGCTGCTAGAGATATTAACTAGCTACCAAGAAGAGGAGCTAGCTATTAGGCTACGTTCACACTGCAGCCTGAAGAGACCCAAATCCGATTTTTTTGCCCATATGCGACCTGGATCTCATCTTTTCATGGCAGTCTGAACAACACAGATGCGATTTTTTCCATTGTGACCCAGGCCACTTGGCTCTGTGGTCCTGAATCCGATACGAGATCCGAGACTTAATACCCGACTAAGGTCACTATTCTGCGTCTTGCTACGCAGAAGCGGCAGGAAAAACAACAACCATGGCAGATGACGATGCGGAGAGCAATATTTTATGTTCAACCATATTGAAAAGATTGAGTTTTTTACGGTTGAAAAAGATGGCTAGATCTTTACGGCGCCGGCAATACCATCCATGTTTACTTAAAAAAGAGCTTGCTGGCCTGCTTGGCGTCATTAAGCGTCCTAATTGCGTCCTGACTCACAGTTCACACAGAAGATCACATACAAGTCGCATATATTTGGAAATATGAATGGCAACACAAAAAAATCCGCATATTTTCCGCCAAAAACAAAAAACAAATTCAGCATCAAGGCCTGCAGTGAGAACGTAGCCTTAGGGAACAGGAGCTACCTTTTAACAGGCACTGGATACTAGGAACAGGAGCTCGCTGCTAGGAACAGGAACCAACTGGTAGGAACGAAAAGTAGATACTTGAAACGGGAGCTAGATGCTAGGAACAGGAGCTAGCTGCTAGGAACAGGAACCAACTGGTAGGAACCACAACTAGATACTTGAAACACGAGCTAGATGCTAGGAACAGGAGCTAGCTGCTTGAAACAGGAGCTAGCTGCTAGGAACAGGAGCTAGCTGCTAGGAACAGGAACCAACTGGTAGGAACGAAAACTAGATACTTGAAACAGGAGCTAGATGCTAGGAACAGGAGCTAGCTGCTAGGAACAGGAACCAACTGGTAGGAACCAGAACTAGATACTTGAAACACGAGCTTGATGCTAGGAACAGGAGCTAGCTGCTTGAAACGAGCTAGCTGCTAGGAACAGGAGCTAGCTGCTAGGAACAGGAACCAACTGGGAGGAACGAAAAGTAGAACGAAAAGTAGATACTTGAAACAGGAGCTAGATGCTAGGAACAAGAGCTAGCTGCTAGGAACAGGAGCTAGCTGCTAGGAACAGGAACCAACTGGTAGGAACGAAAAGTAGATACTTGAAACAGGAGCTAGATGCTAGGAACAAGAGCTAGCTGCTTGAAACAGGAGCTAGCTGCTAGGAACAGGAGCTAGCTGCTAGGAACAGGAGCTAGCTGCTAGGAAAAGAAGCTAGGAACCAAGAACATTTGCCAACAAAGAACATTTATTCCACCTTTACTGTCGTACAATGTGTGGTAGTCCACCCTGCTCTGCTCAGAACATCAAGGTGAGTGAAAATTAAATGTTTAACCATCAGATGCCGCCGGGTGTGAGAACCGAGTTCAGTTAGCGCGCTAATTTCAGAACCAACCTTGAAGCGACTGACATGAGAAGAAGAACAGGAAGTTCTGAACGGTAGGTTTGTTCTTTCCATCTTATGATCGGCTGAGCTGGTTATCTAGGAACGAGGAGATCTAAGGTCTATAGATTGCTTTAACCTAGAAGCTGGGTCTGACCTCAGGAACGTCCTTCATGGTTCCTTTGAACAGTCAGGAGCTTCAGCTGTCCGTTAATCATAGATCTAAATGAGTTAGATCACTTTAGAAGGACTTTAGGGTCCGATCTTTCGTAGCAGCAGGAGAACGGTTGCTAAAATCCATTAGATGATCAGAAGACCTCATGTTCTTCTACAAAATATCAGGTAGGAAGCCAGTCAGAGCGAGAAGTTACACCATGATCACCCAGCATCCAGCTAAAGGTTCCTCAGAGGTCAGAGGTCAGATCTCAGAGGTCAGATCTCAGATCTCAGAGGTCAGATCTGTGGAGATATCAGGAGAGGAACCATCGTGAAGAAGTGCTTTTCTATCTGGAGGTTCCTGGTTCTTCAGGGACCCAGAACCTGTCAGGATCCGTCAGTCTGAAACAGCATCTCTACCAGAGGAGGTTCTGCTGGTTCTTCTGGACTGGACCGGTTCCTGTGAAAGTTCTGGTTCTGATGGTTCTCTCACCTAAAGGGAGGCTGACCTCCAACCTGTCTGGACCCGCCCACTTCACACCTGTAACCACCTGCTGCTGTGGAGGAACCATCCCAGCAGAACCTGAGGAGCAACAGACACGTTCAGACCCGTCCGCTGCCTCTACTGGAGGACAACCTGTCAGAGCTTCAAGGACATCCAGCCTATGACATCATCAGAGAGGAAAACTAGAACAGAAGCAGAGACCAGGAGGGAAGGAGAACGTCTGATGGAGCAGAAACCAGATGGTGGTTCAGATAGAGGAGGAGATGTTCAGCTGGGGCTGAGATTATAAATCCAGACTAAAGCTGAGTTTCTAGTTTGTGGAACCAGAGTTTACCAAAACCACATCAAAGACTCAGACTGACAGACAGGAACTAGTGGTCAGGAGATCATGTGATGTTTCTGCATGAAACAAGCTCAGACTATAGAACTAGAACCCCTAGAAGCAGAAGTTAGATTCTGCTGATTCCAGCTGAGTGGGACTAAAGCTGCTCTGATCCAACAGTTCAAAGAGCAGCCAGCTGGCCCCCTGTTAGTGTGAGTCAGATCTACATCTGAAGGTCTATGTCAGGATCTAGAACCAGGCAGAGCAGAATGGTCTGGTGATTTAATGTGGGTAAACATTGCAGCAGGACAGGGAGTGTTTGATTGACTTTCTATTGTTTGAAGAGAGAAATAAACACCGTCTGGTTCCTCTATTTCTGTTTCTGTTCAGACCAGAACCACAGAAACCAGATCTGAGAGCTGGAATATAAAAGGAATCTATCATAGAAAACAATGCAGACAGAACCAGGTTTAATCAACACAACCGGGTTTAATGAACAGAACTGGGTTTAACTAATGAACAGAACTGGGTTTAATGAACAGAACCGGGTTTAACGAATGAACAGAACAGGTTTAACTAATGAACAGAACAGGTTTAACTAATGAACAGAACC
>JAGKQL010000067.1:4054161-4108627 GCA_018398635.1 Cyprinodon brontotheroides | reverse complement strand
ACCCTGTTCTTTTACTCCTGGAAGGCAAACACATATCTATCAATATTCAGCACTATGTTTCCTGCTGAGGTCTGAGCGCCAAAGACTAAAGTTATTGTTTCAATACATTTCTTCTAATTGTGTTTTCTCTCCCTGTGAGTTTTTCAGATTGTATTTATTTTGTCTACATCTATTTTATCTGCCGCTGTTTTGTACTTTATGCTTCATATTGTGCAGCACTTTGTTCTGTTGTCTGAGAAAGATGCTTTATATAAACCTTAATAACAGTTTGCACGCATTAGAGTTTGACTCCTCAGGTTGGTTCTCATGTCGCCTTCAGTGATTCAGCTTCTCTTCTGTTTCTGCAGATAAAAGCCCCTCAAAGGAAGGAGAACCATCACCTGGAGGAGCATCAACTGCTCGAGGAAGAGGAGCATCAACTGCTGGAGGAGAATCAGCTGCTCGTGGAGAATCGGCTGCTAGAGGAGCCGTCCTCCTCCAGGTGCTCCTGCTGTCTGCAGTCGGCCTGCTGTCATCCTGCTGCTGCTAGAAGGTTCACCAGGAGAACTCCTCCTCCTCCAATGGCTGCCTTTCATTGTAGAGATGATGTGTATTTATTTTTCAGACTTTGTGCCTTGAAGGTTAATTTCAGCAATAAGTTCAGCTTCAGGCTTGTACAGCTTTACTAGCTTCTGAGCATAGGCGTTTTTAATTTTTTTGAGGTTGCTAAAGCACCGCTAATTTAAATCAGAGCACCCCTAAAATATCAGTTGTTTTTTTTAATACTGTATGAACTTTTTACATTAAAAAACAAGATAAAAAGAAGACATACAATATTTGGTTATTCAACCCTTTCAATTATGCTCTGGCTCCGTTTCATGAAGCAGGTTTACTGAAAACTTTGAAGGTTTCTAAACAGAAATCAGTGAAACGCTTAATTTTCCGTTTCCTCATCCTCTGTTTCTGTTGCCATGGTAACATCCTCCCAGAGCTAACCTGGTCAGCAGCAGGTTTCCTTCAGTAAACTCAGTGTCCTCTGTCTCTGCTCTGCTTACAGCCAATCACGATGCTTTATATCATGATTTAGGCAGATTTTTGTCCTAGTTTTATGCATAAAAAAAGAATATAATTCCCTAGGCCCGTTAGACACTTCATGATTTAAAAACAAACATTTCACGTCAGTTTGGCGAGGATCTAATTAAAGAATGATCAGCATTAATTCTCAGAGAATTAAATATTCATAAGGAGAGGATTCTACTTGTCAGTGACAGGAGAGCAGATTACTGGTTTAATATGAGCGAGATGTAGATAGTTTTTATTTAACTATAGTTACAGAACATGAAGAACCACAGACATTATTTCAGATTTACATGAATAGATTCATTAATCCCCCATGTGTCAAAGCAGACTGAATCAACATGAGGAGGAACCCATGAGATGATGAACAGGTTCTATTTATTAGAACAATGTTTTTATTCTTCATTTCCACCTGCTGACAGGTGATAGATACCTAAATAGATACCGTTCAAGAAATAATCAGGTAATATTTTCACAGTATCAGCGCTTAGATCAAGCTGTTTCCACTGATAATGGCTTTTCAGAGTTGTTGCTTATAATATAATTAATAACCATTGTAAAGCCGAACACTTAGTTCCCAACTTTAGACTAGATCTATTTAGAGTTAAGGATTAGAATCTGAGTTTGTTAAACCTGCTTCATGAAACGGACTTTTGGTTCATCAGAAATAATAATAACCAGTAAAGCAGCCTGATGGAGCTCCTTCACTAAAACGCTTTGAGGAAAATGCTAAATTCCAGAGTCCTGCACGAGTCGAGTTATACCAACCCGCCCGACGCCCGACCCGTTTATTTTTATTTATGTATTTTTCACCCGCAAAAGAGCATTTTTAGCGGGTGACCCTCCACCGCTATAGACTCTACCGCATTCTGGTGTCTCTGAGATCTCTGCACCTATTGATGGTGTGTTGGTGGAACGTTCACCAGTCCTCTAACGTGTCTGAGACGGGTCCGTTTGAATATGTTTAAAACCACAATATTAACATTTAAATTTACTGAATCATTTTTATTTATAATCCATTTTCTGATTGTCCGTCTAAAGAGGGAGAGGAGTAGAAGGAGGAGAGAGGTGTGTGCAAAATGAAAGGCCACAAAAAAACAGGTAGGAAAACAGACAGAGAAGCAGCAGCTGTTAAACTGGCATAAAACATTTCATTCAGTAGATTATTTCACTGTTATCATGGAAGCAATTTTACCTGAAAAGAGAAAACTCAATTAAAGCTACAGTGTGTAATAATTACAGGGATATACAGTCAGAAATGTAATATATTATGTACATAACTATGTTATTTACTGTACTATCTACCAGCCTCAGCCTCTTAACCTTAATATTTATGTTGCCTTACATAGAATTCGTTATATTTATAATTACATAGGAGCTGGTCTCAGAGCCATGGAGGTGCAGACATCTTTGGCGCCACGGCAGCTTATAGAGCCAACAAACTAGCGATTGCCAGATCGCCAAAACGCCACACACGATGTAGAAAAACTAACGGCGTAGATTTATTATCTTTAGTCTACAGGAAATCTGTACCCTGCCACAGACTAACAATGAAATACTATTATCTGTAAATTATCTATGTAAACAAACCCCTACCACTTGAGAAGTGTAGGTGATGCTAGGACGCCGCGGGAAGACATTTTGTCCCGTAACGTCTCGCCGTCAGCTGGGAGTAGCGGTGGAGGGGAGATGTTCATGTTGCTGCAGTCTGCAGTGCCTGACCGCTTAGATGTCATGTGAAAATTACAATACTGTAGTTTTTAACGGAAACTTCTATGAAATGAGTTGATTTTAAAGCTTTCATTGATTCTAGAAAATGCTGCTTTTACTTTGCTTGTTGGGTTTTTGGCACATGTCTCAGATACGGTGCATCAGTGAATGATGGAGTCACTCATTAGCAAAACCACTGAATTGTTCCAAAAATGTGTGTAGAAAACTGAAATGAATCTGCTGCTCAGACTGCCCTAAGCCTCTGCTCCTAGATCCGCCTCTTATTATAATGTTCTGCTTAATGTCACATGACCTGTTTGAGTTCCAGCTGACCTCTGACCTCCCAGATCATCAGTGATGGAGCGACCAGATCTCATTAGATCCAGTAGATTCTGGTATCAGAGTTCAGCTGCAGGTCATTGATCTGCTGGAAGCTTCAGAAACAATCAGCTTTAGGATGAGAGATGATAGCAGCCTGCAGACTGTGGAGCCATCATGAAGGATCCATAAAACCTGGAAGAATATTTATGTTTCATTTAAAGACTGAACCTAAGTGTCTTATTCACACTGTTTGAAGGAATATTTCTAAAGTTTTTTATATTTAATTATGATCCGTTTGGTCAGAGGACCCTGATTCTGTTAACATCACCTGTTGATTCCCTGATTGATGCTTTATGTTCCCAAAGAACCTGTTACCTGTTAATGTTGGTCAGGAGCTGAAATGAAGCAGATTGAGGTAATTAATCATCTGAGGAATATTCATAAAAAGGTCATTTAATCATTTCATGTCAAAGAAATCAGACAGTAACTAGAACTGCTGCTGGGTGAGCTGTTGTTCCACCAGGGGGCGCTGCTGGCTATAAAGCAGCTGCATCCACCCATCCTGCTCTCATTGAAGCAGCTGAAGCTTTAGGTCAATGATCTCTGGATGCTTTTATTCTGAAATAAAACTCTTCTCTCCTTCTTCTTCTGTGTTTTTATCTTGTTGTCCACCAGATGGAGACATTGAGGCATCCAGAGCTTCCTGACTCTGATGCCTGTAGAGCGTTTCTCTGTAGCAGGACGATAAAACCCTTCAGATCTATAATAGATCAGCATTAAAGCTGCCAGGTGGGTTTAGATGGAGCATCACTGATCAGATTAAACTGGTTCCCACAGGATAAAACCATCAGCTGGTTCAGCTCTAATCCATCAGATTATCCCAGATCTTCATCTGGGCCTGAAGGAGGGAGAAACCGGGTCAGAACCAGATCCCACTGGGTCACAGGGACTAGTTACATTTACTCAGTTACTTTGGAAAAATACTTTTTAGGAGTTTTATAGTATTTATTTTATTTAACCTGAGTAACGTCAGACTCTCCATCCATCAGGAGAAACTGCACTGAATGAAACCAGCTTGTTTTAAACCAACATGCATCAATAGAAGAGAAACTCGTCCTGGTTTTATTTGGTTAAATGTTTTTAATCTGCTGAGTGTTGGAGGTTAAATTAAAATACACTCATCAGTTTATTATAAATAAACCATAAATACTGAAACTCAAAAATGGGTGTTTGTTCCATCTGATGTTTTTATTATATAATATGTTTATTTTTGATCTTATTTTTTGAAGAAGCAGAATTGATAGATTAATATTTAGTAAAACATTAAACCAGGTGTTATGATCAATGTCATTAAGCAGATCAGTGACTCAGTAGTTCAGTAGAAACATGATGTCATAGATCTAGACTGTAGGTCAGGTTCTGCTCCTCTAGTCACCTCTGATGATCACACACACCTTTAATTGATTGATTAGTTAATGGGCTCTATGCACAGCTCCACTACTTCCTGAATTTAAGGCAGCTCCTTTGTTTCCTGTCTTTCATGATTGGATGCGCTGATTAATCCAGGTGTGTATGACCTAAGTAACTGGCCAGACACACCTGGATTAATCAGCACATCCAATCATGAAAGACAGGAAACAAAGGAGCTGCCTTAAATTCAGGAAGTAGTTGGAGCTGTGCATAGAGCCCATAGTCTGGTTGAGGCCTGAATAATTGAGCTAAACATGAAGAATCTAACGTTCTGCAGCCTGAACCTCATTTCAGCCTGAATGAGGTTTCAGCCTGAACCTCATTCAGCCTGAACCTCATTCAGGCTGAACCTCATTCAGCCTGAACCTCATTCAGCCTGAACCTCATTCAGGCTGAACCTCATTCAGCCTGAACCTCATTCAGGCTGAACCTCATTCAGCCTGAACCTCATTCAGGCTGAACCTCATTCAGGCTGAACCTCATTCAGCCTGAACCTCATTCAGGCTGAACCTCATTCAGCCTGAACCTCATTCAGGCTGAACCTCATTCAGCCTGAACCTCATTCAGCCTGAACCTCATTCAGGCTGAACCTCATTCAGGCTGAACCTCATTCAGCCTGAACCTCATTCAGGCTGAACCTCATTCAGGCTGAACCTCATTCAGGCTGAACCTCATTCAGGCTGAACCTCATTCAGCCTGAACCTCATTCAGGCTGAACCTCATTCAGGCTGAACCTCATTCAGCCTGAACCTCATTCAGCCTGAACCTCATTCAGCCTGAACCTCATTCAGGCTGAACCTCATTCAGGCTGAACCTCATTCAGGCTGAACCTCATTCAGGCTGAACCTCATTCAGCCTGAATGTTTCCCTGCTGGGTGATGAACTGGTACCAGTTAGAGGCAGACCAGTACAGCAGGTGTTCAGCAGCCAGACCTCCAGTTAAAGTGGAGCTCATCCATTGCTGCTCCCTCCACCTGCTGTTTGATTGGTTCATTAAGGTTTTAGTTTAATTGAGACTTTAGTAACATTTATCTCTCTGTGGTTTTAATGGATGGAGGATGAAGAATCAACTCCAGCTTCTAGAACTGGTCCTAAAACCTAATGATCAGGAACCAGTACGGGTGGGTCTGTGGATCCAGGCCCCTGAAGGATCCTCCAGGCTGCTCTGAGGGACGGTTGATGATCCGTCCTCAGTGGTCCAGACTCCGCCTCCAATCAGCCTGGAGATGAAAGGTTTCACTTCCTCCTTCAGAGTCTCTCTCACCATTTGTGGTTTCCGTCAGAGCAGAGCTGATATGATCAGCAGAGAAGCAGGAAGTAGAGATCAGTCTCCGACTGCGGAGCTGGAGGATCTACATGTAGAACCTGCTGATGGAGCTGCTGGGGATGGTTCTGGTTCTGGTCAGTTCAGAGGCTCAGAATGTTACTTTAACCTGCTCCTATAATGATGGTGACATCCACTGGTTCATGGAGGATCAGAACCAGTCCAGAAGAAGAATCGGACAGATCTTTTCTCTAACCGATCCCGAGTACGACTCTCCAGACTTTAAGACCAAATATCTGATGATTAGAAACCAGCTGGTGATCCAGAACTTCTCTGCTGAGGACAGCAGGAGGTATTTCTGTGGGAAGAACGAGAACTACGCCAGTGGAGGGACTTTCATCCTCATCCCAGGTAGGAACCACCTTAGAACCCGATTCTCTAGAATTCTAACATCTATAATATCACCTGATAACTCAGAACGAGGCTCTGATGAAGCTTCCTGTTCAGATTTTAGAAAACAACCTTTGAACCAGAGTGAAACCTGATTGTAATCCATCCCACTCATCCTAAATGTTTCTGTTAAGGATGAAACTAATTAACAGAGAAAAACATCAGTGGTGGATTAATAATCTGCTACTGGAATAAATGAAGATATTCTGGTGAATTATTGGCTCTGCTTAATTAATGGCTCTGCTTAATTAATCTGCTTTTTATTACTTTATATTCTGCTTTCCTTAAAGATGAAACAGTAGCTGCTGATCTCCAGACATCCAGTGCAGAACCTTCCTCTGATTAGATGCTTTATGGGAATATTCACTCCTTCCAGAAAGTATTCACACCCTTTTGTTCCTCCTCTGCTGGCAGCAGGTACCTGTGCATCGACGCATCCTGCCACAGTGACCCCCGCAGTGCCATGGCTACAGGAAAACGCCGTCTTATTGACCTCGTTCTCTCTGAACGTCGTCCTGCTCGTTGCCGTTCTCTGTGAGTATTCTGGCAGCTTTATGGTCCCATCAGCTCCAGTGGAACCAGCAGGAGATCAAACTGGGAGCATAATTGGAGTCAAGCTGCTCGAGGTTTATGATTATTAACAGAAACATGTTTAATGTTTATTGCTTCATCCTCTGAGACGCTAAAAGTTTGAACCAATCAGAGGAGACTAGTTCCCCTTACGGTGGAAAAACCAACATTTCCGGTTTATAAAGTATTTCTGCTTATTGAACTAATGAAGATAAAGGCATCACCAGCTTATTGTCTAAAGGAGGAAACCAGTTTATTGATTATGGAGAAACTCAGAATCGGATTAAACATCAGAATAAAGATCTAATTAATAATCTGATGGAGGATTTCATCAGATCAGCTTTAGAAGGTTTCTTCATTTCAGGGACGGTTTTAGGAGACACGGGATGGAGTCCAGATACACCACCCTGAGGGGCCCCTATGGGCCCCGATAGGTAAACGGCCCCGATGGGCCCCATCCAGACTGGGCTGCCCCCACCTGTAGGAACAGAGTTCAGTCGCTTACATACTGTGGCTTAAAATAGCTACAGTACATTTAAATCTTAAACATCATTTCTGCTTAAAGCTTTGATCTTTTGTTCTTCAGCAGCTTCTACTTTGGAAGCTCTACGCTCCGTTTCATGAAGCAGGTTTACTGAAAACTTTTAAGCTTTCTAAACAGAAATCAGTGAAACTCTAAATTTTCCGTTTCCTCATCCTCAGTATGTGTTGCCATGGTAACATCCTCCCAGAGCTAACCTGGTCAGCAGCAGCTTTCCTTCACTGTCCTCTGCTGTATGATACATGATATGATGCAAATATGATACATTTGGCATTACAGGGTGAAGGAATTTCTTCACTGACTGAATCTCCTGGAAAGTCTTTAAATCCTTAGCTTGAGTTCCTGGGAAATGATAGAACCAGAGAGAATAGATCCATCAGCAGAGGGATCTGGTTTACATCTAATTCATCGTTTAGCATTGATTGATTTTAGCTCCTGGTTTCCTGCTGGTTCCTTTAAAGCAGGCAGTGATCAGAGGTAGATGTTGTTTTTCATTGGATGGTTGGTTCTGATCTGCTCTTCATCTGCAGGTTTCACTGCCGCCTGCATCAGGAGGAAACATTATTTCAGCTGCAGCATTAGAGGACTCTGCAGAGAACAGTGTAGAGAACCAGGAGATGCAGATTCCACAGGTAAACCACCGTCTGACTGATGGTGATCACACTACAAGGCGCTAAAACCAAAACCACAGCTGCTGCTGCTGCAACTGAGCAGAGCAGCAGCTTTCTGTTGCTAGCAGCTAGTTCACCCTGAACGCCCGCCGTGACATCACAGCTTGTTCACAGCAGATCACTGGAGGCTGAACGCAGCTTAGAGGCTAGACTCCAGCTTTACAGCCACTGATGGAGCGGAGTCAGGGAAGCTAGACCAACGACATGCCTAGAAGCTGCACGCAAAGGGGGACCAGGAGAGGGGACCAGGAGAGGGGGCCCAGGAGAGGGGGCCTAGGAGAGGGAAGGACCAGGAGAGGGGGCCCAGGAGAGGGGCCCCAGGAGGGGCCTAGGAGCAGGGAGTCTAGAGAGGACCAGGAGAGGGGCGGGAGGGCATAGGAGAGGGAGCTTCAGGAGAGGGGGACCAGGAGAGGGGGACCAGGAGAGGGGGACCAGGAGAGGGAGGCCTAGGAGAGGGGCCCCAGGAGAGGGACCAGCAGGGAGCCATCAGGAGAGGGGCATAGCTAAGGGGCCCAGGAGAGGGCATAGGAGAGAGAGGGGACTTCAGGAGAGGGGGCCCAGGAGAGGGAGCCTAGGAGAGAGGGGCCCAGGAGAGGGGGACCAGGAGAGGGGGCCCAGGAGAGGGGGACCAGGAGAGGGGGCCCAGGAGAGGGGCCCCAGGATAAAAGCAGCAGCCATCTTTTATACCTGCTTAGCTAATCCAGCTAACAGGCTAACTCCATTCATCCACTTCCCGTCTGTTCGGCCATTTTCCTCTTTCAGCTCTAAATCTGTTCTCTGATCTCATTGTGTGTCTGAATGTGCGCCCTCATCACTACAGTGCTTAGGCCATTTTTAAATGACTGTTCAAATGTCTAGTAGATAATAAAGTAGTGGACTAGAAATTTCCCCTGAAAATGCACCTTTAATAGTAGTGATCCTCCATGGTCACTGGACAGCAGATATATCCCAGAATGCTTTGCGGGTAGAGCTCTCCTCACAAAGCAGCACAGGATTTGCTGTCTCACAGCGACCAGATAGGCACTACCGCAATAGTGGCGACAAGTAACAAAAGATGGGCGGGAGGCAGGGAGGCGGAGTCACGTAACCGGCGGGGAACAAACAGTAGTGATCATTTTTGTCCAAAGGGTCAGTAATCTGTGTTCACCTATAAAGGTCACTATATATAGTCTCTGCTCTATATATTGATGGGGGGGGGTGTAGGGTTTAGGGGTGGAGGGGCGACGCTGGGACACACAACCTATGTCCCTCCTAAGCTAAGCTAGCTAGCTTGTTAATGATTCCTCTGTGTTGCTTTCAGTACGAGGAGATCCAGCTGCCCCGAGCGTCCTCAGAGTGCATCTACTCCAAAGCTTGGTACCCTGCCTCCATGGACCCTCACTACTGACTCACCTGGACAGGTAGACCACAGCAGGTCCCTGGAGGGTCCCTGAAAGGGTCTGCTCCACCTGATGGAGAAGTGGAGCTTCTGGACTGATGGGAGCTTCAGAGACCAGCTGAACATAAAGGAAGCTGCAGGACTTCCTGTTCCTGGATGTGAAGCTTTAGAAGGTTCTGGATTCCCTCCTGGGTGGAAGATGGCGTCTGAGCTACCTGATCTTCAGGGATTATTTCTGGTTTAGTTTTTGTTCCTTTCTGATCTGTTCTCAGACGTGTTTGATGATAGATATCAGGAACATCTAATGACGGTCGCTGTGGTCTTTATACCGCAGACCTGATCAAAGACCTCAGTCATTAAAATAAAGTAGAAATGTTTCCACAACTCTCTGTAATTATCATGTTAATACTTATTACAAAATAAATAACTGCATTTATATATTTCATCCAGTTCATTTTAATCTGAATAAAAATAAGTAATCTAAGTCAGCAGTCTAAGCCTATAGAGCTAGAATGAAGCAGAATGATGAAAAAGCCACCATCCATTGGAGCATCTATATATTAATCTCTATAGATGAAAATGATTGAAGAAATAGAAGGAGGAGAAAATGTTTGATTTTCTATCTATATCCGATTTCCCACGGATGGTAGCTGAGCTCCAAACAACAACTGCAGAACCGCAGCAGGAGGTGCAGCTAACCATCAGAGCGTTAGCGGCGTAGCTATACCTGATTCTAACGACATGAAACGCTGACCTCAGTCGTATGTCAGCAGAGTCTCCTAAAAACATCTAAACTATTTAGTTTTCTAGATTTTCTGAGTTAATGAGGAATCCCTGCTGCATGCCCCCCCTCCACCTACCCACTCCAGCATGAAGACTCTGGTGTTGAACAGTACAGAGGTGTGTTTGGTGACGGCGTCTGCAGAGGAGCAGTTTCTCTGTCTTCCCACCATCTGACCACACTGTTGTTAGTCTCACCTTTCTCCCCCAAACAGATCAACCCGACCGCTAACGCCTCTGCAGACTGTAACAACAACTGGTCTCCATTCCTGCACCAGTTTGGTTTAACTTCAGCAACAGCAGCCAGAGTCGGAACATGTTCGATTTCTACGTACGCAGACGATACTGATGTTTATCTGCATGCAGAGGATCTATGATCCTATTCTGATATGTTCCTGTTGGACGCAGTGATTTATTTCTAAATGGTTTTATCACCTAATGTCCTGTTTGGTGCTGATCAGTGAACTCAACCACAGATTCGGGTCTTTGGGAGAACCCTGGGTTTAGTTCTGGTCCAAAGACCTCCACCTGAGAGCCGCTATAAGTACCAGATGTGCTCTGGCCCTGCTTCCTGTCGGTGACGTTACGTCATATGAGTGGCTGAACGTTACCGCGATGACGTAAAACCTTCTGGTTGTTCTGGACAACGATAATAACATAACGCTGAGTCCGTGGGCTGAGTCGGTAGCGTTCTCGCCAGGTATACGATAATAATCGTATTTGTACGATCAATAATCCTAAAAAAGGCCAAATGTACGATAATTGGACCTTTCCATGAATGTGTCGTCATAATCTGTTGTTTTCTGAATGTCACAACTTTCTGTCTGAGTTTATTCGCAAAATGCGATTATTTAATGTCTCTGTGATAATCCTACTCTTCTTACCTGCAACGGAAGCATCTGTAGTGTTAGCGTGTTTAATGATCGATGAAGTTTTACCAGATGGATAGAACTTAAAGGAGGGCAGAGCTGTGGCTAGCTGCATCAGTAGCTAACAGGTTAGCATCTTTTAGCTTGTCCAGCAGGGGTCATATTTCTGTAACCAAACTCCCGTGGTATCCATGCATGGGCATCTCGGGTATAAAGGATTTCCGAAGCTTCTTCAGAAGGAAAATGTGCTCAATAGCAGGTGTGGGCGGCCCCAGACTCACCCTACAGAACCCTGGACAGGAAAAGAGGCTATGGGAGCCCAAGATATCCAGGGCCACCCCAGATCACTGGGGGCAGGCACGGGGATGGCTGCACCCCCCACCAGATAGAACCTTCCATCAACCAAACAATCCAAACCTCCCACCCTGCCTGGGAGATATCTGTCCTGGATGCTAGAAAGAGACTCTGACCGCTGGTCTGGGTGGAGCAGTGGGTCTACAGTCCTCTAGAAGAACTGTGGACCAGACCTGCTGAGGCGACCCATGGGGGCTTGGTCGGCTGGTCACAGCGGTGCACCCCAAGGCACTGTGTTGGTTGCCCTGGCAGTACGGAGTATTTAGACGGGTATCAAAGAGTTCCTGGTCTTTGTTCAACCAAAGCCAGACCCAGTTCTGCTTCCTCAACATGAAGCCTCTTTATGCGGGTCAGAACCTTTGGCCGCAGTAGTCCGGACTGTTCCGGTCTGTCATGGCGGACGGACAAAACTGGGCCTAAAAGCAAAGCTCTTGGTTTCAGTGGTTAAACATCAACATCAGAAGATGTTCTGGATGTTAGCATGTCAGTGTGGTTACAACAGAAATACAGAAAAATAGATTATTTCTCTGTTTTTCGCTCTGGATTTGGTTTTCTATCTACATTTTTAAATGTTTTCCACATAAATCAGTCATTTCTGAACATTTGATGACTGCCATCAGAAGCATGTAAGGCTGAACAGCAGTGGTTTCACATTGGTTGTAGCTGAGCTCCAAACAACAACTGCAGAACCGCAGCAGGAGGTGCAGCTAACCATCAGAGCGTTAGCGGCGTAGCTTTACCTGATTCTAACGGCATGAAACGCTGACCTCAGTCGTATGTCAGCAGAGTCTCCTAAAAACATCTAAACTATTTAGTTTTCTAGATTTTCTGAGTTAATGAGGAATCCCTGCTGCATGCCCCCCCTCCACCTACCCACTCCAGCATGAAGACTCTGGTGTTGAACAGTGCAGAGGTGTGTTTGGTGACGGCGTCTGCAGAGGAGCAGTTTCTCTGTCTTCCCACCATCTGACCACACTGTTGTTAGTCTCACCTTTCTCCCCCAAACAGATCAACCCGACCGCTAACGCCTCTGCAGACTGTAACAACAACTGGTCTCCATTCCTGCACCAGTTTGGTTTAACTTCAGCAACAGCAGCCAGAGTCGGAACATGTTCGATTTCTACGTACGCAGACGATACTGTTGTTTATCTGCATGCAGAGGATCTATGATCCTATTCTGATATGTTCCTGTTGGACGCAGTGATTTATTTCTAAATGGTTTTTATGTCTTTATATAGAAAGTGAAACAGTAGGTGGAGGTTTAGGCGTCAACGTTCATCGTGACAAAGTGAGATATTTTGGTTAGAAAAGCAGCTCAGTGATTTAAGTTGAATATTTTTAGTCGTTTAACAGTTTTTACCTAAAGAAGTTTAAATGATCCAATCATTTGAATATAAAAACTGTTCTAAGTGCTGAATATTTAAATTATTTACATGCTTCTGTAAAAAACAGCAAACGGATGTTTTCAAAGCTGCTTCTTTAAGCATTAAGTCAGAATGAGGAAGTAAAATCTAGTTGTTAATGAAGACAAAGCAGTTTGGTAACAGAGAGCGAGAGCAGAAATAGGGACACGTCTAACCACAGGGAAGGTTATGATCATCACTGTCAGTTGTATTCTAGAAAAACATGTTGAAACCACTTCCTCTTCTCTGTCTGCAGGCTGAAGAAAACCTTCTAACGTTTCCAACCTGCTTTTTGTGGCTGAGAACAAACTAACTCCTTATTTACTGTATTTAATTTGACTCCACGGCTGTTTATCTAAAGTAAGGCTCAGTCTAATCCAGGGAAAATGTTTCTGCTCTCAGCTGTTGGTCAGCTGCTTCCTTTTCCAGTTAATCACTTTGATGACTCCCTTCTCTGGAAGCCAGAGGTCAGAGGTCAGTGACATCATCATGAAACAGGAAATGATGCAAATATTCCCTAAATAAACTTTCTGCTGATCAGATCAGATGTTTTATCTGCTGGTCAGCAGCGTCTGACAGGTGGAGGAAGCAGCTTTCAGGTCTGAACAAACATCAAGATGCAGAAACAGCCGTTAGCCATCAGTTAGCGACGTTAGCTGGACCAGGACCAGCGAGTCGCCCTAGCTCCTCCTGGAGGATCCCAGATGGTTCCCAGCTCAGATCAAACCGACACTCTTTGGCCATTTTATTAGGTACACTTCGAGCTACAGATGAAGATGTTCCTCAGAGATAAGAGCTGAAACTATCTGAGGTATAAAAACATCTATGGAGGTAGTTCTATGAAACATAGAGGAACCATGAATGTTCTGGACTGTCTGGAATCAGGAGGATCCTCCTTAGACCCCCTGGAGATGCTGCTCTCCCTCCTTCAGCTTTAGGGCCTCCACTGCAGTACTGACTCCATCCACAGGGAGGAGCTGTTTACCCCCAGATTAAAGCCCAGATCTCCAGACTGGGATGTTTATTAGATTGGAGATCAGTGAACTTCCAGATCTTCCAGCTGCTTTACTTCAGATCAGATTAGATCCTAAAAGCTCTTTAGATCATCAGTTCATCTACAGTCGCTGGTTCTACGTCCTACTCTGTCTGCCTGTTGGTTGGGTTTAATGTTGCCTGGTTCTGACCCATTCTGATGTTCTGACCCATTCTGATGTTCTGACCCATTCTCCTGTTCTGACCCATTCTGATGTTCTGACCCATTCTACCTGAAGCATCAACCTTCTTCTTCTATTGATTTTAATGGCGGTTGGCAAACAGCATTTTGGTGCATTACCGCCACCAACCAGTAAGGAATGTGGACCAAGACTAATAAGTTAAAATATATACCGGTATATATAGTAATTTCCTTTCCTAAACTCTTCTTTCCAAACCAGCGACCCACAAATAACGAAACAAAAATGTATAACTCATGTCAAAAGAATCTTTTTTTTAATGTTTCCAATGTTTAATTGTACCTTTTCCTTTTTAAGACGCCTCATCGATTCCAGTCTTTGTCTGTAATATTTCCTACAGTTATATTATATAACAGTTATATACTATATAATATAATTGGTAGTAGACCCATCAGAACATGTAATATATAACTTATATATTACTGTGTTCCTATTGTCTCGTTTTCACCCACAGAAATCACTTCTTCCTGTTTCATGTTTTCCCATTATAACTAATGTTCAGTTAATTCCTATATGACCCAACCTTAATCTAGTTATTATATTTTCCTGAATCCTTTTCTCCAGCCTTCCCTTTTATTCTATAAAACCATCTTCCTCTAAGATCTTCTTCCCACAGTTTTTACCATTTGTAATGAATTTTCTTCCTGATTATGTTCTTAGTTTCTGGTTTATTAATTGCAACTCTAATATCATTTTCACTCCTGTTTGTAGATTATTTTGCTTTTTTTTTATCAGCCATTTTATTTCCCTTTAGTCTAAATGTGCAGGAACCCAAGAGAAAATGACCAATAATCCCATCATCTGAATGAAATAAAGAATTTGTTGAATTTCTGATCAAATATCAGGAGGACTTCCTGAATGGGAAGCATCAACCTGCAGACAGGTGCGGCTTTTATTCTGAAAGGTTCCCGCTGCAAACGTCATCGATCCTTTGAAATCATTTGATCCATGCGCGCGTGAGCGGCGGAGACAGAAGGAGGCAGAGTCCGCGTGGAGGAGGATGAGGATGATGAAGGCTGCAGAGGGACGGTAAGGCCACGGGCGAGAAGGAGACGCCACACGGCGTGGACTGACCCGCGTGTTTTTCAGCTTCAGGAAGAAAAACTGTCTGTGAAGGAACTCTGCGCGTGCACAGAGCGCGCCCAGGTGACCGCAGGTAACTGATCAGCATCCCTTTGTGTTTACATGGAGGGCGCGTTCACGGCGGCGGCTGAGCGCGTGCACGCCCCCCACGCGTGGATGGATGGAAGTGTGGGTTTGATTCAGACTCTGAGCTCAGAAGATCAGGTCTGGTCCTGCTTCAAACATTTTATTCTTTAATTGGAAGAAAAACATTTAGGTTCATTTATTAACACATTGTGACGTCACTGCCCGCTTTCATCGCTTTGAAGTTTTTAATATTTGGATAAAGTCAGAGATTCTCCTTGTTCTTCTGTCTGAAGCTTTTTCTCCTGATTCACTTTTTAAGGTTTAAAACTAGAAAATACAGATAAAAAAAATCTGAATTTAATCTTTTGTAGAAATGAATAAAAACCCTGAAATATTAAGACTTTCTGTTTAATTTCATAACAGATAATTTCTTCACTTCATTAATTTCTGAACTTTATCAGGAATATTTCTTCATATTTAGCAGCAGATTAACTCAATAAATCAGGAAAAGGTTAAAAATCTTCAGGCTGCAGATCTTCATCCTCTGGAGGAGCAGCAGCTCTGATGACTCAGCTCCTCCCCCTCTCTCTGAGGGAGAACCCAGCTTCCCTGCAGAGGAGGCTGGGATCCAGGACTGGTTCTTTGGGTCCTGATCCAGATTAGTGACCGTACTCCTGGAGCGCCACCCACTGGCCACCATGAGGGACACGGTCCAATACCTTCTACATCCTTCTGTAGATGTAGAGCAGGTCCAAAGCTCACTGCTCCTCCTGGAGCCGAGGTTCTGCTCTCCTCTCCAGAACCGTTTGGAGACTGATGGACCTTTAATCAGCTGCTGGACTCCCAGAGTCTGTGGACCAGTTCCAGACTCTGTGGACCAGTTCCAGACTCTGTGGACCAGTTCCAGAGTCTGAGGACCAGTCCAGAGTCTGAGGACCAGTCCCAGAGTCTGAGGACCAGTCCCAGAGTCTGTGGACCAGTTCCAGAGTCTGAGGACCAGTCCAGAGTCTGAGGACCAGTCCCAGAGTCTGAGGACCAGTCCAGACTCTGTGGACCAGTTCCAGAGTCTGTGGACCAGTCCCAGAGTCTGAGGACCAGTCCAGACTCTGTGGACCAGTTCCAGAGTCTGTGGACCAGTTCCAGAGTCTGAGGACCAGTCCCAGAGTCTGAGGACCAGTCCAGAGTCTGTGGACCAGTCCCAGAGTCTGAGGACCAGTCCCAGAGTCTGAGGACCAGTCCCAGAGTCTGAGGACCAGTCCCAGAGTCTGTGGACCAGTCCCAGAGTCTGTGGACCAGTCCAGAGTCTGTGGACCAGTCCACCAGCATCGTACCCGGGTCTTTTCTAAAATGTGCTAACTGAATATTTACTCCGTCTGAATGGGAATGTAACTGAGCAAATAATTTTATTGCATACAGGAATCCAGCTTTCTTTGTGTTTTCCCTTCCAGGTTAGAGCAGCTCCCCTGATGAACCCTCTAGCAGCTCTCAGCATGGACCCAAACACTCTGGTTATAGGAAACGTTCCCCCCCACAGAGGAATGATCTTGACCAGTGTCCATTCTCTCTCTAAACAAAAGCAGCCGGACTCGTCCCTCCAGCGTGGTTCTGACCTCCACTGTAAGCCCACTGTGCCCCTTTTAGAAAACCAGAAATCTGGAAGTGTTGAACTTTACAGAAGCCCAACTCCAGAGCTGCAGGAAGTTCTGCTCGTCTCCGCGGCAGAGACTAACGGCCTCGGGCTGAACCACGGGCCTGCAGTCATTGACAAGCAGTCAGAAGGAAGTTTAAATGGTGCTGGTAGTTTTTTCAGACTCCCATGGGTCAGTCCTTACATGGATCCTTCATCTTACCCCTTCTTGGACATGGCATACAGAACCTCCCTCCTCTCTGCGTTGCCTTTCACCCCTAAGCCTCTAGCATATCAGTCTTTGTGTGCAAATGGCCGTAGTACATCCAGAGATGAAAGACTTTTCTTAATTTCTCCGTATTCAGCAGCTCAGCTCGTCTCCTCACTGGCTGCTCCCAGCAGGACGTCTCCAGCAAACCTGACCCGTTCTGTTCTCTCACCTCTGCCCCACAGCCAGGAAAAGACCTTGCAGGGCTTTGGACAACAACGGCCTGAAGAACGTTCTGCTGTTAGGACCAGTTCCCAGACTCAGCAGATGCAGACGGAGTCATCTGAATGTCAGCAAGAGGACAGATTCCACAGTGATTCCGCATGTCGATCCACCTCTACCGAAGGCAGTGCTGACAGTGGAGCTCATGGTTCCCAACCGTCTGACTCTCTTCCTCAATCCCAGTCCATCAGCAGTCCCAGTACAGAGCTCCAAAAGCACTACTACCAGAGTCTCTCCTCAACCTTAACCGTTCTTGCTGCTTCCCATCATTTCTACAGTAGCTCCCAGCAAAGCTGTTCCACAGACACAGGCAGAGGCAGTACCAAAGATACCATCAGTAACACTGACAAACATTCAACACACGCAAAGCAATCCCTGAGCACTGCTGTACCTCAGAAAGCCACCAAAAACCGCGAAGAAAAGGGGAATTCTGCTGAACAGGCCGCTGAATTCCCGAATAGAGTTCCATCCCGATCCCAGGCACTGGTCAATCTGGAGTATTTACAACCATCTCAACATATGCTGGTACCCAATCAGAAGCAAGACCTGAAAGAGGCTCAAGCTTTAGCTGTCAGCTCTTTGAACAAGACTCCAAATCATGAGACCATCTGTACCGTAACCTCTACCGGAGGCTCTTCCTCAGCTATAAGCTCTAAACGTGATGTTTGCTCCCAAGCCACAAGCAGAGCAGCCGACAATATTCAGTTAGTTTCAACTGAATCTACGATCGGACAGCAAACCGCTACCCAGAGTACCGTCTCTGCAGCAAACCGTTCTACAAATATCCCCAAAACAAAGATGGAAGGGCCCCAAGTTTCTCCTCCTGACTCTAGGAAAAGCAGCAAAGAGGACCACTTCTCAAGAAAACATATTAAAACTCCGTCAAAGGCCAACAGTAATGATAACCAACCTGATCTGTTACATTACCAACGGTTAAATCAAGAGAATAAAAACTCCAGTCAGATTTATAAGAACTCTCACCTACCTCATGGTTTAGGTCACAGTAAACACTATGTCCGGTACTCTGTCCCAGACACTATGTCAATGCAGCGAATGTCAGTGCCAAATAATGGCTATCCTCATCCTGTATTGCTAGGCAACAACAGCTTTAACCAGTCAGGTACTGCAGTCAAACATGGCCTCCCATATGGAAGATTAACTTATGAGAGCGCTGAGAAGATAGCCTCCATGTCAACCTGTTCAGACCTTCAAAACAAAGAGAAAAATCATTGTTTGTCTGAGACCCATGAAGTCAGAAATAAAGAACAATTTATGGACCAAAAAAGGCAAGACGCTAACCCCTGTCAAAAGACGGACAATGACATTGATAAAACTATGACTCCAGCTTCTAAAGCTGCTCCAGATGAATCTGTTGGTCGGGGTGAACAAGTTAGTTCTGACTCGGTGCGTGATGAGGAAAATACTACAGAAAACACACCTTTTGTGGCTCTTTTCCCCAAATACTGCAACAACAGATTGAACCAATTCCAAGGAAAGAGGGCGTTGCTTTCAGAAACTCCTCATCATATCTGGAATGCCAGGCAGAGTGTAGCCTCACTAAGCCAAACTCCACCTCACTGCACTTCTTCATCACTCCCTAGTAGTAGCCAAGAGATCGCAGAAGAGGAAAACCCACAAAGCCCATTCCTAGACATCCCAGAAGAGCTAACAATGCAATCTGCCCGAACATCTCCATGGCAGTTCTCAAGAAACTCTAAATCTAGAGATGATAAGCCAGTGGCATTAGGTGATTTTGATGTAAAACCTTCCGTACAGGAAGCAAACTCTGAATCGTGGAATAAAGGAGACAATCCTCAGCAAAGTCCTCCCAAAAATAGGATATCGTTGGTTCCAAATAGTGATATGAGTAGTTCTGGTGACCTTATAGATGATGATGATGCAGTCGCAAACTCAAAGAGTCCAGCATGTGGAGGTGGGAATCCATCAGGAAGTGCAGGTTGCTCCAGAAAGAGACCTGAGGTCCCAGGGTGGAGCATGTTCAGTCCCAGATTCCTGGCTGAAGGAGACATTGACTCTATGCCTTCATCTTGTTCTAGACTTAACCCCAAAGAACCCACATGTACCAAAGACGGTAAATGTCCGAAAGTTAGCCGTTTATGTCGCAGAAATCAGAGTTTGAAGGCGTCGGCGACTGACCCTGGGAGTTCTTTAATCAGTAAAAATTGGAACTCAATTTGTAAAAACAGTCGTGACCAATTTTCTAATGAGGAAAATCACAATGCTGTCAGCCAAACTCCCAGTCCTACCAGTGGAAAGACTCCCTTTCTCGTCGATCCCAGTTTCCCTCTTCATGGTCTGAACATTTTTGCTACAAACGGAGATGACAGCAGAGTCCATGATGATCCATCGCCACATGTGAACAAAGACCTTCACACCAATGCCAGCTGTGGAAATGAAGGGGAGAACATCCAACACGATGTCCGTCTCCTCCACCGTGATGCTAAAGACCTCGATTCCTGCAGAAAAGGACAGTCCAACTTCATCAGGCAGATCGAAAACCTGCAAGGCATGATGGGAGAAGTGACCCCCGATCTGTCTGTCAGCAGGCGAGGCAGCGAGCAAAGTGCTCTGCAGGTAGGAGCATTTATCACCTCATTCCTCCATTAGTCACATAAAACCTTTGACCTTTGATCTTTGGTCACCTGCTGTGTGATGGACGGACCTGATGATCCGATGTGTTTGTGTGCAGCAACAGTTCAGCCTAGTTTTCCTCCTTTTAATGGACAATGGGATTCATCCTTCCAGACTTTTTGGATTTTATTGAATCTATTCTTCTCTAGCTGAGTCTCCCCTGGTGTCGACCACCAAAAGTGCGATTGTTAGCTTAAACCCGCGCTGTGCTAAAGTGTTGGTTTTGCCCACATCCTGTTCCCTGGTTTCCATAGAAACTCTGCTGTCTTTCAGGTTCAGTTATTTTCAGAAAGCTGCTGATCCAGAGACAACCTCATGGAGGAACTTTCTGTTGCTCTGTGTTTCCTTCTGAGTGGCAATGGGCCTATTTTAAAAAGCAGCAGCGCCACCTAGAGGGCTGCAGGGAGACGGTCAGTGTAGTTAGGAAATGTCCTCCTTTTAAAATAATGATAAGCTTTGGGTCATGAAGGTGTTTGTCTGACGCTCAGATAATCTGAACCACCGTCTCATCCAATCAGAACCTCAGCTTAGGACCTGCAGATTGATCCAATCCCAGCGATGAGCTCTTCTGGGAGGTCAGGGTTGATGATCTCTGCTGATGTCTGGAAGTGGAGAGTTGGACCAGTTGGACCTTCTGACCAGCAGAGAAGTTTTGATGAACAGAGAACAGAACAGTTCTGCTTCTTAGAGTTAAAGCAACACCTGCTTTCATCACAGGCAACAAACACAAACCGGATTTTCTGCTAATTTCTTCTCTCTTAGAGCACAAAGCTGCAGCTCTCTGAGCTGGAGCTGAGGGACGGAGGAGGAGGAGGAGGAGAGGAAGGGCTGGCAGACAGCCAGCAGGGAGGAAAGGACGACAAAGAACATGAGGAAGAGGAGAGAGGAGGAGAGGGAGCTCCTTCTGCAGCTGCTGACACTGTTAGAGGTAGGAGGAAGTCTGCGGAAAGACATGAAATCCTACTGAACCATCCTGCACCCCACTGGATGCTCCTACATGCTCATTAGTTGGAACGTTTCTTCACATTGGAACATATAGAAAGTTTTTTATTTCTCCTCCAGTTTGTGTAAACATGCAAATAGATAATTTTTTTCTCTGTTCAGGTCTGAATGTTTCTTCCTCCATCCAACATGGAGTCTTCGGCCCTCCTGTCCTCAGTCAGAATGATGAAGATGATGGCAGGGAACATGAGGGCGAGCAGAAAAGCCAAAAGTCGTCTGAAGCGATTGTTTCGGGACCCAGAGGTCGGTTTCAGGGGAACCGCTCCCCCCTGAGGTCACATCCTGTCAACCGGCGGCGAATCTTCAGCCTGGAGCCGTTTCATCAGAGCAGCATCATCAGCCGCCGACAGAAGAGAGGGAGGGATGATGAAGGAGAGGATGAGGAGGAGACGGCAAACCCCAACAAGAGGGTCAAAGCCGCCAACGGTAGAACCTTAGAACGTCTCTCTTTCTGCTGGATCAATCTGTAAACAATATTTTAGAAAATAAAGTTTGTTACAGAAAGAGAAATGAAATATAAATCAAGCGCAGGAAGAGATGAATATATTTCTACAGGATCATGACTTTTCTTTCCCAGCGGCTCTAATCAAAGGAGAACCATGTTTGATTTTAGCGTTCCACTGGGGTCCATAGACAGTCTGCTTCTAGATCCTTCCATGTTTTTCCTCCAGGCTTCCTGTTCAGCAGAAACCTGTAACAACTGATCCTCTGATTCTTTGGAGGTAGAAACAATAGATCGTCTTCATGGTTACAAAAGAATTTCCTTTTTTCAAACTTTAGACACAGTTCAAAGGTTATAGTTGAATTCCTCCCTGCCAGCAGGTGGCGCTCTCTCTCATTCCAGCTTTTTATTCTACTGTTGCTGCCGATGCTATAGCATTAGCAAGCGTTTACCTTACCTGTCCAGAAGGAGCAGTGACCTCTGCGTTCCTAACAAGTTCAGTTCAGTCGACGGCATCGTTCTAAATCTGACCGATATTCTCCTTTAGTTTGTGTTTAATCTGAGTCATTAACTCTGAGAACAACAGTTTCTCACCTCCGTCAGGGAGCCACTAGGATCTCAGGTGATCTCAGGTAACCTAAGGTGACCTCAGGTAACCTAAGGTGACCTCAGGTAACCTAAGGTGACCTCAGGTAACCTAAGGTGACCTCAGGTAACCTAAGGTGACCTCAGGTAACCTAAGGTGACCTCAGGTAACCTAAGGTGACCTCAGGTAACCTAAGGTGACCTCAGGTAACCTAAGGTGATCTCAGGTAACCTAAGGTGACCTCAGGTAACCTAAGGTGACCTCAGGTAACCTAAGGTGACCTCAGGTAACCTAAGGTGATCTCAGGTAACCTAAGGTGACCTCAGGTAACCTAAGGTGACCTCAGGTAACCTAAGGTGATCTCAGGTAACCTAAGGTGACCTCAGGTAACCTAAGGTGACCTCAGGTGACTTATTTTCTGCTTGTCTCTACAGACTCGACTCTGGAGGACGTGAAAAAGCTGAAGGTCTGCGTCGAGCTAAACGGCCTCCAACTGAACAGGCCCCGCCTCCCCAGAGAGCTGAGCCAATGGCTGCCCTCCTGGGACAGGAAGTGGCTCCCTGTGAGGGAGAGCTCAGAGGTCACTGGGAGCTGGAGGGAGCCCAGCTTCCTGAGGCGGGTCGGTCCCACAGGTGAGAGATTCCTGAAATGTGATTGGCTGTCAGGTTCTCTGTGGTTCTGGGTTTACCTGGAAACACCTCAGTGGTCCTGAGATGAAGGTCTGAACGCGGCCTCAGAGGAGCTCTGTGCTTCCCTGCAGGTCTCCAAGTGGCCCCGCCCTCTTCTGATGCTCAACCGGCCCAGGAACCAATCAGCTTGGTCCCCCACCAACAAGCCCCGCCCACCTCCTCCAGACATCAGAGCCTCGGGGAGAACCATGCGGTCTCTGGTCCATCCACGCCTCCCCGACCTTCCTCCTCAGCAGACCGTCGTCTGTTTGGCTGCCATGGAAACGAGATGACGAAGGGTAAACGACCCATCAAGATGAAACACGCAGGATGTGAGAGAGAGGAGGAAGGAGGTGACGATGAGGAGCAGAAGGGGAAGGTCAGTTTGCTTCCTGGAGCAGCGCTGGTTCCCATCTGCTTCTCATTCTTAATCACTAAAATCATGGGAAGTTCAGCTACTGGCTGTTAGCCTGAAGCTAGCAGACTGTTAGCCTGGAGCTAAGAAACTGTTAGCCTGAAGCTAGCAGACTGTTAGCCTGAAGCCGAAGACTGTTAGCCTGAAAGTAGGAGACTGTTAGCCTGAAGCTAGCAGACTGTTAGCCTGAAGCTAGGAGACTGCTAGCCTGGAGCAGCGCTGGTTCACATCTGCTTCTCATTCCTAACCACTAAAATCATGGGAAGTTTAGCTACTGGCTCTTAGCCTGAAGCTAGCAGACTGTTAGCCTGAAGCAGAAGACTGTTAGCCTGAAGCTAGCAGACTGTTAGCTAGCCTGAAGCTAAGAAACTGTTAGCCTGAAGCTAGCAGACTGTTAGCCTGAAACTAGCAGACTGTTAGCCTGAAGCTAGCAGACTGTTAGCCTGAAGCTAGGAGATCGGTAGACTGAAAGTAGGAGACTGTTAGCCTGAAGCTAGCAGACTGTTAGCCTGAAGCTAGCAGACTGTTAGCCTGAAGCTAGCAGACTTTTAGCCTGAAGCTAGCAGACTTTTAGCCTGAGGCTCGGAGACTGTTAGCCTGAAGCTAGGAGACTGCTAGCCTGGAGCAGCGCTGGTTCACATCTGCTTCTCATTCCTAACCACTAAAATCATGGGAAGTTCAGCTACTGGCTGTTAGCCTGAAGCTAGCAGACTTTTAGCCTGAAGCTAGGAGACTGTTAGCCTTAGGCTAGGAGACTGTTAGCCTGAAGCTAGCAGACTTTTAGCCTGAAGCTAGGAGACTGTTAGCCTTAGGCTAGGAGACTTTTAGCCTGAAGCTAGCAGACTGTTAGCCTTAGGCTAGGAGACTTTTAGCCTGAAGCTAGCAGACTGTTAGCTTGAAGCTAGTAGACTTTTAGCCTGAAGCTAGGAGGCTGTTAGACTTAGGCCAGGAGACTGTTAGCCTTAGGCTAGGAGACTTTTAGCCTGAAGCTAGGAGGCTGTTAGACTTAGGCCAGGAGACTGTTAGCCTTAGGCTAGGAGACTGTTAGCCTGAAGCTAGGAGACTGTTATCCTTAGGCTAGGAGACTGTTAGCCTGAAGCTAGCAGACTTTTAGCCTGAAGCTAGGAGACTGTTAGCCTTAGGCTAGGAGACTGTTAGCCTGAAGCTAGCAGACTGTTAGCCTTAGGCTAGGAGACTTTTAGCCTGAAGCTAGCAGACTGTTAGCTTGAAGCTAGTAGACTTTTAGCCTGAAGCTAGGAGGCTGTTAGACTTAGGCCAGGAGACTGTTAGCCTTAGGCTAGGAGACTGTTAGCCTGAAGCTAGGAGACTGTTATCCTTAGGCTAGGAGACTGTTAGCCTGAAGCTAGCAGACTTTTAGCCTGAAGCTAGGAGACTTTTAGCCTTAGGGTAGGAGACTGTTAGCCTGAAGCTAGCAGACTTTTAGCCTGAAGCTAGAAGACTTTTAGGCTTAGGGTAGGAGACTGTTAGCCTGAAGCTAGCAGACTTTTAGCCTGAAGCTCGAAGACTGTTAGCCTGAAGCTAGGATTCTGTAAGCCTGAAGCTAGCAGACTGTTAGCCTGAAGCTAGGATACTTATCCTGAAGCTAGCAGACTGTTAGCCTGAAGCTAGGATACTTATCCTGAAGCTAGCAGACTGTTAATTTAAAGCTAGTAGACTGTTAGCCTGAAGCTAACGAGCTCAGTTAGCAAATGAAGCCGTCTGCACACACACACACACACACATACTCGTTCTGCTATATGTAGTGAGGACCCATTGATTTTCAGTCATTTTTAACCCTTTCTACTCCCTAGCCCTAAAGCTAACCATTAGGAATGCATGCCTCATCCTGACCCAATCACACCTTAGCTCTAACATTAACTCTTAAATAGCTTGTGAATTACAGCAGAACGTCCTCACTTTGCAACAGCTGGTCCTCATTGTGATGGTTAAACTGGACAAATGGTCCTCACTGTGAGGGCTAGACAAATACACACACACACACCCTGAGGTTCCTGCTGCAGACGGAGCAGAGGATCTTCTCCATGGTTCTGCTCTGAGGATGGAGAAGATCTTCACCTGCAGAGGTTCTACCTCCGGTTCTCAGAACCGTTTCACTGCTGGACCAGAACCAGGAGGTTCTTCACCTGCAGACAGGCTGTTTACTAGCAGTTTACTGGCTGTTTATTAGCTGTTTACCGGCTGTTTACTGGCTGTTTTTTAGCTGGTTACTAGCAGTTTACAGGCTGCTTACTGGCTGTTTACTAGCTGTTCAGACGCTCCTGGCAGCAGCAGGAGGAGCTGTGGAGAAACATTCCTGCTCCTCTGGAGTTCCCGGAGCTGGAAGAACCTCGGTTCTCAGGCTCCTGGGAACCTCAGGATGTGGGAGGGGCTACTGGCTGCAGAGAGTCGTAGGTTTGAATCCCTGAGGATCAGAGTTCTTCTGCGCTGCTTTAAACCTTCTGGCTGGTTTTGAACTGACTGGCTTTGATCTCCAGGAAGTGGCGCCGCGCTGCCTGGAGCAGCAGCTCAGTGAGGTCAACCACAGAGACGACGGCGGGTACGGCGCCCTGCATGAGGCCTGCGCCCGCGGCTGGCTCGCCATCGCACGGCTTCTCATCAGCCACGGGGCCGACGTCAACTGCTGCTCTCAGGACGGAACCAGGTTAGGGTCGACCTGTTTGTATAGATCTGGTTTACCTAGAATGAGGAGATATTGAGACAGAGCTATAGATCTAGGATAGAAGGACTGAATCATCAGCATATAGGAACGCATCTATGATCTGTTTATATATAGAAAATAAACTCCATTCGCTGTGGGATCAGTTTGCTGCAGAGAGAAAAGTGTGGTCAGCATATTGAGGATTAACCTCAGATTGAAGTTTGTTTCCTAGAATCAGGCGGGTTAACGAACTGGTTTTTCCTTCAGGCCGCTTCACCACGCCGTGGAAAACGACCACATGGAGGTGGTCCGGTTCCTGCTGGCCTGCGGCGCCGACCCCACCCTCACCACTTACTCCAGGCGAGGGCCGCTCAGCATGAGCCACAGCGCTGCCATGGCAACCTTCCTGGAAGGTAAGACACTGAGAACAGAGCGGCGGCGGCGTGAAGGGTCCAGCTGCTCTGAGCTGGGAGAACGTAGAACAGCAGAACGTCTGTCAGTCTAATTAGAGCGAGCACACGGGGGTAACGTTCCTGAGGTCACGTCCAGACGTGCCGCTTCCAGTTTATGGGAAAATCTCTAGACGTGAAGAAGAGGAGCGTTTGTTTCTGGGAATGAATGAATGCTGGGTTGGAAATATGGGAGATGGAAGCAGTCAGAGTGTGATTCTGTGTGTGTGTGTGTGTGTGTGTGTGTGGCGGCGGCAGGCGCCCTGATTTCCATTTCCTGCCCGCATTTCTTCCTCCATCCTTCCTTCCTCTCCTCTCTTAATGAGGCTTAGCTGCTGAATCCCAGAACAGCTTCCTGCCAGCATCCGTCTGCTCGAGCGCTCTGATTGGTCGCCTCTCTAATGGGCCTTAACTCTGCGCCTCTCTGTCTGCAGACTATCTGTCAGACATCCAGGGAAGGTCGGAGGGCGATCCGGGGATCTGCTGGGAGTTCCATGGCAGCTCTGTGTGCGGTAAGTTCTCAGAAGCCAGTAGAAAGTGAGGAAGACCCTCCCCTGTAGAAGGGAAGGGCGGTCAGGGTTCCACCAGGACAGAAGGTAGACCACTGGATGAACCAACAACCAAAGATTTGCTGTTGCTCCTCAGAACCGGCCAATCAGGAGGGAGCGTACAACATTCTGGCTGATCCACCTGGACCAGAGGAGGATGAGGAGGACCAAGAGGAAGGTCTGGATGAGGAGCAGAGAGCCAGGAGGGAGGTGTTTGAGTTTGAGCTCTCAGATCGACCTCTGCTGCCGTGCTACAACATCAAGGTGTCGCCATCTGAGAGGTGAGTCAGCCAGGTCCACCATGGAGGGGTTAGCGGGAAGCTAACTGGTAACGCTGGTACGCTAGCTAGTAAACCCGGAGCCTAGCTAACATTCCTGGAGCCTAGCTAACATTCCTAGAGCCTAGCTAACATTCCTGGAGCCTAGCTAACATTCCTGAAGCCTAGCTAACATCCCTAAAGCCTAGCTAACATTCCTAAAGCCTAGCTAGCATACCTGGAGCATAGCTAACATCCCTAAAGCCTAGCTAGTGCACCTGGAACCTAGTTAGTGCACCTGGACGCTAGCTAGCGCATTTGGAGCCTAGCTAGCGCATTTGGACCCTAGCTAGCGCATTTGGACCCTAGCTACCGCACCTGGACCCTAGCTAGCGCACCTGGACCCTAGCTAGTGCATTTGGAGCCTAGCTAGAGCATTTGGAGCCTAGCTAGCACATTTGGACCCTAGCTAGCGCACCTGGACCCTAGCTAGTGCATTTGGAGCCTAGCTAGTCTATTTGGACCCTAGCTAGTGCATCTGGAGCCTAGCTAGTGCATTTGGAGCCTACCTAGCACATTTGGACCCTAGCTAGTGCATTTGGCCCCTAGCTAGCGCATTTGGCCCCTAGCTAGCACATTTGGACCCTAGCACATTTGGACTCTAGCTACCCCTAGCTAGCTTGCATTTGGAGGAGGCGTCTCCCTAAAGGGTCAGCCGTGCAGCTAGGCAGGAAGCGTCTTTGGACCCTAGCTAGCTTGCAGGCAGAGCGTCCCTAAAGGGTCCGCCGTGCCAGATCCAGCAGGAGGCGTCTCCTAAAGGGGTCAGCCGCAGAGAGCCGTCCTGATCCAGGCAGGAAGCGTCTCTTAAAGGGTCCCCTTTGCAGAGAGCGTCCTGATCCAGGCAGGAAGCGTCTCCTAAAGGGTCCACCGTGCAGAGAGCGTCCTGATCCAGGCAGGAAGCGTCTCCTAAAGGGTCCGCCGTGCAGCAAAGCAAATCCTAAAGGGTCTTAGCCGTGCAGAGAGCGTCCTGATCCAGGCAGGAAGCGTCTCCTAAAGGGTCCACCGTGCAGAGAGCGTCCTGATCCAGGCAGGAAGCGTCTCCTAAAGGGTCCACCGTGCAGAAAGCGTCCTGATCCAGGCAGGAAGCGTCTCCTAAAGGGTCCGCCGTGCAGAAAGCGTCCTTATCCAGGCAGGGAGCGTCTCCTAAAGGGTCCGCCGTGCAGAGAGCGTCCTGATCCAGGCAGGTAGCGTCTCCTAAAGGGTCCACCGTGCAGAGAGCGTCCTGATCCAGGCAGGAAGAGTCTCCTAAAGGGTCCACCGTGCAGAGAGCGTCCTGATCCAGGCAGGAAGCGTCTCCTAAAGGGTCCGCCGTGCAGAAAGCGTCCTTATCCAGGCAGGAAGCGTCTCCTAAAGGGTCCGCGGCAGAGAGCGCCCTGATCCAGGCAGGTAGCGTCTCTAAAGAGCGTCCAGGCCCGGAGAGCGTCCTGATCCAGGCAGGAAGGGTCTCCTAAAGGGTCCGCAGAGAGCGCCCTGATCCAGGCAGGAAGCGCCTCTAAAGGGTCCGCCGTGCAGAGAGCGTCCTGATCCAGGCAGGGAGCGTCTCCTAAAGGGTCCGCCGTGCAGAGAGCGTCCTGATCCAGGCAGGAAGCGTCTCCTAAAGGGTCCGCCGTGCAGAGAGCGTCCTGATCCAGGCAGGGAGCGCCTCCCAAAGTCCAGGGTCCGGCCTTGCAGAGAGAGCCGCCCCTGATCCAGGCAGGAAGCGCCTCTGTAAAGGGTCCGCCGTGCAGAGAGCCGCCCTGATCCAGGCAGGAAGCGTCTCCTAAAGGGTCCCCTTTGCAGAGAGCGCCCTGATCCAGGCAGGGAGCGCCTCCTAAAGGGTCCTTTTCTCCTTTGCAGAGAGCGCCCTGATCCAGGCAGGGAGCGTCTCCTAAAGGGTCCGCCTCAGAGAGCGTCCTGAAGGCAGGGTCCCCTTTGCAGAGAGCGCCCTGATCCAGGCAGGAAGCGCTCTCCTAAAGGGTCCGCCTTTGCAGAGAGCCGCCCCTGATCCAGGCAGGAAGCGTCTCTTAAAGGGTCCGGCCCGCCTTTGCAGAGAGCGTCCCTGATCCAGGCAGGAAGCGCTCTCCCAAAGGGTCCCCTTTGCAGAGAGCGCCCTGATCCAGGCAGGGAGCGCCTCCTAAAGGGTCCGCCTTGCAGAAAGCGCAGAGAGCGCCTCTGATCCAGGCAGGAAGCGTCTCCAGGCAGGAGGCGTCTCTCTTAAAGGTAAAGGGTCCCTAAAGCCGCGGCAGAGCGCCCTGATCCAGGCAGGAAGCGTCTCCTTAAGGGTCCGCCTTTGCAGAAGAGCGTCCTGATCCAGGCAGGAAGCGTCTCCTAAAAAGGGTCCGTGCAAAGAGCGTCCTGATCCAGGCAGGAAGCGTCTCCCGCCTTGCAGAAAGCGTCCTGATCCAGGCAGGAAGCGTCTCCTAAAGGGTCCGCCGTTTGCAGAGAGCGTCCTGATCCAGGCAGGAAGCGCCTCTCTAAAGGGTCCGGGCCGTGCAGAGAGCGTCCTGATCCAGGCAGGAAGCGCCTCCTAAAGGGTCCGCCGTGCAGAGAGCGTCCTGATCCAGGCAGGTAGCGTCTCTTAAAAAGGAGTCCGCCAGTTGCAGAAGAGCGTCCTGATCCAGGCAGGAAGCGTCTCCCTAAAGGGTCCGCCGTGCAGAGAGCGTCCTGATCCAGGCAGGGAGCGTCTCTTAAAGGGTCCGCCTTTGCAGAGAGCGTCCTGATCCAGGCAGGAAGCGTCTCCCTAAAGGGTCAGGCAAGCCGGCCCTGCAGAGAGCGCCCTGATCCGTGGCAGGAGCCGCGTCTCCTAAAGGGTCCGCCGTGCAGAGAGCGCCCTGATCCAGGCAGGAAGCGCTCCTAAAGGGTCCGCCGTGCAGAGAGCGTCCTGATCCAGGCAGGTAAGCGTCTCCTAAAGGGTCCGCCGCAGCAGAGAGCGCCCTGATCCAGGCAGGAAGCGTCTCTAAAAGGGTCCGCCGTGCAGAAAGCGTCCTTATCCAGGCAGGAGAGCGTCTCTCCTAAAGGGTCCGCCGTGCCGCAGAGAGCGTCCTGATCCAGGCAGGAAGCGTCTCCTAAAGGGTCCGCCGTGCAGAGAGCGCCCTTATCCTGGCAGGAGCCGTCTCCTAAAGGGTCCGCCCAGAGAGCGTCCTGATCCAGGCAGGGAGCGCCTCCTAAAGGGTCCCCTTTGCAGAGAGCGTCCTGATCCAGGCAGGGGAGCGTCTCCTAAAGGGTCCCCTTTTGCAGAGAGCGTCCTGATCCAGGCAGGAAGCGTCTCTTAAAGGGTCCTGCTTTGCAGAGAGCGTCCTGATCCAGGCAGGGAGCGTCTCCCCAAAGGGTCCGGCCTTTGCAGAGAGCGTCCTGATCCAGGCAGGAAGCGTCTCTAAAGGGTCCGCCTTGCAGAGAGCGCCCTGATCCAGGCAGGAGCGCCTCTCTAAAGGGTCCGCCGTGCAGAGAGCGTCCTGATCCAGGCAGGTAGCGTCTCTTAAAGGGTCCGCCGTGCAGAGAGCGTCCTGATCCAGGCAGGAAGCGTCTCCTAAAGGGTCCGCCGTGCAGAGAGCGTCCTGATCCAGGCAGGAAGCGTCTCCTAAAGGGTCGCCGTGCAGAGGCGTCCTGATCCAGGCAGGTAGCGTCTCCTAAAGGGTCCGCCGTGCAGAAGGCGTCCTGATCCAGGCAGGTAAGCGTCTCCTAAAGGGTCACGCCGTGCAGAGAGGCGTCCTGATCCAGGCAGGTAGCGTCTCCTAAAGGGTCCGCCGTGCAGAGGAGCGTCCTGATCCAGGCAGGTAGCGTCTCTTAAAGGGTCCGCCTTGCAGAGAGCGTCCTGATCCAGGCAGGAAGCGTCTCCTAACAGCGTCCCCTATTGTTAGCTCTCCTACTTCATGCTGATGTTCTTCCCTCTTCAGGTCCAGGAACTGGCTCCTCCTCGAGGACGTCCTCGGCCGTCTCCAAATGACTTCCCGCTCCTTTCGGCGCCTCTTCCCTCAGCTCAACATTCAGTCCGTCCCTGCAGACGAGTTCTACCGGCAGGCGTCTCTGTCCCAGCTGCTGACGGGTCCAGATGAGCAGGAACTGGCCTCCCTCAGGTCAGAGGTGAAGGAGTGGGTGGAGCTGGTGGAGGCCACCCCAGAGCTGGCCGCCATGCTGGGCTCCTCCCATGAGTTTGTGGACAGTCGCTGGGATGCTTCCCGTCCCCCTGCACCATCACCGCTGGGACCTCCTCCGTGTCTCAGACAGTCCTTCCCTCCAGTGCTGAAGAGCAGGACCATGGAGAGCTCTCCCGCACCGGGACATCTGGTTGGTCTTCCTCCTGTTGGTCCATTAGATTCCAGCTCATGGGAGAAGCAGAAGAACGAGGATCCAAAGGCAACAATGGCGGCTGGTTGGTGGAGCCGTGGTCAGAACCCTGAAACCAACGTGTCCGCTGATCCAGACCCAGCAAAGCCACAACAGAGGTCCAAAGGAAGGAGGACCCCTGGGCCTCCTCCCATGAAACAGAGAAGAAGACTGGTCCATGAAGATCCCACACCAGCTCTGGTTCCCAGTCAGGAGGCAGGAAGTTTAAATCCTGAACATTTAAAAGACGAAACCAACCGAAAGGTCCAGAACCAATCAGCAGGCGAGGCGACCGAAGCACCGCGGCTAACGTCTGAGAACCGATGCCGCTCTAAGCTGGACCTGAGGGATCCTCAGGAAGCAAGGAGAACCTCTGGAACCGCCGCAAACCAAAGGGACACCACTGGCGTCATGGCGGACGCTGCCTGGCAGAGGAACCTGACCAGCGTCAGAGTCCACCTCAGAGACCTGGGGGTGAAGATCGCCAACATCCAGAGAGACGCCAAGAGGGTGGCGGGAAAGACGGCCAGAGTCCAAACATAGTCCTGAGGCGACAATGGTGGACAGTGATGGTGGAAAGTTTGTATTCTCTGAGCGTTAGCGAGTTTTTATTTCCCAGAACCGTTAGCATGAGGGCTAGCCACTTCCTGTTGGTTTCTCACGAAATAAACGAAAAACAAAGACAAAAAAGTTGAACCTGTGTCGTTCCTGAGGCTAAAGATGGGTCAATGCTAACCTGACTGTCATGTGACCCCTTCTTCCAGACGTACGCTAACACGCTAGCATGCTAACATGCGTTAAATGAGCAGCTAGCAGCTCCTGAGGTGTCATGGTTTCCTGATGGGTCCACTGGGATCAGGTCTCTATGATGGAGAACAGCCTGTGGTCCAGTAACGTCTACCAGCCGCTGTTGTGCCCGCTGTGATGTCACAATGACATCACAGCCTCCTATAGAAAGCTGTTTCTCTCATCGCTGCTGTGACCTCATCTGTTCAGGGTCTCCCTGACGTTTACGCTCTGAGCCGCCATGTTGACGGCTGCCGCCTCCAGCTTCAACCAATCAGCTCTAGTTCTGATCAGAAGACATCTGGGTCACCAGAACCACCAGATCCTCCTGCTGGTTTACCAGAACCACCAGAACCACCTGCTGGGTCACGAGAACGTCCTGCTGGTTCACCAGATCCTCCTGCTGGTTCACCAGAACCTCCAGAACCTCCTGCTGGGTCACGAGAACGTCCTGCTTTCAGGTCTGATCGATCTTCTTTCGTTTTTTCTGCACGGTACTCCTCAAGCTTCCAGAACGGTTGATGGGGAGCCTGTGGATGGATCTTTGTCCTGTGATGGACAGAAGACGAGTCCAAGGTGGACCTGGTCTCAGACCCAACGCCGTCTGCAGGTAGGAACGGGTCTCAGAGCTCTGATGGATCCATCATGGCTGATAACTTTCCCTCCATTTCCTTCGTCCTTTTCAATCCTCTGCTGCTGTTTTTCATCCATCATGGTGGATCACAGCCTTTAGGACTCAATCTGGACGCCGCTGATCTACGGTTTAATGACGTTCCACAGATGAAACTATGTTATTATTAGTTTATAATGTTATTAAGTTTTAATTTCTAATAGATTCAACCTTTAACTTCTATTCTATAGACAGAATTAAAACTCTCCTGTTTTATTTTGGTTTGTTTTTTAATAATAAATAATATCTGTCCTTGTTTTATTGCGGTATTTCTATGCTGTAGTTCTTTCCAGGTGGTGTAGAATCTATATTAGGCGGTTCTACGCATCAATATATCAGGTGGTTTCTGAAAGTTACAGGTTGTTTAAATTTACTCTGAAAATTAGACAGAAATGTTCTGAATTACTATTTATAAATACTGTAGTATTTTCAAAGTGAGTATCAGTGTGGTACATAGCATGAAGCGATGATATGGCCGTCACATTTGGACTACAACCTTTAGAAAAAGAACTACAAGAACCAAAGTTCCCCAAATGAACAATCAGCTGAAGTTATAAAACCCAAAACATCTGAAGGTGGAACTTTTATTCCGTCACAGAAAACAGGAAGGAATCATCTGTTCAGCTCTATGAGGCAGAGTGGGCGGGTACTTCCTGTTAGCAAAGGATTCTGGGAAACGGTTTAGCACCTGGAAACAGGTAGGAGTGTCTGGAGGTCCCTATGCTAAAGGAACCATGGAAGGAAGCATCCTAATTCCTCTTCCTCCCAGTACTATTCAGACAGTCCTAACCATGGAGACCACTGAGGCGTTTGATTGGCTGAAGAGTCCTTCCTGATTCAGGTGGACTCAGACCGCCAGGCTGGACCAGCAGCCAGGTAGACCATGGTGACTGTGGGGGAGCTACAGACAGCCATGGCTCAGGTGGACGGTCTGTTCAGAGGAAAGGAAGGAACTGTCTGTGGTTTCCTTCACCGCCTACCGCCCCAATCTAGAATGTGGTTCTGATCTGTGGGCGGGGCCTGATGGTTTGTTGGACTGGATCTGACCGCTTCCTCTGACCTACTTCATCAGTAGTGACTGAACCACCAAAACCTTCCTGCCGCGTTCAGCAGGAAACCCCCCATGTGGCTCAGAGACCAAAGCCTGATCATGAAATCTGACAGGAACTGTGCTGAGGAAGGAACGCCATGATGGGGAAGGGACGCCATGATGGGGAAGGGACCGCGTGCCGGGGAAGGGACGCTGTGATGGGGAAGGGACGCCGTGGATGGGGAAGGGACGCCGTGCGGGGAAGGGACGCCATGATGGGGAAGGGACGCCGCGCCGTCGAAGCGGACGCCATGATGGGGAAGGGACGCCGTGCTGGGGAAGGGACGCCTATGATGGGGAAGGGACGCCGTGATGGGGAAGGGACGCCGTGATGGGGAAGGGACGCCGTGATGGGGAAGGGACGCCGTGATGGGGAAGGGACGCCGTGCTGGGGAAGGGACGCCATGATGGGGAAGGGACACCGGTAAGCCGGGGAAGGGACGCCAAGCGATGGGGAAGGGACGCATGATGGGGAAGGGACTGCGTCGAAGGACGCCATGATGGGAAGGGAAGCTCACGCGTGCGGGCGAGAGATCTGCGTGAGAAGCAGACCTGCACAATGGGGATAATTGACGCCGCGGATGGGGAAGGGACCGCAGTGATGGGGAAGGACGCCGTGATGGGGAAGGGACGCCGTGATGGGGAAGGGACGCCGTGATGGGGAAGGGACGCCGTGCTGGGGAAGGGACGCCGTGATGGGGAAGGGACGCCGTGATGGGGAAGGGACGCCGCAAGTTGGGGAAGGGACGCCGTGATGGGAAGGGACGCCGTAGGTGGGAAGGGACGCCGTGGCCGGGAAGGGACGCCGCGGCCGGGAGCGGGACGCCGCGTCCGTGAAGGACGTCGAAGGGACTGCGGATGGGGAAGGGACGCCGCTGCTGGGAAGGGACGCCCATGATGTGGAAGGGACGCCATGATGGGGAAGGGACGCCGCCATGAGCGGGGAAGGGACGCTTGATGGGGAAGGGACGCTGCTGGGGAAGGACGCCGGTGATGGGGAAGGGACGCCATGATGGGAAAGATAAGCTCACGCCTGCGGGCGGGACCGTGCCGGGAAGGGACGCTGATGGGGAAGGGACGCCGTGAGGGGGAAGGGACGCCGTGATGGGGAAGGGACGCCGGGATGGGGAAGGGACGCCGTGCTGGGGAAGGGACGCCGTGACGGGGAAGGGACGCCGTGATGGGGAAGGGACGCCGTAAAGCGGGACGGCTGGGGAAGGGACGCCGCGGATGGGGAAGGGACGCCATGATGGGAAAGATAAGCTCACGCCTGCGGGCGAGAGATCAGGAAGGGACGCCGCGTGCGCCGCCGGGATGGGACGCCATGATGGGGAAGGGATGCCATGATGGGAAGGGACGCCGTGCCGGGGGCAGCAGATAGAACCGCTGGTGGGGGGCTGCAGCGCTGCGAGGCTGCTGATGAATCTTTAACCAGGAACAGGCAGAGCAGCCATCTTTTATTGATGCCTCTGAAGGGGAAGAATCACTGGAACCTTCCGCCATCCAGACCCCCCCAGCTGGACCGGATGCTGCTCCACTTCAGAGACGGTCCTGGCGCTCGCTGGTCTTTCTTGGCGCCCTGGAGCCTTTTTGGCAGCAATGGAACTTCTCTCCTTGAAGTTCTTGATGATGCCATAGATTGCTGACTGAGCTGCAATCTCTCTAGCTGCCATTCTCTTTCCTGTTCGGCCATCTTTGTGCAGTGCAATGATGACTGCAGGTGTTTCTTTAGAGATAACCATGGTTCACAGCAGAGAACCAATGATGGCGAGCAGCAGCCTCTGTTGCGTCATTCTGACTGAATCCTGACAGATTGATCTGCAGCCCTGTCCTCATCACCACCCACACCTCTGTTAATGGACCAATCACTGAAACCATGGTAGCTGCTCCTTTAAGGCAGCGCTGCAATCACCATGAAATGTGTAGGCAAATATTGACTTTGCAATTAATTGCTGTTAAGCTGATCACTCTTTAGAACATTCTGGAGTTTATGCAGATTAATGTTATAAAAACTGAAGCAGTAGACTTTGGAAATATTAACATTTGAATCATTATTAAAACTTTTGGCCATGACTGTACATCTACAAGCTCTACATCTACAAGTTCTACATCTACAAGCTCTACATCTGCAGTGGAGCAGCAGCTCCCCCTGGTGGAGCAGGCTGGTGATCTCCCTGCTGTAATCTGGGCATCCAGTGTGGCATAATCTCAGTCACTGCAGGCAGCTGCAGCTCTACTGGCAGATGATTAAAAGTTCACTGCTCACGATTAGGGCGGCCATTTTTATAGCACCCAACAGGAGGACATGATGCTGCACATCAGGAAATGACTACGGTGTAGAGAAACATCTGGTCGCCCTCATTTCTGGAACACTTTGAGCGGCTTAAGGAGGAAGCTCCTGCAGCTGAATAGGAAATATTAATGAAAAGTTAAAAAGTATTGGTTCCCAGTAGGAAACAATTAATTGATTATTGAAATGATCTTCAACTATTGGTTAACTGGATCATAGAGACGCCTTCAGCTGACAGAGCGACCATCTGAGAGCAGGAATTATACCAAGATTGTAGAAAGATTAAAGCATTTTAGATTAAAAATAACTTTTCCATCAGTCAATCTGCTCTATAATCCAGAACTCCTTAAAAAGGGAAAGTTTCACCTGCTTTCATTTAGTAAATTAAATCATTAAGGAACCTTTGGTTCCCTGATTATTAATTAATTGATTGGAAAAAAGACTGGTTTGGTTTCCTCCTTCCTTCCTTCCTTCCTTCCTTCCTTCCTTCCTTCCTTCCTTCAGGAAACCAACATAAAGCTAGAAGCAGATCAGCAGCTGTGACCTTTGACCCTGAGGAGAACCGCCACGTTTCAAATCAGTCATTTGAAAAAAAATGTCTAATTGCAGATTTTTGATTGAATTACTAAAGAGGAATTGTAAATTGTATTTATTAATCAGTTATTAAATTCTGGAATTGGAAAATATATTTTCAAATTCTATTTTTAAAATCTAAATTAATCTGATTATAAAAACTTTTTCTTTGTCAAACATTTAAAAAGTTTTTCTTTATTTCTTTTTCTGTTGCTTTGATCTTTTCTGTGACAGCAAACTGGAAACCAGTTAAACCAATCCCAGCTGTAACCTGCTTCCTGATTGGTCAGCCTGTTAACCAGGTCTGACCAGTCAGAGCGTTTAACTGGTTTCCAGTTATCCCAGCAGCCTTAGCAGGTCCAGCAGTTCTGGTTCTGGTCCACTTTGGGTTTTGGCAGAGCAGCATTAAAACCCATGAAGAAGAAGCAGCTCAGAAAGCTGCAGCGACCCAAAGGTCACATGATCCTCAGAGCTGCAACTTCCTGTAGATCTGCAGCAGATAGAACCTCCTGAACAGATTAACAGTCAGAACCTGAGAGACAGGAGGAACCACCGGGGGCCCAACGTCCTGATAGATATATATACTAGTTTAGCTTCAGTAGCCGGTCCAACTAGGGAGTACCAATATGGCGGCTGGTGGCTTCACTTCAGCCAATCAAAGGTTCTGATCCATTTAGTTCTATAGATTCTGTATAAAGTCCAAACGGTTCTGCAGCTCTGAGTGAATCAGTGAGGTATAGAACTAGAGCACCCTGAATGTATCCGTCAGGAAACATAGATAGACATACATAGAACCCATCCTACAGTGATTCTAAAGCAGCTTTCTGGATCATTTAAAGATGGCAGGTAGAGCTGTGACTCCTCCTAGAAGAACCTTTGGACCAAGCAGGAACCTCCTGAAATGAGAACATCTGGAGCATCTGGTCTCCTCCTCAATGAAGCAGCAGACGGAGAACTTCAAAGGTTTTTATTACAAAGATGAACATCAGATAAAAACAGAAATTCATTTACAGAGAAGAACCAGAGGAACCTCCAGGTTCTGATGGAGTTTAGATGGTTCCCCTTCAGGTTCCCCATCAGGTTCCCCTTCAGGTTCTCCATCAGGTTCCCCATCAGGTTCCCCATCAGGTTCCCCATCAGGTTCTCCATCAGGTTCTCCATCAGGTTCCCCTTCAGGTTCCCCTTCAGGTTCTCCATCAGGTTCCCCATCAGGTTCTCCATCAGGTTCTCCATCAGGTTCCCCTTCAGGTTCCCCTTCAGGTTCTCCATCAGGTTCTCCATCAGGTTCTCCTTCAGGTTCTTCAGGTTCTCCATCAGGTTCTCCTTCAGGTTCTTCAGGTTCTCCATCAGGTTCTCCATCAGGTTCTCCAGGTTCCCCTTCAGCGTCTGCGGATTGTCTTGGTTCTACAGCAGGTTTCAAAGTGTTTACACATATTTGGATCAGAACCAGGAGTGAAACCAGAACCCTGCCCATCTAACATGGAACCCAAACAGAACCGGTTAGATGAAGTCCTCCAGAACGGACGGTTCCGGTCCGGTTCAGCCCAGCCTGTGGTGTCGTCCAGCATCTTTGCATAGTTTAAGGTTTGCAGCATTAGAAGAAGCTGATGGAGAGAAAAGAAGGGATGAACAGAACCCCAGAACCGGGTCAGAACCGGGTCAAGGTGAAGAACCAGCCAGCAGCAGAGTCCAAACCATCAGGAGGAACCATCAGCGTCCTGTCGGGTTCTGATGGAGGAGAACCGACTCACAGGTACGACAGTTAGCTCTTTAGCTTCTCAGCCTTAGCATCTTAGCGTTAGCTCTTTGGTTTCAGCTTTTTGGCTGTAGCCTGTTAGCTTCTTAGCTTTAAGCTCCAAAAGCTGCTCTGGTCCAGCTGGAAGCTCCTGTTCCTGGTAGCTAGCTAATGTTCTAGAAGCTAGCTTCTGTTTCTAGTAGATAGCTCATGTTAGCTTTTAGCTTCTTAGATTTTAGCTCCAAAAGCTGCTCTGGTCCAGCTGGAAGCTCCTGTTCCTGGTAGCTAGCTAATGTTCTAGAAGCTAGCTTCTGTTTCTAGTAGATAGCTCATGTTAGCTTTTAGCTTCTTAGATTTTAGCTCCAAAAGCTGCTCTGGTCCAGCTGGAAGCTCCTGTTCCTGGTAGCTAGCTAATGTTCTACAAGCTAGCTTCTGTTTCTAGTAGATAGCTCATGTTAGCTTTTAGCTTCTTAGATTTTAGCTCCAAAAGCTGCTCTAGTCCAGCTGGAAGCTCCTGTTCCTGGTAGCTAGCTAATGTTCTAGAAGCTAGCTTCTGTTTCTAGTAGATAGCTCATGGTAGCTTTTAGCTTCTTAGATTTTAGCTCCAAAAGCTGCTCTGGTCCAGCTGGAGGAGCTTAAGGAAGGAGCCCAATGCTACAGTTAAGGACACTTGGTTAGAATCGTTACCATGTCAACCAGAGGAAGAACCTGGAGGTTCTGGTCCAATAAATTATCGTTTCATTTCTTTGGCATAAACAAAGGAAGTAACTTTTCCTGACATCATCGGGTCCTGCAGCTAACCGGCTAGCTTTCAGCGATAACCAGACAGTCCCAGAACCTTCCAGCTTTCCTGGCAGTAGCTAAGGAGTGGATGCTAGCTCTGTTATCTGATGAGCTAAGGAGTGGATGCTAGCTCTGTTAGCTGATGAGCTAAGGAGTGGATGTTAGCTTTGTTAGCTGATGAGCTAAGGAGTGGATGTTAGCTTTGTTAGCTGATGAGCTAAGGAGTGGATGTTAGCTTTGTTAGCTGATGACCTAAGGAGTGGGTGCTAGCTCTGTTAGCTGATGAGCTAAGGAGTGGATGTTAGCTTTGTTAGCTTATGAGCTAAGGAGTGGATGCTAGCTTTGTTAGCTGATGAGCTAAGGAGTGGATGTTAGCTTTGTTAGCTGATGAGCTAAGGAATGGATGTTAGCTTTGTTAGCTGATGAGCTAAGGAGTGGATGTTAGCTTTGTTAGCTGATGAGCTAAGGAGTGGATGTTAGCTTTGTTAGCTGATGACCTAAGGAGTGGGTGCTAGCTCTGTTAGCTGATGAGCTAAGGAGTGGATGTTAGCTTTGTTAGCTTATGAGCTAAGGAGTGGATGCTAGCTTTGTTAGCTGATGAGCTAAGGAGTGGATGTTAGCTTTGTTAGCTGATGAGCTAAGGAGTGGGTGCTAGCTCTGTTAGCTGATGAGCTAAGGAGTGGATGCTAGCTTTGTTAGCTGATGAGCTAAGGAGTGGATGCTAGCTTTGTTAGCTGATGAGCTAAGGAGTGGATGCTAGCTTTGTTAGCTGATGAGCTAAGGAGTGGATGCTAGCTTTGTTAGCTGATGAGCTAAGGAGTGGATGCTAGCTCTGTTAGCTGATGAGCTAAGGAGTGGATGTTAGCTTTGTTAGCTGATGAGCTAAGGAGTGGATGCTAGCTGATTAGCTAAGGAGTGGATGCTAGCTCTGTTAGCTGAGGAGCTAAGGAATGGATGCTAGCTCTTTTAGCTGATGAGCTAAGGAGTGGCTGCTAGCTCTTTTAGCTGATGAGCTAAGGAGCGGCTGCTAGCTCTGTTAGCTGAGAAGCTAAGGAATGGATGCTAGCTCTGTTAGCTGATGAGCTAAGAAGTGGTCGTTAGCTCTGTTAGCTGATTAGCTAAGGAGTGGATGCTAGCTCTGTTAGCTGAGGAGCTAAGGAATGGATGCTAGCTCTTTTAGCTGATGAGCTAAGGAGTGGCTGCTAGCTCTTTTAGCTGATGAGCTAAGGAGCGGCTGCTAGCTCTGTTAGCTGAGAAGCTAAGGAATGGATGCTAGCTCTGTTAGCTGATGAGCTAATAAGTGGACGTTAGCTCTGTTACCTGATGAGCTAAGAAGTGTATGCTGGCTTTGTTAGCCGAGGAGCTAAAGAATGGATGCTAGCTCTGTTAGCTGGGGAGCTAAGAAGTGTATGCTGGCTTTGTTAGCCAAGGAGCCAAGGAGTGGCTGCTAGCTCTGTTAGCCGAGGATTAAAGAATGGATGCTAGCTCTGTTAGCTGAGGAGGTAAAGAGTGGCTGCCAGCTGTTAGCTGAGGAGCTAAGGAGTGGCTACTAGCTCCTTTAGCTGAGGAGCGCCTGCAAGCTGGTGTCAGTTCCTGCAGCCGATCTCCTCCTTGTAGCGGTTTGTTAGCGTGTTAGCTTTCAGCGTTAGCTTGGACAGCACTGCATGGAGTCCATTCAGATGGAAATGGAACTGCTTCTCCAGGTCGTCGCCCTCGGCCTCTGCTGGCTGCACCTCCTCCACCTTGTCCCGGTTCTTCACCTTTTCCTGGTTCTCCACCTTTTCCCGGTTCTCCACACTGTCCCGGTCCTCCATCTTGTCCCGGTCCTCCCTAGGGCCCCCGTCCCCCTGCAGGACGCCCCACTCCATGTCGTTCCTGATGGACTTCAGCAGGACGTAGGAGCTGTACATGTCCCCGTCCTGGAAGTAGCCGCTAGCCTGCGGCGCCCTGAGCTCCTCGCCGTGGTCCAGCGGTACGTCCCTCAGCAGGCTGGGCACCATGACGGTCTGGTCCATGTTGTTGACGGCGCCGATGAAGCGGCTCATAGCGTTGAACAGAGAGTTCTGGTTGAAGGAGTCCAGCGTCTGCATCATGGAGGACAGCTGGCCTCCAGGAGCAGAATTAGCCGCTAATGACGCTAATGCTCTTTGGAGGATTAGCGCCGATTAGCCTGATCCAGGGTCTGATCAGAACCGGGTCCTGGGTCCAATCAGAACCGGTCCTGGGTCCAATCAGAACCGGGTCCTGTGTCCAATGAGAACCGGTCCTGGGTCCAATCAGAACCGGTCCTGGGTCCAATCAGAACCGGTCCTGGGTCCAATCAGAACTGTGTCCTGGGTCCACTCAGAACCGGTCCTGGGTCCAATCAGAACCGGGTCCAGGGTCCAATCAGAACCGGTCCTGGGTCCAATCAGAACCGGGTCCTGGATCCAATCAGAACCGGGTCCAGGGTCTGATCAGAACCGGGTCCTGGGTCCAATCAGAACCGGTCCTGGGTCCAATCAGAACTGTGTCCTGGGTCCACTCAGAACCGGTCCTGGGTCCAATCAGAACCGGGTCCAGGGTCCAATCAGAACCGGGTCCAGGGTCCAATCAGAACCGGGTCCAGGGTCCAATCAGAACCGGTCCTGGATGCTCCAGCGGGTCCGGCCCAGGAAGCAGGTCTCCACCTGGAAGAAGCAGAGAAAAGTTTGAGGAAAAGGTCCGATCCAGGATGGTACCGCCCAGCAGACTGGATCCAGAACCAAACATCTGGAACCAGCTGTTAAACCTTAGGTTCGGCCCACTATAGTGAGCGGAACCGGTCGGAACCGGAAGCTCCTTAAATGGCAGAAATGTGACGACATACAGGAACTGTCCGACAATGGAACCAGCATCTCCTGCTGTGTTTTTAGGGTGAACTAAGCAGAACAGCACAGAAGTTCGGCAGAACCTCCCAGTCTGATCCACCGAACCTAACCCGGATTAATGGGTCAGAATCAGCGGGTCAGAACCAGCCGGTCAGAACCAGCCGGTCAGAACCAGGCGGTCCCACCTCCGCCCCAGGCGGCGCTAATTCCGGGTCCCGCTATCCGGACCGGTTCCGCCCCTCTAGCCGAACCCTCCCCGCTGGAACCGAACCGAACTCTTACCAGAAGCTGGGTCGGATGGTGTTCCGGGTTCTGGTGGTTCGGCGGTCCGGGATCCGAGGAGTCCAGAGAGGTGAGAAGCGGAGCAGCGGTGTGGGAGGAGCTTAGAGGCTCAGGAAGCAGGAGCCTCAGCCAATCACAGGGAGGCATGCTGCAGCCAGCCAATCAGAGGCGGCATGACGTCAGATGGAAAATAACTAATGAATTAGTTTTTATCAGATTCATTCATTTAAACATATTTTATTAATGTTTATGATTGATGTTTGATCTGATTGGTTCTCAGAGATTTATGACGTGTTTCACACTTTATCAGCTGCTAGACACAAAATGGAGGGAATTTGGTCCCTCAAAAAATGTCCCTCAGTCAGTCTGTCCATCCGTCAGTCCCTCAGTCAGTCTGTCCATCCATCTGTCCCTCAGGTTTCCCTTAGACAGTCTGTCCCTCAGTCAGTCAGTCTGTCCCTCAGTCAGTCTGTCCATCCATCTGTCCCTCAGGTTTCCCTTAGACTGTCTGTCCCTCAGTCAGTCAGTCTGTCCCTCAGGTTTCCCTTAGACTGTCTGTCCCTCAGTCAGTCAGTCTGTCCCTCAGTCAGTCTGTCCATCCATCTGTCCCTCAGGTTTCCCTTAGACTGTCTGTCCCTCAGTCAGTCAGTCTGTCCCTCAGTCAGTCTGTCCCTCAGGTTTCCCTTAGACTGTCTGTCCCTCAGTCTGTCCCTCAGTCAGTCAGTCTGTCCCTCAGTCAGTCTGTCCCTCAGGTTTCCCTTAGACTGTCTGTCCCTCAGTCTGTCCCTCAGTCAGTCAGTCTGTCCCTCAGTCAGTCTGTCCCTCAGTCAGTCAGTCAGTCTGTCCCTCAGTCAGTCAGTCTGTCCCTCAGTCAGTCTGTCCCTCAGTCAGTCAGTCAGTCTGTCCCTCAGTCAGTCAGTCTGTCCCTCAGTCAGTCTGTCCCTCAGTCAGTCAGTCTGTCCCTCAGTCAGTCAGTCTGTCCGTCATTGGGCCACATTCATTCCTCCACCAGATGTTTTCATGTGTTAGTATAGAATACATTTATTCTAAACTTCAGTTGTTGAGTTTTAATATTCATAAATATTCTTTTTTTTTGTTCATTTATTTTCTTATTAAAAAACGAAAGTTTACATGTAGAAAATGTGAAGCAGATGTTTTCTCATTAACCAGATGTTCTGCTATCTCTGTCTTCATGGTTTGGGTTCTCTGAGGTGTTAGTCTCTGTTATCCAGCTGTGGTCTGTAGTTCTATCAACCAGATGTTCTAACGGGAACCTCCAGGTGTTCTAACTGGAACCTCCAGGTGTTCTAACTGGAACATGCGGGTGTTCTAACGGGAACCTCCAGGTGTTCTAACTGGAACATCCAGATGTTCTAACTGGAACATGCGGGTGTTCTAACTGGAACCTCCAGGTGTTCTAACTGGAACATCCAGATGTTCTAACTGGAACATGCGGGTGTTCTAACTGGAACCTCCAGGTGTTCTAACTGGAACATCGCGGGTGTTCTAACTGGAACCTCCAGGTGTTCTAACGGGAACCTCCAGGTGTTCTAACGGGAACCTCCAGGTGTTCTAACTGGAACATCCAGATGTTCTAACTGGAACATGCGGGTGTTCTAACGGGAACCTCCAGGTGTTCTAACTGGAACATCCAGATGTTCTAACTGGAACATGCGGGTGTTCTAACGGGAACCTCCAGGTGTTCTAACTGGAACATCCAGGTGTTCTAACTGGAACCTCCAGGTGTTCTAACTGGAACATCCAGATGTTCTAACTGGAACATGCGGGTGTTCTAACGGGAACCTCCAGGTGTTCTAACTGGAACCTCCAGGTGTTCTAACGGGAACATCCAGGTGTTCTAACTGGAACCTCCAGGTGTTCTAACGGGAACCTCCAGGTGTTCTAACTGGAACATCCAGGTGTTCTAACGGGAACCTCCAGGTGTTCTAACTGGAACCTCCAGGTGTTCTAACTGGAACCTCCAGGTGTTCTAACTGGAACATCCAGATGTTCTAACTGGAACATCCAGGTGTTCTAACGGGAACCTCCAGGTGTTCTAACTGGAACCTCCAGGTGTTCTAACTGGAACCTCCAGGTGTTCTAACTGGAACATCCAGGTGTTCTAACTGGAACATCCAGGTGTTCTAACTGGAACATCTGGTTGTTCTAACGGGAACATCTGGTTGTTCTAACTGGAACATCTGGGTGTTCTAACTGGAACCTCCAGGTGTTCTAACTGGAACCTCCAGGTGTTCTAACTGGAACCTCCAGGTGTTCTAACTGGAATCTCCAGGTGTTCTAACTGGAACCTCCAGGTGTTCTAACTGGAACATCTGGTTGTTCTAACGGGAACATCTGGTTGTTCTAACTGGAACCTCCAGGTGTTCTAACTGGAACATCCAGGTGTTCTAACCGGAACCTCCAGGTGTTCTAACTGGAATCTCCAGGTGTTCTAACTGGAATCTCCAGGTGTTCTAACTGGAACCTCCAGGTGTTCTAACTGGAACCTCCAGGTGTTCTAACTGGAATCTCCAGGTGTTCTAACTGGAATCTCCAGGTGTTCTAACTGGAACCTCCAGGTGTTCTAACCGGAACCTCCAGGTGTTCTAACTGGAACCTCCAGGTGTTCTAACTGGAATCTCCAGGTGTTCTAACTGGAACCTCCAGGTGTTCTAACTGGAACCTCCAGGCGTTCTAACTGGAACATCCAGGTGCTCTAACCGGAACCTCCAGGTGCTCTAACCGGAACCTGCAGGTGTTCTAACTGGAACATCTGGGTGTTCTAACTGGAACCTCCAGGTGTTCTACCTGGAACATCCGGATGTTCTAACTGGAACCTCTAGTCTGATTACTTCAGTATTAAATCCGATACTTTCAGCCATTTTCCAGCTACTTTTGAATTATTTTCTTGGATGACTGCTTTCCCTCCTGCCTTAGCCTTAGTAGGCTTTTATTTTGAAGGAACCAGGTGAGACGCCTGATTCGTTGTGATTCATCAGCTCAGCTTCAGTAAACCTTTATTTTCTAAACACAAACATTTAAACTCTTGCAGTTTGTCCACAGTTTGAGCAGAAGCACCACCAGAACTGTGGCTCCCCCTGCTGGGCACATTTAAATACTGCACTTAAAACAGAATGAATACAGGAAACAGCCAGACGGTGTTCGTTCCTGCGGGTTTCCATGGTGACGCCCGTCCTCATCGGATGGGCGGAGACAGCAGGAGGTCAGAGGAACCCCCCATGAGGCGGGTGAAGGACACAGCTCTCCCGTCAGACCATTTCATACTGGTTGGTGTTGATGAGGTGAGACAAGCAGCAGGCCAGAGACACTCCGACCACCTGAGACAGGAGAGCTTCATTAGGACCACCGCCTCACCAACAGACCTACCTCAGCCCCTCTGAGATGATGGGGGGGTTCAGTGCCTGGGAGAACGCCACGCCAAAGGTCACGCCTGCAATGATCCCCATGTTGCTCTCTATGAAGGACACCACCAGCTCATAGCAGCCCTGCAGAGACACGGAGACAGGTCCTCAGTCAGTCCACCTGTCCTCCTTCAGGTTGATCAGAACCTGTTGGGGGTGAGGTGGGGGCCTGACCTGTCTGTAGACCTTGCGTGGAGCCAGAGTTGCGTTCTTCAGGTCGGCACCGCTGCACTCGGTGAAGGTAGCGCAGCAGCTGGCAGGGATCCCGCTGACGGGGAAGGTCACACTGCTGAACCAGCTGGTGTAGTTATGGACGCCGCAGCATTTCAACTACGAAGAAAGACCCAGAGAGAAGATGAGAGAGCAGCGAGACGCCCGTTCTGCTTCAGACCACACATAGGTTAGCGCATCGTCTGCATATCACAGGATCAATATGGATGCTTTTCTTCAGGTTGATCTGGAGGAAAAGAAAGAGTGAATCTGAATAGGGCAGAGAAATGGACCCTGAGGGACGCCACTCTGAGGTTTTATCGCGACCTGAGGCATTTCTTTCATGTTTCATATGCAGCCGTTCAGGGTTGGAACTGGGATACTCACTGTGCGCTGGACGCCGTCCACAGCCATGCTTCTTTCATCGTATCCGTTGTACCACATCACGGCTTGAGAGAAGGAGGTTAAAAAGGTTCCTTTAATCTGTGAACAGAGCAGCGGTCCGTCAGTTCCCTGCGTGGAGGCGGGGAAGGGAAGCAGAAATGGTTCCCACCTCGTGACGGAAGATGAATCCAGAGATTCCAGCGATGAGTTCAGTGATGAAGACCAGAGACAAAAACAGGGCGTACTGGGGAGAGGTCAGAGGTCAAGAATCAGTCAATGCCTGATGCCTTCAATTGGTTGGAACTGACTCGGAGGAGAGCTCCCACCAGTTTCAGCATCCAGGGGCGGCCCTTGAAGGTGGCGACGCATCCGAAGAGTCCGAACAGGATGATGGCGGCGCCGGTACCTGCGAGGGCGTAGGGAGCATTGGACGGGCTGTTGGAGATCAGCAACATGTAGGGGCCCAACATGAACTTCCACCATAGACCCACCACCAGCAGGACCACACCTGTCACCTGAGGGGGAGGGAGCCAGTGGTCCGATTGTTAGCCAATCAGAGATATTCTTAGACTCAACCTTCCATTCCAGAACCGGCTCTGTTTGGTTGTGGCGGTTTGTTGGGAGCATCATGCTAAGCAGTTAGCATCTTGGTGCTACAGCAGGTTCCCAATGGGAAATTCCATTGGGACCAAGTAGCACACTAAGAAGCTAACGCTCAGTCCAGCACATCTTAGTGCTAGCAGGTTCCCAATGGGAAATTCCATTGGGGACAGAAGTAGCACTAAATTGGTGACTTAGAAACGAGGCTGTCAAGGAGCGCTATGGACAGCGGAAAACATGCAAGAGGAGGAGAGTTTTAGGTTTGAATGGGAGGTCGTGGATGAGTCTCCTCCGTCATCCGATTTTTATTTAGAGGAGGAAAGCGGGGGCGAAGATGTTGTGGAAGAGGGCGCCAGAGCGGGTGGCAGAAGTGCTTGGTTTGGTGTAGAAGGCTTCCAGCCGTACATGTTTGAGGTCTGGATCTGATTTTCAACCATAATCCCCCAGATTATGGAGGATGGAGGACAACCAGAGCTGCTCTCAGAGGGTCTGCTTGTTTCTCTTTGTCTCTTAGATCCGAGCATCAGCAGACAGATGGAGTCACAGGAAGGACTGATGATTCAGCAGCTGGTGGCGGACGATGGCAGCAGAGTGACAAAGTAGCAAACAGATGAGAAGAGTCGCAGGTAGCGACGCTCGCTGCAAACATCTCAGCAATCTGAGACCGAGGGAGGGTTGACTAAACCAGATCATTCAGGTTTGCTCTAATGGCCACAGATCAAAACCAAAGATTCTGCCTTTAGGTTCAGAAATCATCGCCTCAGAAACACACAGTGTCTAAATGAATGTTATAATTAGCAGGGATAATGAGAGCCTTAGATCAGCTGAGATGTTTCTGGGTAGATGTCACCCGTTTCTTTGAAGGAAGCCATCGTCAGGTTTGTTTCCTGCTCCAGCCTCTCAGAGGAACCAGCAGGCGGCTGATCAGAGGTCAGTCTGTGTGGGACAGGAGATCAGATGCGGTTCGATCTGCTCCACTTATCAAAGGAGCTTCTCTATCCATCTTCCCACCAACCGTCTCATGTGGCTTCATGGTTTTCCATCAGTGTCTCTGGAAAAATGGCCGAAAGGGTTTCAGACACCAAACCTCAGAAGAGGACAGAGGATCTATAAAGAATCAGCTCCATGTGATCAGAACGCGGCGCCTCCAGCTGTCAGTCATGGAGATCAGATGACGGACAGGTCTCCATCATCTGTGCTGGACTGGATTGAAAGCTCCAACCAGAACTGGTACCAGGATCCGGGCTCCATCCCAGTCCGGTCTCCATGACCTGGAGTTCTGCAGACCTGCACCTACAGGCCTCAGCAAGGTAGAGACACTTAGCCTGGATCATCAGCTAACATCTATAGAGGAACCAGGAGGCAGTGGAGATGCTCAGGAAGGGTCTCCTTCCGCGCTGATAGTCTGACATCAGCTTAGAGACCGATTTAACAACCTGAACATGTCTGCTAACACCAACCACACCTGGCTGATAGGAAGGATGATAGGAATGGAGCTAACTAATAACCAACCAACTAACTACTGACTAAACCAACTAACTACTGACCAAACCAACTAACTACTGACTAAACCAGCTAACTACTGAGAGAATCACCAACCTAACGGCAGAACCATCTCGGTAAAGGAACCACCCAGCTCAGGGGTGGACTACTCCAGTTCCTGGTGGCCGGTATCCTGCTTTTAGATCCACCCTCTCTCTAACACACCTGGATCCCATCACTGAGTCACCTCCTCAGGTGTGTTGAACCAAAGGAACATCTAAACGTTGCCGGATCCCGGCCCTCAGGACCTGGACTAGCCTACCACTGACCTAGCTAATGACAGAACAAGCTAGCTGCAAACCAAAGCACCGACCTAAGAACTTTATCAAGATGTCAATGTGAGACGGGCCTTTGGGTTCTTCTGGGTCAGCAGTGGTTCTGGTCTTGGAACCTTCTGGATCCTGATGTCTGTCCATAACCGAGGCAGTTAGTCAGACCTGCAGAGATCTAGATGTTGTTCTTGGACCTTCTGGCTGATGTTGAAGGTTCTGCCTCTCCGTCTGTAGATGATGGGTCTGACCTCTGAAGTCCAAAACCTTGGTAATGATTCTGAGACTTTCTAGACTGATGGGTGCTGCGTTCACACTGGGCGCGGTTTAGGTGTCAAAGTGTAATTTACATGGAAAGTCTATGGCGGCGATGGCGTTGAGGGGTCCAGCGGCGCGTCTGAGCATCAGGAGCATCCGAGCGTTTAACGCTGGAGTTCAGTAAATGAACATTAGCCGCTGGACGCTGCAGCGTCAACCAATCAGAAACGCTGAGACTTCCTGTCCTTTAAAGGATTCCTTAGTTCTACGGGTCAGAAGGAGGTTCTGGTGCCGATCGACCCAGAAGTCGGTTATGATTCTATGAGATTTTAGTTTTTTTTCCAGTTGATCTGATTTTAATATAAAAAATGTAAAATAGGCATCAATCCGTAGGAAATGCGAACGTCCAGAAGTGGACTCAGAGTGAGACCTGAACCCAGAACCTGAGGCGGGTCACAGGAACCTGGGAGATTCCTCAGACCTCACCGCTCTTCATTATCACCTCCCTGTGAGACCAGCAGCCTCCTCCACCTCCACCTCCACCTCCTCATTCCTCTCCTGCTGACCGATCCAGGACCTTCTCCTGGAGACACTTTGGTTTCCAATCAGAACCTCTGCAGGACCGGATCAGAGCTCCACCAGGTTAAAGGTCATGATCACTCACCTCCTACCTGCCTGTAGAAACCAGGAGATACCTGCTGCAGGATCTGAGGAGGTCCTAGAGGAGGAGGAGAAGGAGGAGGAGGAGGAGGAGAAGGAGGAGGAGGTTTCTCACCCAGAAGATGAAGGAGTAGAGCAGCAGCAGCATCTTCAGGAAGAAGATCACCGGCTTGGTCTCCATCCTCCTGGGAGCCATCCTCTGACTGGAACTGGAGCTCCTGCTCCTCTTCCTCTGTCCTTCTATAAGCTGAGGGGTAAACAGCTCCCCCTGCTGGGTCCGACTGGAACTGCAGCTTCTTCTGCCTTCAAGCTTTTCCTTCTTCTCCGCCTTTCAGGATCAGTTTGGTCAAAGTGAGGCTGGTTCTGGATCCTGGAGGTGGAGCTTCTGAGGGGTGTGGCTGCCGTGGGTCGGGGGTGGGGTGTGTGTGTGTGTGTGTGTGGGGGGTTGTTGGTCCTATGGCTGAGCCTTCAGGCGGACTGAAAACCACCAACAAACCCAACGGTCCACATGACCCGCTGGAGGTTCACACCAGAATCAGAATCTGCTCTGATGATCCGTTGGTTCAGAGGTTCTGTAGAGAAACCGGACCTTTAGGACCGGTTTCTCTACAGAACCAGGCTGGTTCTGATGGATCCAGCAAAGCTGCTTGGATCTGTGGGTGGAACCAAAGTTCTGTTGATCAAAGTTTCTTAACTTTAAATGATACTCCTGTTTGGGGGGCAGGCCCACAGCCTGATGCTGCCACCACCATGCCTCATAGTGTGGATGGTGTGTTCAGGGTGATGGTTCTTTCTCCCATGTTCCCGCAGAACCAACAATTTATTCAGTTTATTTATATAGCTCCATTCACATCATGTCATCTCAGGTCACTTTTATAGATCCAGTTCAACCAGATCATCTTCATAGTCAGATTGATCTAAAGTTTCCTATCTAAGGAAAAACCAGCTGATTGCACTCGACTCATTGACTCTTTCAGCAATCCTCACACTAAGCATGCTTGTAGCTTATTAGTTGAGAGGAAAAAACTCCCCTTTGAACAGGAAGAAACTCCAGCAGAACCAGGCTCAGTGTGAGCTGCCATCTGCTGAGGAGATCTCTACCAGTTCGGGAAGGAGACAGAAGCACATAGAAAAAAAGAAGCATAGATACAAAAGGCAACTGTAAAAGGCTCCAGGAAGCTTTATCAATAAGGAAAGTTTTAAGCCTAGCCTTAAAAGCAGACAGGGTGTCTGCCTCACGGACTAAAAACTGGTAGTTGGTTCCACAGGAGTGAAGAGCCTGAGAACTAAAAAGATCTGCCTCCCCCATTCTACTTTTTAGAAATTCTAGGAACCACTAGTAAACCTGCAGATTGAGAGCCAAGTGCTCTGTTAGGGAACATATCAGGAACAATCAGATCTCTGATATCAGATGGAGCTTGGCCATACTTAAGGCTTTATATGTGAGAAGGGAGGATTTTAAATTTATTCTGGATTTAACAGGAAGCCAATGAAGAGAAGCCAGGATAGGAGAGATATGATCTCTTTTTCATTTTCATCAGAACTCTGGCTGCAGCATTTGGATCAGCTGAAGGCTTTAACTACAGTTTGTGGACTTCCTGATAGTAAAGAATTACAATAGTCCAGCCTTGAAGTAACAAATGCATGGACTAGTTTCTCAGCATCACCCCTGGACAGGAGATTGCTCATTTCTGCAATATTCCTCAGATGAAAGAAGGAAATTCTAGAAACCTCTTAGGATCTGGGATTTAGATGACAGGAATTTAAACAGAGGTTCTTATTGGGTCGGGAGCTGAAGGAGGACAAGGAGGATCTGTCCCCACGCCGTCCTGAAGCAGGATTTTCCAGGAAGACGTCTGGATGTTTGCCGTAGGTGGTGTCTGGTCAGCAGATGGATGAGCATCAGTCACGCTGCACACAGAGACCCCATTCTCCCCCCATCAATGCAGGATCTGCTTTATGATGCGTTCAGAATCGCTGCGTTAACCTCGTTTACAACTGGATCCACTGGTGGCGCCGTGGGACCTCCGTGGTTCTGTAACGTTCCTCCCAAACATGAGGGATGAAACAGGGAGGCTGGAGGCGCTACGTCCCATCAGTAGCATCAGTTCATCCCTGGTTCTGATCCGATTATCCTCCTGCTTTAGAGCCTCTGATCAATAGTAGCCTTTAGCATCATTAGCTTCTCCTTGTTTCTGTTGCTCCTGTTCCACAGACGTCTCCACATTAGACTCACTTTTTATCTGAACAGATGATCCTTAAATCCAGAGATGCCTTCTTCAGAGAAAGCTGGGAAACCTGGGAATCCTGGGAAACCTGGGAATCCTGGGAAAGCTGGAGCTGCTGACGGAGCGTTAGCATCCATCAGAGAAAACATCAACCAGCAGCTCCAGCAGCAGCTTCTGCTCGGCCACGATAAGCTCTTATCTCCTCACCCGTTAGAGGAGCCCTCTCCTCGCTGTCGCTGCTGCCATTGGCTGCTCCTGCCTTCTGCTGACACGTGATTGGCTGATGAAGCTCCACCTCGGTTGGGGCTGTCGAGTCCCTGCAGCGTTTGGACGTAGTTCCTGAACGGCTGCCTGGATGGCGCTCTGAGCAACAAGAAGAAGAAGAAACCGTCACGGTGCGAGCTTCACATCAGACACGCTGGACCTGAAGGGGGAGCCTCAGCCAACCTCCATCCAGCTGCCGAGGAACCCGCTGCTTTCCCAGCATGCATCCTGTCAGCTCCGCCTCTTCGGGGTGGAGTCCCAAAACCCTGTTTGACCAGAACACAGCAGAATCAGCCATTAATACCACCTTAAGCTCGCTGCTCCCACTGGGTCTGCAGAGAACCCAGAAAGGAACGCCATGGAAGAGAAGCTTCATCCATCTCTGGGAACTGTCTCGGGAATGACTGGGGAATGTCTGGGAATGACTGGGAACGCTCTGGGAATCCCCTGACTGGGAACGTGTGCAACCAGTGAAGCGATGCTGCTGCCGTTTTTGTTTCGCCCTCATCTACGGCACCAAACCACTATTAAACTGGCTTTGGCTCAGCCGTCATCTCAACCGACCGGTCTTACCGCGTGACCCCTAAGCCGCGGAGATGGCCGAGGGTGAGGCTGATGGCAAGTGGTTTCAAAGCCCCTCAGCCTGTTTCTGGGGATCCCGAAGGGAATGTTTGTCCGGCAGCTGTTTTAGTTAGGAACTACAGAACCTGTATGAAAAGCGATATCCCTGCCGTTTCATTTGAACTAATAAACAGGACAAACTTATAAAATGAATTGAGTCCGGTTTGCTGCTTTATTGTTGGGCCTGTTTACATTCGGGTTAATCCGGATTACAGACTCCTAAAAACGGTTTAACTCCAGTTTCCTTATGAGAGAAACAACACAGAGCCTAAAATGGAGCCACCATCCAGGGATTAAAATTAGTTAATTTCAGTGGAAATAATGAGCAGAGGCGGATTATTTCAGAGCCGAATCATGATGGGGACATTTCTCTATGAATTAAACTCCTTCATCTCCGCTTTGCTTTATTTCTGCGACTTTTAAAGTTTTAAACGTGGAAGCACTCAAACTTGAGCGACCAGCTCTGTTAGTTGCTTAGCTCTGCAGCATAGGCTGCTGCGTAATTTGCTCCTCGGCCTCAGCATGATCCAGTGCATCTCATAACTGTTACATCCTACCAATTCCTTGAAGTTCTTATCTTCCTACAGCAGGTCCACAAACACCAACACCCAGTGGAGGCCACTTCTTCTTCTTCTGTGTGACGGAGGGGTTCTTCTTCTCCTGTTGACTGAAGGGTTCTTCTAGAGCGCAGCGCCACCTGCTGCCACCCATCAGCCACAGCAGCCATTAAATCCACATTAGCCCTTTTCCTTTAGATTTCCAGATATTTGCAGAGGGGCATTAGGGTCAGGATGGAGCCATTCAAGAGGATTTGAACCTCCAACCACACCATAAACACGTTTTCTTTAAACAACAGACATCCGCATCCACAGCTTTCTGCTATGGGCGCTGACGTGATTTTTGGCGCCATCTTGGGGCGGTCAACAGCTCCACTCAGTGTAAAGTGTTTAATCAACTTTAACTCGCTGAATATTGAATAAATTTTTACTGTTTTATTTTTTCATGAAAACAAACAAATGGTTAATTTTATTTAAATATTCTCAGTGGGGTTAAGATAGATTATTCTGACAGGATGAATGTTGCAAAGCAGCGGCTCATTAAAAGTTTTAGATATTTTTTTAATGTCTAAAACTTGACAGACATGCAGGTCAAACCAGCTGGTTGGAGTAGCAGGTCGACCTCCCCAAGATGGCGCCCGTTTTCCTGCGCCGGGACAGCCAATGCAGGGACTACTCTTATATTATGACTATGGTCTAAACTTCTCAATCTGGAAGCCTGCAGTGAGGGAGCGATTAACCCACTGGAGGCCCAGTCGCCCCTTCAGGATGTGTTTTAGCTGAGTAGAGAATTCCTGTGAAATTTATCAACCTGCTGTTCCTGTTTCTCTAAAAGCTACAGCACATCCTGAGAGAAACTGCTCTGTATCTTCAGTCCAGCAGGTGGCAGTAAGAGCACACGAATGGTTTCCCTTTACTACCAGTACCTACAGATGATCCTTCATACATCCATCATCCTGAAATTCCTGGTCTCTGATCTCTGATATCAGATGGAGCTTGGCCATTTAAGGCTTTATAT
>JAGKQL010000067.1:4013276-4053661 GCA_018398635.1 Cyprinodon brontotheroides | reverse complement strand
TTTTTGATGACATCATTGATGAGCAGGAGATTTTTGCGGTCAGAACGGTTCACTACACTTTATTTAGTCAGATGTTTTAATCCTCCCAGGGTTTATAGCAGGTTCAGAGCAGGGAAACACTGTGTTTGCTGACAGCGTCGCTCCGATCACTCAGAGCTGCTTCACTGCTGTTTTTAGCTCAGCGTTACTCAGCTTAGGGTGTCGCTCTGTAGTTTATCTGGGTGTTAAGGAGAAACTCAGCCTGAAAGCTGCTAATCAGGCCTGAATCCACAGACCAACCAAGGAGGGATGTAAGGACTTGGTTGGTCAGTTGCTTTGTTTGTTGGTTGGTTAGTTAGTTGGTTGGTTAGTTGGGTCCTCAGGTTGATGGTTGGTTGGTTGATTGGTTGTTTGGTTGGTTGATTGATCGGTTGTTTAGTTGGGTCCCCAGGTTGATTGGTTGTTTGGTCGAGAGGTTGGTTGGTTGATTGATCTGCTGTTTAGTTGGGTCCCCAGGTTGATTGGTTGTTTGGTCGAGAGGTTGGTCACTCCACATGCTGCCTGACTGGGCCGTTGGTTGGTTTACAGTTTATTTGGTTGAATACTTGATCAGATGTTCGGTATAACTGAGTGATCTAATTGGCTGATCTGGTTAATTCCATGGTCTTAATTCCCAATAACTATATTGACTGACTGATCGATCATCTCTGTGTCCAGGCCACTCTCTCGTCCATGCAGCTGTCTCGCCTTCACTCTTCTACTTGTGCTCCAGTGACAGCGAGGGTTTTGCTGCGACGTTCATCCTCGCGCCGTCTCCTTCCCGCCCCACAGGAATCTGCCGCCCCCCCACCAGAGCGAAGGCCCTCACTCATACCCACCATCTCTCGAAGTCGCGCTCCCTCGAGAAGTGGCTTCAAGTTCAGGCGAATGAACGCCATGTCACAGGGTGGAGGGTAGACTGATGCTTTCAAGTCCCAGCTTTTCAGTGGATGTGTTTGACTTAAATGTTGTTCATGTTGTAGAAAGGACGCCACAGCATGTGTTTGATCTGTCATAATGACTTAAGTCAAGGTTCAGGAGGAACTAGAGAGCTGCAGTGTACTCACACCTTCCACAAAGAGGTAAAACACACCAACACACTCACAGAGAGCACCCTCCCACACAGAACAATGATGACTTAAATAAGCAGACTTGTTTAATCAACAGACATTTTCTATGGAGCCTCAATAGATTTGGTTTGAACATTGATACTGTGGTTGAACCATAGTCTGAAAATTGCTTTTTCCTCCCGCGTGCATAGAGGAGTGGCTGTGGAGGAAACAGTGCTGTCCAACCTGTCACGCTTCAGGTCGCCATGCCTCAGCCTCTACTGAATCCCCACCAGGTCAAGGTCCCCTAAGACAGAAACAAGTTTTCAACGCCTCTGAGGTCATTACTACATCAAGATGACAAATTTGAAAAAGATGGCAGAGATATCTGGACATGTTCTGAAACAAGTAATCGTGTAAAACTCGCCTGCTTACAAACTGCCTGGAGGTGAAGGTTCCTCACTACTGCAAGACTGTGAGAGTGATCCAGGTATGGGATTACTGTAACTCTTTATTTGTAATTCTAAAGAAAATTGAAAAATCAATCCACTGGACTTTGTTTCCAAAAAGTTTGAAGACGCTTTGTCTCTTCCATCCAGGAAGATTTTTCAGTTCAAAAATGTCAGTATCTAGCGTCTAGTTCCAGGTTTTATCCAGCAGCCCAACAAAGCCTGGTTTTTTAGCTTAGAAAACATGCAAATAGAAACGGATGAACGGGTCCCCCTTTCAAATGGGGGTCAGCCTCTTTGTTAGGCCTGTGCCCGTGCCGCAGGCGAGAGCCAATATAGAACTGGTGCTACAGGCAAGGGCTCAAAACATGCACGGGCCAAGCCTTCTACACCAAACCAAGCTTCGCCGCCCTGGCCTTCCACAACATCTTCGCCCCCGCTTCTCCCTCTAAATAAAAAATGGATGACTCGGAGGAGACCTCATCCACCACCCCACACTCAACCTCCCATGCTTCCGCCGTCCATAGCGCCCGCGGACAGTTGCCGTTTCTAAGTCACCAATTTAGTGCTACTTGGTCCCAATGGAATTTCCCATTGGGAACCTGCTAGCACTAAGTTGCTAACTGGTTAGCAAGATGCTACCGACAAACCGGCCACAACCAAACTTGCTTACGAACCTTCTACCACAACAATCCCGCCCCCTTGATAATTGACCAATCACATTCACTTTATTCACTCGTGTAAAGTCAGGCACCACTCGCATGCAACGGTTGGCAAAGCCGCTTTCCTACGACTTTAAGGTTGGTTTTTCTTTCTTAACATAGATGGCTTCCTTCACGCCCCTCTCAAACAACCTGTCTTCTTCGTCCAAACTGAGAACTTTCTGGTCCTCCAAAAATTGTCCTTTGTCCAAGAGGTATAGATGTACTGCAGAGTCTTGTCCAGAGGAAGTCGTTCTTCTTTGTTAAGCCATGCGCCTGTGGAGAGGTTGTTTATATTCTCCAACTCAACACTATTTCTGATATTTTGAATGGAAAAAGCTTCCTGGATGGGAAGCTGTCAGAAATAGGACAGATGAACCCAGAATTCAAGGTGCGACAGTCAGTATTCCTACTGAGTGCACAAGATTTATTAAAACAAACAAACTGAAACAGAACAGAACAAAAGCAGCAGACGCAGGGGGCGGGGCACAACCCATCAAGTAGTTTTTTCCCCATAATCAGCAGTAAAGTGACAGAAGGAGAATCCATGTTAAATGCTGGTTGACTGGTGTCAAATACTTAGAGCGAGGTAGGATCTAGCCGATGGACCGCCATTTAGATACGTCGCTGAGCCGGCCAGAGTGTTCCCGATGCAGCAGCCTCCGTGGAACCTGCGGAAATCTGTGCCAGGATAGGAGAACAGTCCAGAACAAGGACAGTTCTGACATCCAGGAGTCCTCAGCTCGATCAGGGGTTCCGATCCACACAAGAACAGATGGAAGCAGGGTTCCAGGAATCCACGGGGCGTGAAGGCAGGTTCAGAGTTCCACCAATCCAGAAGCGTGCCTAGACAGACACGTACAAATGCAAACAGGCAGCCTCAGGGGTCGAGGGACAGAGACAAGACATGGTACCAAGATTTCTGCAGGACTTTAAGCTGGTCTCCTCCTAGGAGCCAGGCTTATGGGAATAAAACCGACCTTCCTGGCATTCCGAGCCAAAACCCTGAGGGCCTCGGAGAAGGACCAGGACACAATCAGAAGACAAGACTTGGAACTAACTAAAACTAACGAAACATAAAGGCATGAGATAAACAATCATCTGGCCCCGATAGCTGAGAAAAATATAAAGGAACAGACACAGGTGGATAAGATGAGTGATAATGAGGAGCCGGGCAGAATAAAGCAGTTGAATGACATGAACAATTATGTCCAGCTATCAGGGCTGATCATGACAGAAGAGAAATATCTTCAAACTTGGAAACAAAGTCCAGTGGATTTTTTTTTCTTTTTTTTACTTTTTTGGAACGACGATAACCTGGATGACCGAGAATCTTTGCCAGTATCTTTGTTTGTTAGGATGGATCAGTCTTTAATGCAAGGCCTGCAGATTCTCTAAAGTTCAGCCACTTGCCTTCATGCAAGAGCTAAACAAATAACCAAGCCGGCCTAATTCAGCTGCCTTTCATACAGTCTGTCTCAGAAATGATTCTTTCTTTCAGTGCAGTAGGTAAACAGTCATTCCATGACTCACCAGCCTCCCATTGTTCTGAACCAGTTTCATGTTCAGGATGAAAACCATAGATAACATACCACTGGACTTTATTTTCCAAGTTTGAAGTTGTTTCTCTTCCTATCCAGGAAGCTTTTTCAATCCTATGTTGAATCCTATGGTCTCCTATGTTGACAGAGCTTTCGTGTGCATAGCACCAAGACTAAGGAATTTACTTCTGGACTTTATATAAAAGCTTCATATTTTAAACTATGCTGTGACTCTAATTTGAAAACATCTGTGATTATTTTATTATCATTATTATTATTATTGTTATTAAACCTATTCCTCTATGTAATCTGTGATATGTGAGCTTTATGATGAACATTTTTTAGATAAAATGATGTATTATATGATGTAAGTTTTTGAAGCATCAAAAATATGTTTGTATGGAAGAGGATTAGGGCCCCTGGGAAAACAACCAGCCTTACTGATTTTTTAATTTTATTTCAGTATAATATGAGAAAAAAAAAGTCAGAATTCTGACTTTAATCTAAGAATTGTGGATCTTAATGTAGATGGGCCCCATGAAGGCAGAGATGTGGAGCACTCAGCTTCAGTTGTTTGAGAGAAACAGGAACACATTGGTGGAAAATGATGGAATTAGGAGAGTTTTCCGTCCCTGGGGGTCCCTGGTAATGCTGTTTGAAGAGAAGAGCAGAAGGAGATTAAAACCAGAGAGCTAGTCTCTAAAACAGACATGGCTACTGGCTGGATGCCTAACATGTTTGTTAGCTGGCAGAATTCAGTCAGGAGATCCTCCTGAGATTAAGGAGTCGAGAGGCCTGAATAGTCTTTCTAAATAGCAGGACTAACACTTACATTTGTTACCATTTTTGTTTTTTCTGTAAGGACATAATACCTCCCTAAAAATTATGCAGTGTTTTTTATACAAGCGTCAGCAGCCAAAACTATGTGAAAGCTCATGAGGCAGGCATAGCCAAGGTCCAATATCAAAATAACTGGTATATTTTAGTAAATCAAACCTTGGAGAAAGGGGAAAAATATCAGTTTGCATAAGTTTGATTAAAAAAGGTCTTAATTTATTTGAATAGAGTCTGCATTACAAGGCTTTGTTGGGCTACTCTATAAAAAGCCTGGAACTCAACACTAATGCAGACATTTTGAAGAGAAAAATCTTCCCTGAATGGGAAGAGAAACGTCCTCAAACTTTCTAAAATAAAGACCTGTGGATTGTTTTTTAACTTTGACCTGGATGACTGAGAATCTCCGCCACACAAAGGGAACAGCAGCGTTTTTAACACCTTTTCATTAAACCGCCCACACAGATGTTCTTTGATTATTTGGTTAATTTCTAATCTTCCCTGCAGATTTTTTACTCTTTTCTTTAATTAGCTCCTTATATTAAGCCTGATTTGTTTGTAGTTTGAAAGAATTTAATGTAACTGAGCTTGTTTTAAAATGTCCTCAAACACCCAGTCATTAATGAAAAACAGATTTTATTAAATAAAACTGTGGCTGTTGTTAAAAATTGTTGCTGTATTAGAACCACATGGACTTTATTGCATTTTTTACAGCTTTATGAACGTTATCTGTAAACGTCATGCCAGTGTTGTAAAATGTTCTTTAATAAAACAGCATCTATTGTGGGTTTATTTTAAATCTTTGTCTGGTTTAAGTCCAAAGAAGAGTTTTTCTTCTCTTTAAAGATTTTGACAGATTGATGTATTTCTGCCATCTACTGGTGTGGAGTGTGGACCAGAATGACTCACAGAATTAAATTCTATTTTTTTAGATATTGAAGTATTATCCTGTAAAAGTTACTCTCTGAATAACTTCTAAATAATTCAAATAAATCTCATTTAACTTTGACTTTATTGAAATGTTTAATTCATTGCTGTCCTCGTATTTATTTACAGTACATCACATGTTCAATTGTTTCATTCAGCCCACAGTTTTCACATTTACCATTCCTGTTTCCCAAAGATAAACTGTTTAAACCATTAATGCTGAATCTAAATCTAGAAATAATTGTTTCTTTTCTTCTAGTTATTCCTGTTCTATGAGGCGCCGTTTGTAAAGTTCAGCAATCAAAAATTAGCAGCAATATTTATGGTTATTCAGCGTATTTTAAGAGGAAAAATAAGGAAGTTATTTTATTCAAAGTTATTTTTTCACTGCATAATTCATTCATTTATAAAAATCTTACTTTGTTAAATAAATATTTTGTTTAGGGCTAAATATTTTTAGATTTTCTTACCGCATTATGACGTAACAGGCAGATCCTATCGGCTCATTTCTTTCCTTTTTATGCCACTAAAGAAACAACATCAACCAATAGCGGTTATAAACTGCATGGCTGCGCTGCCTGAATCCTAGAGCTCTCCGGCCCCATTAGCCACCTCCACTATAATCCAGGTGCTGCAGTCACCTGTCAATGATGAAGGGGCGGAGCCAGGAAACAGCTTCAATTATGCACAGCAGCAAAAATACAAATAAACAAATTCATTATTTCAAAATTAAGTCAACTCATACTTCAAACCAAAATATTTCATGTTCATATCTATCATACCAAATCAGACAAAAAAGTAAACTAGAAATAATAAATATTAAATTATAAATCAAGCATTTGGCTCCAACTATAACCATAAATAAATCTCCTAATGTTTGACTGATTAACTTTAATAAGGGCGCCCCCTACTGTTCTTCTTATTTCTCCAGTTTTCTTTTAAATTTCATAAAATCAACATTCTCTCCTTCCTTTAACCATTTCTCCTTCATCTTCTGCCTAATAGTTTATGCACAGCCATACTTCCTGAATTTAATGTAGCTTCCTTTGTTTCCCTGTCTTTTCATGATTGATGTACTCGATTAATCCAGGTGTATGACCTAAGTAACTGGCCAGACACACCTGGATTAATCAGTTCGTCCAGTAATGAAAGACAGGAAACACAAAGGAGCTGCATTAAATTCAGGAAGTAGTGGAGCTGTGCATAGAGCCCATTACCTATTTTAAGAGTTCTTCTTCTTCTTCTTGTCGAAGTTTTATGGCGGTTGGCAACAAACTGTTAGTAGCATTACCGCCACTTACTGGTATGGAGTGTGGTTCGTGATGGTTTAAATATTGATCCTGATACATTCTACCCTAACTTCTTCTAAACATACATTCACACATTCACACTTAAAAATATAAACATATTTGTGCACAGCTTTGTATATCATTCCTTCACTCACAAACACTCTTACTATAATTAAATTCTATGGAATAATTTCGTTTTCTTTAGAAATCGAATAATTATTTGTATGTGTTTACTCCCTAAATTTTTCCTCAGTATATCTAATAAATTAACCTTCTCCTTAATGTCTTCAAACTCTCTTCTCATATATCTTCTCTCTTTTTCATATTTATGACATTCTAATATAACATGTTCTATGGTTTCATATTTATCACAGAAATCACATTTGCCCGTTTTATGTTTTTGTATTTTAAAAAGTGTATAATTAAGTCCTGTATGACCAAATCTTAACCTTGTTATCACTCTTTCATCATCCTTTCTATTTCTTCTTCCATTTCTTCTTTCTCCTACCATCTTCTGAATTTTATAAAACCATCTTCCTGTTTTATCTTCATCCCACCTTTTTTGCCAAATTTCCATAAGTTTCTCTTTAATAATACTCTTTCCTTCTGATTTACTTATTTTAACTATAAAACTAATAGAATGTTTAATTGCCCTTTTTGCCATTTTATCTGCCCTCTCGTTTCCTTCCACCCCAATATGTGCTGGAACCCACACAAATGTAACTATCAGCCCCATGTTTCGTATTCTGAACAGTGTATGATTTATTTCTAATAAAATGTCCATCCTACTATCTGTTTGGTTATTTTTTAAACTTAACAATGCAGAGCTTGAATCTGAACAAATGACTGATTTTAACGGTTTTATATCTTCTACCCATTGTAACGCTAATAATATTGCCAACATTTCTCCTGTGTATACTGATAATCCATCTGTAATTCGTTTTCCTATTTTTATATTGAATTCTGGTACTACAAATGCTATTCCTAGTTTCTCAGTTATTTTTGATGCATCGGTATAAATTTGAATATATTGATAATAACTGTCTAAATGTAACTGTACTAAATTGATATCTACCGTGTACGATTTATCTTGTTTCTTTTCCATTAGTGACATATCTACTGTTGCTTCTGGTAGAATCCAGAGAGGTATAATTGATATTGGTGTTGTTTGACTCATTTCTAAACTATTCATTTTAAATTTTTTTATTTTATTTTCAATTGTCCATCCAAAACTCCTCATTTCTTTCTTTTCTTTTTCCCATTTTAAGAGTTACACGTTGTTGATCGTTTTGAACAGTTCGTGGGGAAACAGCGCCTCCCTCTGATTCATGATGGCCGGCAGCGGTACTGCAGGCGGAAGTGCTGCACCTGTTGATGTAAAAGTCTGTTCCTCCTCCGATAAACTTTTGACAGCTCACCTGTTCCAGGTGGAACCGTCGAACCGAGGATTGCTTAGAAGGTTCTGGAAGCTCTGCGGTGGTTCGGCTGATTGTCCGGGAAGGAGTCTGGCTTTATGGATAAACTGAAGCAGGTTCTGAGCGGCCAGGAGGGAGGCAGCAGCTCGGATGGGAGCGGCATTCTGGAGGTGCTGTTAGCCGTTAGCTGTTAGCTGTTAGCAGTTAGCTGGGAGGAAACCAGTTAAAAACAATGGAGGAAAAAAATGGCCCCTGGAGTTAGCTGCACTGCTTTTATTCTTTGGCTAGGATTTTATTAAGATTTAACCTTCTTAAACTGGTTTAGAGATATAATGAAAATAAAATAAAATTCATTAATAAATAAAATTCATTAAAAAAATTAATATTTTTAAATTCTGCTTGAGATTTCTAAAACAAAGTATTAGGGCTGGGCTAGAGAGTTTTTAAAATTTTTTATTTAGAGATTAAAGTCGTAATATTATGAAAATAAAGTCGTAACATTACGGGAATAAAGTCGTAACATTACGAAAATAAAGCCGGAATATTATGAGAATAAAGTCGTAACATTTTGAGAATAAAGTCGGAATATTATGAGAAAAATGTGATAACATTACGGGAATAAAGTCGTAACATTACGAGAATAAAGTAGTAATGTTATGAAAATAAAGTCCAAACATTAGGAGAATAAAGTTGTAACATTAACAGAATAAAGTGGTAATATTACGAGAATAAAGTCATAACATTATTAGAATAAAGTCGTAACATTACAGGAATAAAGTTTTGATATGACGGAAAAAAAGTCATAACTTTATGAGAATGAAGTCGGAATATTATGAGAATAAAGTCGTAATATTAAGAGTGCAAGTCGTAATATGACAATAAAGTCGACTTTATTCTCGTAATGTTACGAAAATAAAGTAATATTTAGAGAATAAAGTCTTAACATTACGAGAAGAAAGTCTTAATATTACAAGAATAAAGTCGTAATATTGGGAGAATAAAGTCGTAATATTGGGAGAATAAAGTCGTAACATTGCGAGAATAAAGTCGTAACATTGCAAGAATAAAGTCGTAATATTACGAGAATGAAGTTGTAATATTATGAGAATAAAGTCTTAACATTGCGAGAATAAAGTAATATTGGGAGAATAAAACGTAACATTACATAAAGTCGTGAATATTGGGAGAATAAAGTCGAATATTACGAGAATAAAGTCATAATATTAGAGAATAAAGTCAGAGCAAGAATAAAGTCGTAATATTGGGAGAATAAAGTCGGAGAACATTTATGCAGAATAAAGTCGTGAATATTGCGAGAATAAAGTCGCATTATTGTAAAGTTGTAATATTGGGAGAATAAAGTCGAATATTAAGTAGAATAAAGTCATTATTGGGAGAGAATAAAGTCTCATTATTGGGAGAATAAAGTCGCAAATATTGGAGGGAATAAAATTAAGTAATATTGGGAGAATAAAGAATTAAGTCGTAATATTGGGAGAATAAAGTCCTAATAGGAGAATAAGTCATCTGACATTAGAATAAAATTAAGTAACATTAGAGAATAAAATTAGTAATATTGGAGAATAAAAGTCGTAATATTGGGAGAATAAAGTCATTCTTGAGAATAAAGTGGGTAATATTGGGAGAATAAAAGTCAGAATATTGGGAGAATAAAGAATGTAACATTCTTGGGGAATAAAGTCATTAGTGGAGAATAAAGTCCTAATATTGGAGAGCCAAAAGTCATTAACATTCTTGAGAATAAAATTAAGTAATATTGGGAGAAGAATAAAGTCATCAAACATCAACCGGTTTCAGAAAGAAAGCTTGGAGCTCCGTAGCAGATGATGACATCAGACCAGCTCCACCAATCAGCAACCAGAGTCCACTTTGACATCCTGCCCAGTTTGATGCTGCTGCTAAAAGATTTCCCTGATTGGTCAAACCGATGCTAAAGTAGAACTTCACATGATGCTCCACATTCCTCATTTTAAGGAAGAAAGGGGATTCTAGAAAGATATGTTATAAAAAAACAACTTTTATTCTCATTAATTTTTATGACTTTATTTTGTGAAATAGAAAAAAACTCTCAACACCAGCCCTAATACTCTGTTGTAAGATTCATGGTATATATATTATTATATTATTATTTCTCGATGTTGGTTATTAATATTATCTCCCAGCAGATAATTCGACATGTTTGTAAATGAATAAATGTGAATAGATTTTTAAAAGAGTAAAACATTTAAAAGTTGATGCCATCAAACAGCTGCTGTTGATCTAATAAGGAGTTTCTATGAGCTTTTGCTGCTATTTAAAGAAGGAACTACATTAGAACATGTTAAACAAATCCTAAAATAAAACAAACTGATGCAATAAGTCGTGATCAAAGTGAATGTGAACATTTTGATGCCGATGTTTTTAATGAGTGACATCATGCCTGCAGACAGCCAATCAGGCGTCCTCGCTGGCCTGGGGGACCAGGATGAAGGGCTTCCTGATCTGCTTCGTTCTGGGGATCCTGTGCTCCATCCTGGTGAGTTACCGACCCGTTTCAGCAGAACCAGGGCTGGGCGATATTAACGACATCTAATATCACCTTATATTGGGGCTTAATTCCCAGACGCCATCTATATCAATTATACAGCAATAATCCCCTGCGACACCAATTCATGTCATCTAAATTGGGGCCATAACTCAGACCATCCATATCACCCTATATTGGGGCTATAATCCCCAGACACCATCTATATCACCTTATATTGGGGTTATAATCCCCAGACACCATCTATATCATTATATTGGGGTTATAATCCCCAGACACCATCTATATCACCTTATATTGGGGCTATAATCCCCAGACACCATCTATATCACCTTATATTGGGGCTATAATCCCCAGACACCATCTATATCACCTTATATTGGGGCTATAATCCCCAGACAATCCCCAGGGGTTACACCCATCTATATCACCTTATATTGGGGCTATAATCCCCAGACACCATCTATATCACCTTATATTGGGGCTATAATCCCCAGACACCATCTATATCACCTTATATTGGGGCTATAATCCCCAGACACCATATATCACCTTGGGGCTATCACCTTATATTGGGGTTATAATCCCCAGACACCATCTATATCACCTTATATTGGGGCATCTATATCACCTTATATTGGGGCTATAATCCCCAGACACCATCTATATCACCTTATATTGGGGCTATAATCCCCAGACACCATCTATATCACCTTATATTGGGGCTTATAATCCCCAGACACCATCTATATCACCTTATATTGGGGCTATAATCCCCAGACACCATCTATATCACCTTATATTGGGGCTATAATCCCCAGACACCATCTATATCACCTTATATTGGGGCTATAATCCCCAGACACCATCTAATCACCTTATATTGGGGCTATAATCCCCAGACACCATCTATATCACCTTATATTGGGGCTATAATCCCCAGACACCATCTATATCACCTTATATTGGGGTTATAATCCCCAGACACCATCTATATCACCTTATATTGGGGTTATAATCCCCTCAGAACGCCAGGGCGGAAGGTCGGACGGCCGCCATCTCGCCTCCCCTGTCTGTCCTCTTCCAGGGACGCCGCCAAGCTCTCTCGCTCTGCATGTAGAGTCAGCAGCTGCCCGACCAATCAGGACGCAGGATGCTGCGTCCAATCAGGAAGGTCCAATCGTCACATGACTGCTTTCATTTATTCAGCGGAGGAATCATCCGTTTTTCACATTTAAACTCGGAATAATCCGACTTTAATCCTGATTTTAACGCATTAATATCAATGAAACACTGATTTTAATTTATTTCATCATGGCAGTCGTTCATCATGGCAGCTGTTCATCATGGCGGCTGTTCATCATGGCGGCTCTCCATCATGGCGGCTCTCCATCATGGCGGCTCTTCATCATGGCGGCTCTCCATCATGGCGGCTCTCCATCATGGCGGCTCTTCATCATGGCGGCTCTCCATCATGGCGGCTGTTCATCTTGGCGGCTGTTCATCATGGCGGCTGTTCATCTTGGCGGCTGTTCATCATGGCGGCTGTTCATCATGGCGGCTTTCCATCATGGCAGCTGTTAATCATGGCGGCTCTTCATCATGGCGGCTCTTCATCATGGCGGCTCTCCATCATGGCGGCTCTCCATCATGGCGGCTCTCCATCATGGCGGCTCTTCATCATGGCGGCTCTCCATTATGGCGGCTCTCCATCATGGCGGCTCTTCCTGGAGTTCTGAGGACTAAAAAAATGAAGGAACTCAAACTAACAGCCGCTGATCAACAGATTCATCCTGAAATAACATTTTAGTTCCTCTCAGCAGGTGGAGAATCCACTGGTTCTGGTTCTGGTTCTGGTTCAGGTTCTGGTTCTGGTCCGGGTTCCCAGCATGTAAACCCAGAGGAATGTTAGCTTAGCGTTTTCTGCTCCGCGGCTGCAGTTCAGAGATAATAATCCACGTTGAGTCACTGCTGCATCTTGATCTCCATCAAAGGAGGATCTTTAGGCTCATCTGGACCCAAACGGGTCGGATCCAGCAGAACTCTGAACATCTAGACTTTATTTATGGAATGAGCCGGAAACATGAAGCAACAGAAATAAAAATGGAGGATGATAGAAAGTCAGATTTCAGCTCCAGATCTTCTCCATTTAGATCCATTTGGTTCTGTTCTGCTGTGGTTCTGTAGCAGCAGGTCTCAGGTAAACAGTGTTTAACCCGGTTCTGAGCTCTGTTAGAACTTATTCTAAGCTGGTTCCATGTGGTTCTGACCCAGTTCCTAGTTCCGCCTGTGTGTATTTCTCATGCTTAGAACCCAGAGTTAGCGAATGTTAGCTGCTTCTTATCGGATCCGTAGTCTGAAGGGATGTTCTGCTGGTTTTAGTTCAGATCAGTGATCCGTTTAGAACCAGGTCCGGAACCAGCTTCACTCCGGTTCCGACCATTTCATGGAGAATTATGAACATTTTTAATATTTCCTTCATTTAAAAATGACTGAGAATGTAGAAGAAGGTTTGACCTCTGACCCCTTCCCTGTTGCTAAATTTGACCTCTGACCCCTTCCATGTTCCTGAGGTTTGAACTCTGACCCCTTCCCTGGTCCTGAATTTGACCTCTGACCCCTTCCCTGTTCCTGAGGTTTGAACTCTGACCCCTTCCCTGGTCCTGAATTTGACCTCTGACCCCTTCCCTGGTCCTGAATTTGGCGACCTCTGACCCCTTCCATGTTCCTGACATATGACCTCTGACCCCTTCCATGTTCCTGACATATGACCTCTGACCCCTTCCCTGTTGCTAAATTTGACCTCTGACCCCTTCCATGTTCCTGACGAATGACCTCTGACCCCTTCCCTGTTGCTAAATTTGACCTCTGACCCCTTCCATGTTCCTGAGGTATGACCTCTGACCCCTTCCCTGTTGCTAAATTTGACCTCTGACCCCTTCCATGTTCTTGAGGTATGACCTCTGACCCCTTCCCTGTTGCTAAATTTGACCTCTGACCCCTTCCATGTTTCTGAGGTATGACCTCTGACCCCTTCCCTGTTGCTAAATTTGACCTCTGACCCCTTCCCTGTTCCTGAGGTTTGAACTCTGACCCCTTCCCTGTTGTCCTGAATTTGACCTCTGACCCCTTCCCTGGTGCTGAATTTGACCTCTGACCCCTTCCATGTTCCTGACATATGACCTCTGACCCCTTCCATGTTCCTGACATATGACCTCTGACCCCTTCCCTGTTGCTAAATTTGACCTCTGACCCCTTCCATGTTCCTGACGAATGACCTCTGACCCCTTCCCTGTTGCTAAATTTGACCTCTGACCCCTTCCATGTTCCTGAGGTATGACCTCTGACCCCTTCCCTGTTGCTAAATTTGACCTCTGACCCCTTCCATGTTCTTGAGGTATGACCTCTGACCCCTTCCCTGTTGCTAAATTTGACCTCTGACCCCTTCCATGTTTCTGAGGTATGACCTCTGACCCCTTCCCTGTTGCTAAATTTGACCTCTGACCCCTTCCCTGTTCCTGAGGTATGACCTCTGACCCCTTCCCTGTTCCTGAGGTATGACCTCTGACCCCTTCCCTCTTTCTGAGGTTTGACCTCTGACCCCTTCCCTCTTCCTGAGGTTTGACCTTTGACCCCTTCCCTGTTCCTGAGGTTTAACCTCTGACCCCTTCCCAGCAGTTCTGACTTCCTGGGCTCCCAGGAGGTTCTGACCGGTGGATCCTCCTGCTGTCCTTTAGCTAACCCTCACCCTGCCTTCATTTATTCATGGATCAGCTAGAAGTCCTGCTTCCCCTCATGGGTCCAGAACCAGGACTAGAACCAGAACCAGGACCAGTGGCTCTGGTCTGAATGATGGATGCAGAGAAACCTGGAAGGTAGAACCTTTAGGTCCAGAGCGATGGTCTGTGTAGGTTCTGGGTAGGAGCTAGTTCCCAGAACTCTTCCTCACAGGTTCTAGAAGGTTCTCCAAGTTACAGTTGCTGATGTTCTGGGCTGTGAACTCAGAACCGGTTCTGATGTTTTTTTAAGCTTTGTTACTGGACTTTGTGGTCCGGATCATTTCTATAGAACCATGTTACTGCAGCGGTTCCCTGCTTGTTTGTGCTTCCTGTTAATAAATGTTTGTGTTCCTGAGCCCAGCTGTGTCAGACGGTTCTGTTTTCTGACTCTGGAACCGGACCCCATCCGGCCCCGCCCGCCTGCTTCCAGCCGTCTTTATGCCCGTTAAGTCCGTAAAGCCGCTAATCTCCGGCGCCGCCTGGGCCGCTGATTACAGCGTGCTCTGACCGGCCTCCTGCGGCCGTTTGCAGATCAGATGTCCTCCCTGAGCGTCTCCAGATGTTCTCCTCTGGGCTTTGACCTATTCTCCATTACATGCTGCTCTAAACAGCTTAGGCTGCGTGACATTTAAACCTGCAGCAGCAGGAGGAGGTCCAGGGGCGACCGGCCGCAGTGGGTTAACCTGGTCCAGTCTCACTGATGTCTCCAGTCTGAGTGGGTTAACCTGGTCCAGACCCAGTCTGACTGACTGATGTCTGACTATGGCGACCGACCCAGTGCCCTGGTCCAGTTCACCCAGTTGACTGACTGATGTCTGTTACTATGGCGACCCCCAGTGGGTTAACCTGGTCCAGTTCACCCAGTCTGACTGACTGGTCTGTTCAGTGGGATCGACCCAGTGGGTTAACCTGGTCCAGTTCACCCAGTCTGACTGACTGATGTCTGTTACTATGGCGACCGACCCAGTGGGCTAACTGGTCCAGTTCACCTTCAAGTCGGGCTTATCAAAGGGATGTCTGTTCACTATGGCGACCGACAGTGGGTTAACTGGTCCAGTTCTGACTGACTGATGTCTGTTACTATGGCGACCGACCCAGTGGGTTAACCTGGTCCAGTTCACCCAGTCTGACTGACTGATGTCTGTTACTATGGCGACCGTCCCAGTGTTATCCTGGTCCAGTTCACCCAGTCTGACTGACTGATGTCCTTACAGGCGACCGACCCATCTTCAACCTGGTCCAGTTCACCCAGTCTGACTGACTGATGTCTGTTACTATGGCGACCGACCCAGTGGGTTAACCTGGTCCAGTTCACCCAGTCTGACTGACTGATGTCTGTTACTATGGCGACCGACCCAGTGGGCTTAACCTGGTCCAGTTCACCCAGTCTGACTGACTGATGTCTGTTACTATGGCGACCGACCCAGTGGGTTAACCTGGTCCAGTTCACCCAGTCTGACTGACTGATGTCTGTTACTATGGCGACCGACCCAGTGGGCTAACCTGGTCCAGTTCACCCAGTCTGACTGACTGATGTCTGTTACTATGGCGACCGACCCAGTGGGTTAACCAGTTCACCCAGTCTGACTGACTGATGTCTGTTACTATGGCGACCGACCCAGTGGGTTAACCTGGTCCAGTTCACCCAGTCTGACTGACTGATGTCTGTTACTATGGCGACCGACCCAGTGGGTTAACCTGGTCCAGTTCACCCAGTCTGACTGACTGATGTCTGTTACTATGGCGACCGACCCAGTGGGCTAACCTGGTCCAGTTCACCCAGTCTGACTGACTGATGTCTGTTGTCTGCTATGGCGACCGACCCAGTGGGTTAACCTGGTCCAGTTCACCCAGTCTGACTGACTGATGTCTGTTACTATGGCGACCGACCCAGTGGGTTAACCTGGTCCAGTTCACCCAGTCTGACTGACTGATGTCTGTTACTATGGCGACCGACCCAGTGGGTTAACCTGGTCCAGTTCACCCAGTCTGACTGACTGATGTCTGTTACTATGGCGACCGACCCAGTGGGTTAACCTGGTCCAGTTCACCCAGTCTGACTGACTGATGTCTGTTACTATGGCGACCGACCCAGTGGGTTAACCTGGTCCAGTTCACCCAGTCTGACTGACTGATGTCTGTTACTATGGCGACCGACCCAGTGGGTTAACCTGGTCCAGTTCACCCAGTCTGACTGACTGATGTCTGTTACTATGGCGACCGACCCAGTGGGTTAACCTGGTCCAGTTCACCCAGTCTGACTGACTGATGTCTGTTACTATGGCGACCGACCCAGTGGGTTAACCTGGTCCAGTTCACCCAGTCTGACTGACTGATGTCTGTTACTATGGCGACCGACCCAGTGGGTTAACCTGGTCCAGTTCACCCAGTCTGACTGACTGATGTCTGTTACTATGGCGACCGACCCAGTGGGTTAACCTGGTCCAGTTCACCCAGTCTGACTGACTGATGTCTGTTACTATGGCGACCGACCCAGTGGGTTAACCTGGTCCAGTTCACCCAGTCTGACTGACTGATGTCTGTTACTATGGCGACCGACCCAGTGGGTTAACCTGGTCCAGTTCACCCAGTCTGACTGACTGATGTCTGTTACTATGGCGACCGACCCAGTGGGTTAACCTGGTCCAGTTCACCCAGTCTGACTGACTGATGTCTGTTACTATGGCGACCGACCCAGTGGGTTAACCTGGTCCAGTTCACCCAGTCTGACTGACTGATGTCTGTTACTATGGCGACCGACCCAGTGGGTTAACCTGGTCCAGTTCACCCAGTCTGACTGACTGATGTCTGTTACTATGGCGACCGACCCAGTGGGTTAACCTGGTCCAGTTCACCCAGTCTGACTGACTGATGTCTGTTACTATGGCGACCGACCCAGTGGGCTAACCTGGTCCAGTTCACCCAGTCTGACTGACTGATGTCTGTTACTATGGCGACCGACCCAGTGGGTTAACCTGGTCCAGTTCACCCAGTCTGACTGACTGATGTCTGTTACTATGGCGACCGACCCAGTGGGTTAACCTGGTCCAGTTCACCCAGTCTGACTGACTGATGTCTGACTATGGCGACCGACCCAGTGGGTTAACTCCGGGTCCAGTTCACCCAGTCTGACTGACTGATGTCTGTTACTATGGCGACCGACCCAGTGGGTTAACCTGGTCCAGTTCACCCAGTCTGACTGACTGATGTCTGTTACTATGGCGACCGACCCAGTGGGTTAACCTGGTCCAGTTCACCCAGTCTGACTGACTGATGTCTGTTACTATGACGACCGACCCAGTGGGTTAACCTGGTCCAGTTCACCCAGTCTGACTGACTGTTCTGTTTGAGCAGGGGTCCTCTGTTGGAACTTTCTGGGATCAGAACTGGTCCAGTTAATTGATCTGCAGTTTTATCACAGGGGTTAGGAAGCCCCTCAGCACTGATGCCTGCACCCAGTGGGTTAACCTGGTCTGTGCCTCACTGCTGCCAACCTTTCAGCTCCTCCTATGGCTGGAAGCTGCTGATCTGTTACTATGGCGACCAGCTTCCAGTTCATCTGACTGACTGATGTCTGTTACTATGGCGACCGACCCAGTGGGTTAACCTGGTCCTCCTGACTGACTGATGTCAACCGTGCTGGTCCAGTTCACCCAGTCTGACTGACTGCCACTTCAAACCTTCTGACCTGTTACTTCCCGGTCCATAAAACCAGCATCTCTGCTGGGTACATGTTTCCATCAGGAATTCAGGTTTTAGTTCTGGTTCTAAGCGGATCTGGACCGTCTGAGCCCCTGAGGACGCCCTCAGCAGAGGGAGGAGAGGGGTGTGTGTTAGGCGGAGAGAGAGAGAGCGATCAGGAATTCGTTTAGTTCTGAGGTGGAGCCTGAAGCAGACCCGGAGAGAGAGAGCGAAGGCATTGGAGAAGCTCCGGGAGCAGTCTCACCTTCATCCTCACTTTGAAGACTTTTGGATCAGCTGCTCACAGGTCAGCTCCAGCTGTCAGGGTTTACCGTCTGCAGACCTTTAAATGTTCTGATTAGACCCGCTTTCACTGCAGGTAGAACTTTCACTTCATGACACATAAAACAGCTTCTAAAATTCAGCCTCAAAATTTTCTGCTTTTTAACATTTTTCACAGGTTTTAATACTGGGAGATTTGTTTTAAAATTTGCTCAACATGAAAAACATTCATTAAACAGGAATAAAATAATTTGCTTCACATTATTTTTAATCAAATCAAATCTGATGTTCTGTCTGTAAACATGTGGATTCTCATTATAATAATAATACTTATTATTATTATCAATATAATTATTATAAATGGAGCTTTTCTCCTTTGAAAGATGCTGTTTTATTCCTTAGTCTAATAATCCCCGCATACCGCGGCGCTGCAAACACTCCAGTTAGCGGATTAATTTGATCCGCTTCTATTCTCCTGCCTGTGAAAGGAAATAATTACAGAATAAAAACTATTCCTCTGAAATGATCTTTAAATTCTCAAAAATTACAATAAAAAAACGCAGAATTGTTTAGCTTTTTATTTTCAAGACTAAAAGTACATTTTCTAAGAGCTGTTTTTCTTTTTTGCATCTGAAAATAAAGAATATATTAAATAAAATGTTCTGCTGAAATATTTGAAATTCTTAAATATTAATGCTTATAATATGACTTTAATAAAAGGAATTAAAACTGATTTTTAATAAATGTTTTACAGAAATTTATTTCGACAAACAATAAAAATGTCTCTGGATGAAGCAGAAAAATGTTTTATCTGCTCTGTCAGGTTCTCCTGTTTTATAGATCTATGCTGGAACCTTGAATGTTTTATGTTTATTTAGATGTAAAATTTAATAAAACCATCAGATTCAAGCAGAAATTTATTAATGAAAATAAATCGCTTCAGATTCGGTTTCTTCTTCTTTAATCAAGCTTCAGAAAATAAAAGAATAATAAAAATAAAGTCGCTCCAGGTTTATAAAAATCAACATTTAAAGATCGATAATTAACACATTTTATTCTCATTTAAATATTTCAGTTTTGCTTCGGTAGGTCATTTTTTAAATTTTATTAGAAAAATATGAATTAATGATTTAAAATACTTAAAAAATTAGAAATGAATTAAAGTGTTATTAATAAAATGAAGAGAATGTTAAAGCTTTAGCTAATTCATTAATGTTCTGGTTCTGGGACCGTTCTGATCCTCGCTATTAAACCAGAGGTTCAGCGACAATGTTGCTCTGCATCAAACTCAGGCTGAAATCAGGAAAAACTGACCTGATTAAAAGTCCACCCTGACCCGGTTCTGCTTGGTCCAAAACCGACCCCTGCTTGGTCCTAAACCCACCTGCCCTGCTTGGTCCAAACTGACCCTGCTTGGTCCAAACCCACCCGGTTCCTATGTGGTCCAAACTGACCCGTTGTGCTTGGTCCAAACCCAGACCGGTTCCCTGCTTGGTCCAAACCCACCCGGCTCCTGCTTGGTCCAAACCCACCGCGGTTCTGCTTGGTCCAAACCGGACCCTGCTTTGGTCCAACTGACCCCAGCTTGGAGTCCAAACCCCACCAAGTTCTGCTTGGTCCAAACTGACCCTGCTTGGTCCAAACCGCACCCGTTCCCCTGCTTTTTCTGGTCCAAACTGACCCTGCTTGGTCCAAACCGACCCTCGTTCTGTGTGGTCCAAACTGACCCTCGCTGTGCTTGGTCCAAACCTACCTGGTTCTGCTTGGTCCAAACCTACCTGGTTCTGCTTGGTCCAAACCGACCCCCAAAGCTTGGTCCAAATTGACCCTCGTTCTGGTTGGTCCAAACCGACCGACCGTTCTTGCTTGGTCCAAACTGACCCCGGGTTCTTGCTTGGTCCAAACCGACCCTCTGCTTGGTCCAAACCCACCCCTGGAGTTTGGTCCAAACTGACCAAGTTCTTCACAGCAGCTCACCCAGGCGGCCCAGAAGAACAGCTGGGTTCTGCAGCAGAACCAGCAGGTCCAGCTTTGAAACGCCTAGTCAAAGTAAAGAAGGAAATGATCCGTGAAGCAGGCATCAGAAACCGGTCAGAACCGTTCTGGGTGTGAATACTTTCTGGGTCGATGAGAAATAAAAATCATCTTTGGTCTAAAAATCAGGATCCCGTGACCGAAGTCCTGAGTTAAGAAGGAAAAAGGTTCTGGAGCCCATCAGAACCATCAGAACCATCAGAACCGCTGATGCGCGCAGGCGCTTCTGTGGGTCCGCCTCTTGCAGCCATAAGACATAAAAGCTGCCTGAGGGGCGCTGGAGTGTTCAGAACAAAGACGGGTCTGAGCGGCCCGCTGATTGAGAGCAGCCATTATCCTCTGCAGGCCAGAGCCGCCTCCTGCTGCGTGATGTCAGAGCGCGCTTCATGGAGGTGTGTCTTTGTCTTTTGGCCTCCAGATGAAGGTGGAGGGCTCACAGGAGGACGGGGAAGCCTGCTCCGGGGGCGAGAGCGCAGTCCGGGCGGGCGTCCTGCATGTCGCTACCAAGCTGAGCCGCGTGGAGAGCGGTGAGCTGCAGGCGGCCGGGAGAAGGGCGACCCCACGAGCGAGCTGAAGGTGACGCTGGAGGATCTAAGCAGCTGTGGAGGAAGTTCCAGCTGATCACCAACGAGATGATCGCCACCAAGAACGACGGCAACGGTTCATCAGAACCAGCTAGAACGCTCTGGGTCCCACTGGAACATCTAGTAGAAACAGATCTAGGTTCTGGGTGGAGGTCCAGTCCTGTTCTCAAGCAACTTCTACCTCCATCTCTGGTCCTCCATGTCCAGAGGACACCATGGAGGTCTCCATGGAAACGCTCTTTCCATGGAGGAGCTATTGGTCCAGAGCTGGAACCTCTGGTGGCCTTCTGTCCTTTCTGAGTGTTCTGGGAGGTCCTGGTTGGAGCTCTGAACGCCTCAGAAGTGTTTTGGTTCCGCCTCAGGCGCCGGAGACCTGGTTCTCCTTCTCACACTAAACCTTCATGAAGGTTCTACTGCTACACCTCCAGGGTTCCCTGCAGACAGTGAATGTTGAGACCTCAGCCTGATGATCTTCTAAAGGTCCTGGTGGGTTTGTACCTTCTGACCAGGCAGATCTCTGTCCCAGTTCAGCCCATACTGGTTTATCTGGTCAGGCTGAAGTGGGTCGGTTCCTGGAAACTGGCCTCTTTGGGCCGAACTTTGACCTCTGAGGAACCCGAGTGAACCATGGCTGTAATTTTCCAGCCTTTGTCTCCTTCTTCTGCTCTCAGAGCCGCCATTAAAGCGGTAATCAGCAGAGAGGTCTGAGTGCTTCGCCACAGAAAACAGAAACAGGAGGAAGTTAGTTTGAGATCTGTGCTGAAAGCATCTGACAGTTAGGGTGCAGAACGGAGGGTTCTGAAGGGTCGGCTGTGGCCCACATGAGGCGGTCCGTAGCGCGTGCTGCTGAGCGGGTGTCATTTATTAGTGTCTCCATAGCGTCTTCGCCCGCCTCTATGGAATTTATTTAGTTCTTTATTTATTTTCTGCAGAGGCGTGATGACCGGCCGCGCCCCGCGCCGCACAAACACTCCATTCACACCCGCAGGACGACACTTCAGCTGCTCTCACTGCTGGAGAGATGGAATCAATTATTCTATTAGCTGGAGAGATGGAGGTGGTTTGATAATAAAACCAGTTAGAAACCAGAACAACCAGTTTGATCTCAGGTCGGTAGAAACCCGATATTCTCCTGATCTGTAGAACCCTGATGTTCTCCAGGTCGTTAGGGCTCACCTCTGAGGTTCTGGATTTGTGGTTGCAGAAGCGGGCAGCAGCTGCAGAGGAGGAGAGGAAGGGGAGCCAGCGGGGAGATGTTGCGGAGAAGCAGCGGGCAGCTGATGAGCTGCTTCAGGGTCTGCGCCAGCGATAAGTCCGTCTCCCTGTTCTGACCCGTTCTGATGTTCTGGTTCCGCCCGACGCTGACCTGCTCTGTTCTGACCCGTTACAGCCGGGCCGGCATGGACGACTCCAAGAAGTGGGGGATGATGTTCCTCAGCAACCAGCTCTTCAAGATCTACTTCAAGGTGCTTCCTGCTCCTCTGGGACCCGGTTCTGCCGAGTGGTTCCACAGCGGAACCGGGACCCGGTTCTGCCGAGTGGTTCCACAGCGGAACCGGGACCCGGTTCTGCCGAGTGGTTCCACAGCGGAACCGGGACCCGGTTCTGCCGAGTGGTTCCACAGCGGAACCGGGACCCGGTTCTGCCGAGTGGTGTTCCCACAGCGGAACCGGGACCCGGTTCTGCCGAAGTGGATTCCACAGCCCGAACGGGACCGGTTCTGCGGAATGATTTACAGGAACCCGGGACCCGGTTCTGCCGGTGGATTCCACAGCGGAACGGGACGGTTCTGCCGGAGTGGATTCCACAGCGGAACCGGGACCCGGTTCTGCCGAGTCGTTCCACAGCGGAACCGGGACCTGGTTCTGCCGAGTCGTTCCACAGCGGAACCGGGACCCGGTTCTGACGTCTGCCCTGTGTTTCCTGCAGATCAACAAGCTGCACCTCTGCAAGCCTCTGATCCGGGCCATCGACAGCTCCAACCTGAAGAACGACTACAGCCCCGCCCAGAAGGTCACCTACAAGTACTATGTGGGCCGCAAGGCCATGTTCGACAGCGACTTCAAGACGGGTAAGAGCGGCCCGGTTCTGGTGGGCCCGGTTCTGGGTGTCCCGGTTCTGGTCGGCCCGGTTCTGTGCGACCCGGTTGTGAGCTCTGAAGTTGTGCTCTGTGTTCAGCCGAGGAGCTGCTGTCCTTCGCCTTCGACCGCTGCCACCGCTCCAGTCAGAAGAACAAGAGGATGATCCTGATCTACCTGCTGCCCGTCAAGATGCTGCTGGTCAGGAGGCTCCCATTAAAGTCTGCTGACCCAGACCACTGCCGGTTCTGGTCCTGGTACTGACCCAGACCCGGTTCTGGTCCCATTAAAGTCTGCTGACCCGGACCACTGCCGGTTCTGGTCCTGGTACTGACCCAGACCCGGTTCTGGTCCCATTAAAGTCTGCTGACCCGGACCACGCCGGTTCTGGTCCTGGTACTGACCCAGACCCGGTTCTGGTCCCATTAAAGTCTGCTGACCCGGACCACTGCCGGTTCTGGTCCTGGTACTGACCCAGACCCGGTTCTGGTCCCATTAAAGTCTGCTGACCCGGACCACTGCCGGTTCTGGTCCTGGTACTGACCCAGACCCGGTTCTGGTCCCATTAAAGTCTGCTGACCCGGACCACTGCCGGTTCTGGTCCTGGTACTGACCCAGACCCGGTTCTGGTCCCATTAAAGTCTGCTGACCCAGACCACTGCCGGTTCTGGTCCTGGTACTGACCCAGACCCGGTTCTGGTCCCATTAAAATCTGCTGACCCAGACCACTGCCGGTTCTGGTCCTGGTACTGACCCAGACTTGGATCTGGTCCCATTAAAGTCTGACAGTCCAAGACCTGAAACAGGACTCAGAGGTTTCAGATCTGATGCAGATATGAACCGCTGCTAATGCTAATGCTAATGCTAACCAAGAGCAGCAGTAGGTTCGTCTCCTCGATCTATAGAAATAGAACCAGTTCTGATCTACTGCAGGTCTGAGAACAGACCAGAACCGGTTCTGGTTCTGATGCGTCTAAACTGGAACCAAACCAAGTTCAGTTCTGAGTCAGTTTCAATCAACCAAACTGGTTCTGGTCCGGTTGGATCCAGTTATTCTGATTAGCCCAGTAGAACCTGTTGGTTCTGGTCCAGTTTTAGTTAGCAGATCAACTCCAGTCCAGTTTCTGGATTCTGACCCGGGTTTTGGTTCTGATGTTTCAGGGCCACATGCCGACCAACCAGCTGCTCCGGAAATACGACCTCATCCAGTTCGCTGACGTCACCAAAGCTGTGAGGTAAGCAGGGAGGAGGGGCTTGCACAGCAGGAAGTGATGTCAGTGGGAGCGCTGTGTTCTCATTGGTCCATCAGTAATCAGTGCTGTGTTCTCATTGGTCCATCAGTAATCAGTGCTGTGTTCTCATTGGTCCATCAGTAATCAGTGCTGTGTTCTCATTGGTCCATCAGTAATCAGTGCTGTGTTCTCATTGGTCGATCAGTAATCAGTGCTGTGTTCTCATTGGTCCATCAGTAATCAGTGCTGTGTTCTCATTGGTCCATCAGTAATCAGTGCTGTGTTCTCATTGGTCCATCAGTAATCAGTGCTGTGTTCTCATTGGTCCATCAGTAATCAGTGCTGTGTTCTCATTGGTCCATCAGTAATCAGTGCTGTGTTCTCATTGGTCCATCAGTAATCAGTGCTGTGTTCTCATTGGTCCATCAGTAATCAGTGCTGTGTTCTCATTGGTCCATCAGTAATCAGTGCTGTGTTCTCATTGGTCGATCAGTGAGGGGAACCTGCTGCTGCTGAACGAGGCGCTGTCCAAACATGAAACCTTCTTCATCCGCTGTGGGATCTTCCTCATCCTGGAGAAGCTGAAGATCATCACCTACAGGAACCTCTTCAAGAAAGTGTGAGTCAGAACCGTCCAATCGGTCTGCTGCTGCCGTTAGAAGTTGGTGGTTCTGGTTCCAACCGGACTCTGCCTGCAGGTATCTGCTGCTGAGGACCCACCAGCTGCCGCTGGACGCCTTCCTGGTGGCTCTGAAGATGATGCAGGTGGAGGACGTGGACCTGGACGAGGTGCAGTGCATCCTGGCCAACCTCATCTACATGGTGAGCACGCTCAGACATGAACCCACCTGGATCCGGGTGGTACCGGTCTGATTCTGGTTCTGCTTCTGCCTCCTGCTAGGGTCACATCAAGGGTTACATCTCCCATCAGCACCAGAAGCTGGTGGTCAGTAAGCAGAACCCCTTCCCCCCGCTGTCCTCCGTCTCCTAGACGTCCCTGGATGGACCATGTTCTCCGCCTGTTTTATAAAAATCTGCTTCAATAAAGCTTTCTGTTTGTAGACGTTGGTTTGTTTGGATGTTTTCTGAAAGAACGATCCCACACGCACCTTTAAGAGCATTTATTTACGGTTCTGATACCAGAAACAGAAGAAAAGTTCTGGATCAGAAATCTAGAACAGAAAAACTGGGTTTAAAGTTTGAGACATTTTTAAACAAACTGCAATAATTTAGTAAATCGGGCGTAACGGCGGCTGGGTTCTTGGCTCAGCGCATCTCTGGATACAGGCTGACCTGCGCGGTCATGTGCTTCTCCGCCGCCTGCAGCCGGGGTCGGATCCAGTTCAGGTAGCGGGACACTTTGGTGAACACCTGACCGTCGCAGTCTGACGTCGCTGACATCAGCAGGCCGGTCAGGAAGGCCGTCCCCTTCTCCATGGTAACCACCGCCGAGCCCGGCACCAGGCCGCCGCAGACGCCCCCTCCTGGTGGCTCCGGGTTCTGGAAGCTCAGGCTGCTGTTCTCAGGGAGTCTTTCCTCCGTAACATTAGGTCCATTTGGGCCGGTGCTGTTGCTGCTGGCTGTTGTTGGCGTGTCCTGTGAGCCGCCTCCGGGCCCCTTCCTCCTCCTCATGCAGAACATCTTGTTGCTCAGCGGATGCGAGACGCTCAGCTGATTACGACACTCGTCTAACGGCATGTAAAGCAGCTCCTGGTTCTGGCCCCGCCCCTTTCTGTCTGCCATGCCCGTCCTCCCAGAAATCATCAGGATGTTCTCGCTGAAGTCCTTGCTGGGCAGGCAGAGGTGGATGAGGGCGGAGCCAAAGTTCAGGGGGGTGGTGAGCTCCAGAAGGGCGAGGTCAAAGTCATGCTGGTCCAACTGGAAGCGTTGGTGGAGGAAGAGCGCTCCGACTGGGACCACCTTCCGGTTACCTAGACAACCAGACCCCAAGGAGGGAAAACAGGTTATTCTGGGATGGATGGATGTTTTTGGTTCTAATCTGACAGGTCTAAATGCTCCTCTAAGCTCATGTTGGTCAGATGTAAAGCACGTCGTCATGGCAACATGCAGCCATGTTGAACATGGAGGCTGTAGTACCTAATTGGACGTAGAATCCAGACGGTCGGAGGTCACCTGACCTCAGCAGGCAGCTAGCGGTGGTCAGAACAGACCGCCTCCCAAGAATGACGCCGGCGCAGAGCTCCACCCCACTGCTGTTGATCAGGGACACCTGCACGCACAAACCAAACCCACCACTCATCAGCCATCTTGTCTGGCTGTTATGCTACGTGCCGACGCACAATGCAGCAGGTAGCAACTAAAACTTCATTTTTGGATCCTTGTTTAGTTCTGACGCTGGCTGAAGCATCTTTGCTTGCTCTAGCTGCGCGGTGGTAAAGTGGGTCTGATGCGCTGTGGGCGGAGCTTACTCTATCCTTTCTCTTCCTGGAACAATGGCGGCTATATTAGCTGTGATCAGCGGGTAGAAAGTAGTTAGAATCTATGTTGAAGTGAGAAAGTCCTCCTGAAAATATGGTCTGTGCAGTCCAGTTCATCCAGATTACCATCCTGCCTTCAAAGATTATTTTCTGTGGGAGCCGCCAGACCCCCACATACCGGGCGCTGCGCTGTCACTGGGAATCCCCAGCAGCAGCTGTGTTTGCGTACGCGCTTCACGCTGCCAGATGCTGAAACGTTCACCTCGTGCTGCTTCAGCTGCTCAGAACGCGCTGCGGGACGTTTTGTTGCGCCTTGATTCGGTCAAACATTGACTTTGCATGGACACCTGCTGCTCCTGCTGCCTTTGCTGCTTTAGGTCTGAACGTAGCATAACGGTTCCCCTGATTGGCTGAGAGCACGTCACCTGCCAGGGACAGTTTCCATGGTGACAGACTGAGCTGTTGGCATCAGGAATCCTCCCACAGGGGAACTGGACTGTGGAGACAGAGACACGGTGAGTCCAGCTGTGGGAGCTGGTCGGTAAAGATGCCTTGCTGGATAGTTTCTGACCTTCAGGCTGGCAGCTTCGCATGTCGCTCTGTAGTTTGAATCCCGCCGTGCACGAGCATCTGTAGGAGTGAAAGTCTGCCGTGCAAAGCTGGTGGCACGCACCAGGGCCCTGGGTGGGGACACTCTGATATTTCTGAAGGAAAAAGAAAAGTTATCCATCAGAGACGATGAAGGTTGCTCCTCCATCAGAGAGACGATGAAGGTTCCTCCATCAGAGACGATGAAAGGTTCCTCCATCAGAGACGATGAAGGTTCCTCCATCAGAGAGACGATGAAGGTTCCTCCATCAGAGACGATGAAGGTTCCTCCATCAGAGACGATATCAGAAGGTTCCTCCATCAGAGGTTCGATGAAAAGGTTCCTCCATCAGAGGTCTATCGTGTGACGAGGTTCCTCCATCATCGAGGTTTTTAGCCATGAAGGAGGCGATGAAGGTTCCTCCCATCAGGAGAATGAAGGTTCCTCCATCAGAGAGGGGCGATGAACGGCGAAGTTCGGAGACGGCGAAAGGTTCCTCCATCCAGAGAGGTACGATGCGGTTCTCCATCAGGTTCCTCCATCGGAGAGACGATGAAGATTCACTCCATCAGAGAGAGGCGATGAAGGTTTTCCATCTCCATCAGAGAGGCGAGAGGTTTCCTCCATCGAGAGAGGGCATTAGAAGGTTCCTCCATCAGAGAGGCGATGAAGGTTCCTCCATCGGAGAGCGATGAAAGGTTCACTCCATGGGAGGTTGAAAATTCTCCATCAGAGAGAAAGACGAGCAAAGAGAGCGTGGTTCCTCCATCGAGAGAAGGTTCACTCCATGGGAGAGGCGAAGCGTTCCTCCATCAGAGAGACGATGAAGGTTCCTCCATCAGAGACGATGAAGGTTCCTCCATCGGAGAGACGATGAAGGTTCCTCCATCGGAGAGAGATGAAGGTTCGATGAAGAGACGATGGACAAACCTCCATCGGAGAGGATGAAGGTTCGATGAAGGTTCCTCCATCCATACACCTCAGAACTCTTCAGAACCGGGCCTCACCTGGAGCTTTGTACTGAGGCTTGGTCTTCTCCTGGTCTTCTTCTGGTGGTTCCAGCTCACAGGTGTGTCCATAGTGGGGGGGTCTGCAGGAGCAGAAGAACCCCCCCACCCTGTTAGTGCAGTTCCCTCCATGGAGGCAGGGGTTGGGGAGACACTGGTTCCCGTCTCCTTACCCAGAACAGACAGAGAACATCAAAGATGGACCGTAATGAGGAGTGAAGCGGGCCTGGATCAGAACTTACTGTGGTACTGGGTCCAGAAGGAGATCTGCAGACAAACAAACTGGGCTTAGATTCCCCGTTTCTCCTGGAAAATCTCTGACCTTCCTCCATCCCTGGACCTACCGTCTTGGCATCGTCCTCAAAGACCTCCCGCGCCTCCTCATAGTTGCAGCGCTCCTCATAGCACTCCCTCTCCAGGTTCCCCTGCAGGATCTCCTCCAGGAGGAAGGCGTTGGCCCGTTTGGGGCGCAGGAACACGGTGCTGGCCACTGGAGGCCTGCGGAACACTGCAGAGAACCAGAAGGTTGGAGAACCTCCAGTTTGATCCATAAATCCTCAGATGGTCCAACAGGCGCTGAGTCACAGTAGTTGGTCTGTGAACCAGCCTCGGTCAGAGGAGGAGCTCCTACCTTCACCTTGACTGAACGCCTGGAGGAACCTTCCCAGGAGGCAGACGGCGAGCAGACACCCAGACATGATGTTCACCGCCATTACGATGACGGAGCCGCTCACGTTCCACAGCAGAGACCCTGGAGCTCAGCCCGACCCGGCAGATGATGGTCCACGCTGTGACTCAGTCATGTTCCGCTAACATCTGATGAGGAAAACATGAAGAACGTCTTTCTGTCCACACCTGGAAAAAACGCTTGAAATGGGTCAGAATGGTTCTGTTCCTGCGCTGGACTCTGGTCCCTGAAATCACACTAAACAAGCAGCAGAAACGTCCCGCCGTGTTTATTCCAGGCAAACATCCCAGGAATGATTGACTGGATGGGATTCCGAGCAGATGGAGGGAGGGGCAGGACCACTATGAGGTCCAGGATCCAAAAACTGGACCTAGAACATCTCAGCTGATAGAACCAGACACTGATCTCAACTGGGATTAAAAGGCTTTTAAAACAAGGAATATGTTGTAGTTAATCTACCAGTTTTTAGTCCTCTGAGAGGCAGACACCCTGTCTACTTGCAGACACTGAGACTTCACAAACTTTCCTTTTTGATAAAGAGCTGCTGGAGGGACATAGGGACCCCTTTTCATCATTCTGCTTCATTCTATCTCTATTCTCCCACTCTGCAGAATCTGTTAGTTCAATCTCTAGCGTTCTGCTCTCTCTGCTTTTTCTCATAGTAGCTTCATCTGGTCTGTTCCTGTTTGGCTGTGACTCCATCCTGGAGAAATATCAGCTGTGCTGCTGCATCAACACCTTTGTTTCTAGATGTTGGAGCTTGGCCTGTTTTCCAGTGTAGTCCTGTTTCTCTGACTGTGACTAACTGGATGTGCTCTCTTCATCCTCTGACATGGGAGCTGGCTCTGGAGCTTCGTCTGCCTGGCTGTGTGTTTCCTGGGCGGGGGCAGCCTGTGGAGCTGGTTGACAGTTGCCTTTTGTATCTATGCTTCTTTTTTCTATGTCTGCTTCTGTCTCCTTGAACCCCAGTGGGTACTCAGCAGATGGCGCTCACACTGAGCCTGGTTCTGCTGGAGGTTTCTTCCTGTTCAAGGGGAGTTTTCCTCTCCACTGTAAGCTACAAGCATGCTTGGTGTGAGGGATTGCTGAAGAGTCAATGAGTCGATGCAATCAGCTGGTTTTCATAGATAAAAACTTTGAATCAATCTGACTGGATGATCTGGTTGAACTGGAAAGTGACCTGAGATGACATGATGTGAATTGGAGCTATAGAAATAAACTGAATAGAATTGAGTCTAAACTCATTTTCATTTCATACATTTTTTTTTATTTCAGTTACATTCAGATCAAATCAAACGTAAACATAGAAATGAGAATTAAAGAACAGCCACTTTATTCTCCAGACATGTTAAACAGGATCAGTTCTGTAGCTAAATTTAATGCTAGTCAGTAGATTTTTTCCTTTGGTAGATGATTGATGTCAGACCGAACCAAACCTGGATGATCAGGGGCCCAAACAGTCGGACCTGAGGGACTCCATCAGGATGGTTCGTTCCAGCTTCTCTGATCTTAAATCCCTGATTACTGGGTTTACTGGGTGTTTATACTGGGCTCACAGGCGTCAGCTTCTTGATCCCCTCTCTGATCCACTTGATGTATTTAGATACTTTAGTGTAGACGCCGTATTTCCCCTTTCGTGCGTGACCTTTGCCCCAGCTCCTGATGCCGGTGATGAAGAAGGTGTCATGGTAATGGGTGACGTGCGGCCCGCCGGCGTCGCCCTGAAAGGAATCCTCCATCCGGTCGTAGCCTGCGCAGAACATCCGCAAAGAGACGGGCAGCTGGGTGGACTGCATGCAGGCATCTGGATCCACGTAGGGGACGGAGAGGCGCCGTAGGATGGCGGACGGCTGACCCTCACCCAGATGTCCAAAACCGCTGAGCAGCCCCGCCTGCTGCCGCATCAGAACCTTCATGTAGAACAGAACCTTAGAACCCCACATTCCTGATATGTGACTGTGATTGAAGCAGTGAACGTTCACCTTCTCCATGAAGTCCGGCTCCGGTATGCAGGCCGGCAGGATGTACCTGGAGAACCTGATGGGCGTGGCCAGCTTTATCAGAGCCAGGTCGTTGAAGAGCGTCTGTGGGCTGTAACCATGGTGACTGACCGAGACGTCCACCACATGGGAAGCTTGGTCACCTCCACTGTGAGACGAGTTGTAGACACCTGGATGCATGTTGGACCAGATTCAACATCTCATAGCTGAAGCATTAAGCTGGAACCTAACTGGTGTGAACAGATTAAACTGGATTAAAACTGGTCCAGCTGTTTGATTGGATAGAAGACATTAATTAGTCTGTTTCTGATTGGTCGACACGCTGAGCTGTTTGGGTCGGACTGAGTCTGGAAACCAGATCCGTCTCAGAGGACCAGAACCTTCCGGATCTATACCAGAGGCGTGTGTTTGAGCTGTTAGACGCAGAGATGGGAAAAGTACTCACTTTCTGTACTTCAGTAAAAGTACAGATACTTGTGTTAAAAAATACTCTGGTAAAAGTGGAAGTACTGATTAAACTTCTTTACTCAAGTAAAAGTAACAAAGTACAGGCTTGTAAATTTACTTAAAGTATAAAAGTAAAAGTAGAAACCACTTTTTTCATGCCGTTGCCTACATTTTAAATGGATGTCTGCCAATAGGACTAGATCTCCGTTGTGTTCATTTTCAATCATCTGAGCCGCCCATGCTACTATATAGCTAACGCCACCGCCAAAGCTGCAATGATTTGCCGCCAATGAATACGCGGGGTGTCTGTTTCGATTCATCTTGTAGTGGTGCGTCAAATGCAACGTAGATTCCCATCCAATTAGATTGAATTTGGTGATTGATGACGTGAAAAATAATAACTTGTAACTCCATTGAAATGATTCAAAACTAAAGGAAAGAGACAATTTTTTAAAAATGTAAGGAGTAGAAAGTACAGATATTTGTGTAAAATGTATTAAGGAGTAGAAGTAAAAAGTCGCCATAAAAATAAGTAGTAAAAAGTAAAAATATCAGAAAAATCTACTTGAGTACAGTAATGAAGTATTTGTACTTCGCTACTTCCCATCTCTGGTTAGATCGTACCGAGGCTGACGGTGAGGTACCGGGCTTGGGTCAGGCATTGAGCGGCGGTCAGGATGATGTACTCGCTCAGGATGGTTCCCCCACAGAAGCCCACGCCGTTCTGGTTCACCAGCAGAGCCTCAGAGGAGAGAACAAAGTCAACTAATGGACCCCTGGACCAGAAGCGTCGCCCTTTTGCTGGGCGTCTACCTGCCATGGACATTGTCCCGGTGGACAGTCCTCTCCCCTGACGGTCTCATCCAGCCTGCTTGCATTGCTCTGGAGGACCAGCTGATCATCTCTGGAGTTCCCCTCTACGGTTCCGTTCTGAGTTTGGACTCTGCCGGAGATAATGGCGCCACATCTAAAAGTCTCTGAGAGAGTTTGGAGATCAGGAAGAGCTCGTCATTCTCCAAGTCCACCAAGCTTTGAAAGAACTCATGAATTTAGATGATTAAAGCTGGAACTGGATCAGTTCTGTTCATCCTCAGCTGGATCTGTCTATAAATCCAGCTAAAGATAACCCTTATAGTGGGAGGAAAGTATTCAACTATTCTTCTGACTGCAGACAAAACAGAAGTTATAGTTTTTGGACCAGAGTCTTTGAAAATAATCAAAATCTTGGTGTTGTTTTGATCAGGACCTGTCATTTACAAATCCCAGATCAAAGGCGAGAGGTTTCTAGAATTTCTTCTTCTTTCATCTGAGGAATATTGCAGAAATGAGCAATCTCCTGTCCAGGGGTGATGCTGAGAAACTAGTCCATGCATTTGTTTACTCTTCAAGGCTGGACTATTGTAATTCTTTACTATCAGGAAGTCCACAAACTATAGTTAAAAGCCTTCAGCTGATCCGAAATGCTGCAAGCTTCAGAGTTCTGATGAAAATGAAAAAAGAGATCATATCTCTCCTATCCTGGCTTCTCTTCATTGGCTTCCTGTTAAATCCAGAATAGAATTTAAAATCCTCCTTCTCACATATATAAAGCCTTAATTTAAGGTTAGTTCCTCCCTGCTTTTTTCATAGTAGCTTCATCTGGTCTGTTCCTGTTTGGTTGTGAAATTCAGGAGTTTGATGCGGAGCTCGCTGTCGCATCCGTACAAGCGGCCGATGTCTCAGGGTTCTGCCCTTTAAGTTTTTAGTTTCAATGTAATTTTGTGTTGTAGACGTTTCATAGCAGTGTTGTGTTTTTGTGCTACTTTCTGTTGCCTCCTTGTGCCAGTTTCCTTCCTCCTCCTTTCTAGCTGTTTCTGTCCACACCTGCTCCCAATTCACTGATTGGTCCAGAATAGAATAGAAGAGAGGATAGAGAGGTTTTGGCTTCTTTATTTATTCCTGGATTTGTGCTCCTGTTGCTGCCAGAATTTAAATTAAATCTTCAAGAACTTATCTCTGCATTTGGATCCTCGACTAACGTCCATCAAAGCTGACATGATGTCAATGCATCATTCTTTTGAATGATCTGGCTTCTCTGTAGCCGTAGTTGCACAGCATTGAGCGGCAGCTTGCTGTAAACATTGTGTGGTTCTCCCAGTTCCTGAAGCCTCTTTAAAGTCCAGGACTCGGGTGGTCCAGAACTTGTCTTACCGTTAGAGCTGCAGGACTGGTTGTCCGGTGCCAGGAAGTACCCATCAGCACAGCCACACTCGACGTTCCCTTCCACAACATGGCAGAAATGTTCGCAGCCACCGTTTTCATTCTCACAGAGCCCTGGATTTACTGGAATAAACAGAAATCCCAGTAAAACCAGCATGTTGACGGCTTCTACGGAACCGGACCGATGAGTATGGAAGAAAAACAGTCTCACAGGAATCTGTGAGACTGATTTTTTTTACGCATTAAATTCCTTACATAGTTTTTTATCTGGTAAAAAATCAGCTGTAAATGTGTGAGCTTAGGGACCTACACTCTGCAGTCCAGCAGCTTCTAGCCAATGAAATGAGCTCATTTGGTCACGTGACACAACAGTTGGCCGTAGCTTTGTTCTCGGCTGAATGAAGCTGAATGAGGAGTTTTTCCGGTTAAATAGATCTGATTAGAAAACAGGTAGCTACGAATAGACAGACATTAGAGTTTTCCATCTATGGGTCTGGATGAAATAACTGAGCCAATCACAGAGCAGCACCCCCGTCTGCCAAGGCTGTTGGTTTGATCCGGAAGAAGTGGCCGGCAGCAAACTTCCTTCTTTTTCTGACCAAATGAGCTCATTTTCCTCCCAGAGATGAGCATCATGAGCTCCAGCTTTAGGTCACTCTGCATCAGCATGGACCAACCTCCACCTAAACACTTCCTCTGGCCGTTAGTGAAGAACTAAAGTCTGATTGATCTCATTGATCGGTGCGTATCTAATGAACAAAGTTCTGCCCTGTGAAGCAAACCCAGACAGACCAGTGGATCCTCCTTAGAACCAGAAAGTTCTGCGTCTGACATAAAACCAGAGCGATGTTCTGAAAGGAGCGACGGGTCGGAGGTGGATCACTCACCGTTATCATGGCTGAACACCTGAAGGAGAAAACCTCCCAGAAGGCAGACGGCGAGCCAAGAGGCGGACATGTTGGACCGCTTTAACCTCAGGTCTGCTCAGGCTCTGCAAACAATCGCCTGCGCAAACAGCAGGGACTCTGACCTGATGGGGGTTTGGACAGACGGACCAAAGCCATCCAAACTATTTAACTGCCTTTTCAAACATTAAACCATCAATCAAATTTATTACGTTAGTCCAGTCCAATCAAAACACCGTCAAGTATAGAGAGATAATACAAGCAGATAGTACATGTTAAATACTGATCTAATGGAATATGTCATATGGGTGAGTAGAACATGAGGGAATGACGTAGAATCAAGGGCCCAATGTAAAAAAACGGTGTTCCCCTTTAAATACAGGGGCCAGGATGAGTTCTCTAGGGGCCCCTGTTGGTCCCTGCCTAGAACCGTCTATGCATGTTATCTAAATATCTTATTTTAGGAGGAAATATACTAATTACATGGCAAAATATTTTATTTCACTACTTAAATTAAGGCTAAATACGCTTAATTTAAGACGTTTTTTACTTATTTCTAGATTGTTTTTGAAGTGTATGTGCCTGGTTTTGATCTGTTGACTCCTGAAAAACATCAACAGGAAGGTTCCTGGAAAAACAGGCAACATGAATGTGGAAAACAGTCTGAGTCACCTGGAAAACAGAACTCCGTGTTTTTCTGCATAGATCTACATGAAAAAAACTTGCTTTGGTTCTGTTCCTGCAGCGGACTCTGATCGCCCTCAAAACATCCAAACAAACAGCAGCTGAACCCCTGAAACATAAACACTGCCTTTGTTTGTTCCTGGTAAACATGGAGGGACTTAGTCTCCCAGATCAATACTCCTGGATTAATCAGAGAATTTACTGATCCAGGCCGAAAGCTACGGAAGAAAGACAGCCTCACTGGAATCTGACTTTTTTTTTATGCCGAATTTGAAATCATGCTGAATTTTCATCCGGTAAAAATTCAACGGCAAATAATTTGACTGCAAATGTGTTGACCTTTTGGTGACCTGAAGCCACAGAATTTTAAACACTGAATTCATTTCTATATTAAATTCCTTACACTGAATTTTTATCTGGTAAAAAGTCAGCTGCAAATAGAGCAGAGCTGCTTCTCCTCCTCATCCAGAGGAGTCAGCTGAGGAGGAGCAGACATCTTTATCTGAGTGGACGCCTCCCTCTGAGGGTGTTACTGAAAATCCAGGGGGGAGTTAAGAGTTAAAATGTCTGGTTATGGTTAGTTCTATAATTCATGAACATTTCATTTAATTGATTTAGTAAAGATCATTTACTGTTTTTGAGTTGTATGTGAATAAAGGTTACACGGCTAGTGAAGTTAGTGGATATGAACTGAATTCTGGGTAATCCAATATGGCTGCAGAAGAGAAGCTTTTGTAATGCCAGCATTGCAGAAACACGTTACTGATCCACTCTAACCCAGAAAAAAGACTCTTCTGTTCTGGTCTGAAAGATGCACACGGTAAGTCGCTCTGATTACTTGAATGTTTCATGTTGATATTTTAGCATGTAGGATCATCTCCTGTTTAATCTAGTTTGACCAAATGTCTTTGAAATCTGTGTAGTCAGAGACTTTTACTTTCTGAAGCTGTTATTTGAAATGTTTTTATATTCTGTATTTTTGTAGTTTTCACTGTGTCTTCGACAGGAGGGAAAGAGATAAAAAGCGTTGAAAGAAGACATCATGATGATCAGCGTGGCCTTCCTAAGAGTCAGACCTGAGTAGTTAGATAGATAGGGGTTCCAGGGACGTCCCACAGGAGGAGGACCAGGACACCATGGAGGGACCATGTCTCTCTGCTGAAGGAGGAGTCTGAGAGTCTCTTCTAAGGCTGCCGCCCCAAAGATCCGGTCCTGGATGAAGAGGAAGGCGACGACGACGACGTGTTTTAAGCATTAAATCCACTATAAGAAATTATTTCAGGTCAAGAACTGAAAGAAGAACAGAAATCCGACTCTTTTCCAGGTGTTTAATGGTTCAGCCTCAGAAACTTCAACTCGGTCTTACAGGCTTTTAATGACAAAGTTTATATGGAACCAAGACACAGTTAGTGAAAGAAAACTAAAAAGAGGTGAGGATGCATTAAAGAGCTTAAAATAAGCCTAACATGGGTAGTAGAAAGTTAAGCAAATAATTATTTCTCCTTTAAATTTCAAGTTTTCTTCCCACAAGAAACAATAAATCAACATCAGAGCAAATATATCAAAGAAAATGAATGGTCACAGAGTAACGACCTTGAGGTTCTCCATAAGTAATCAGGTCACCATCTAAGGTTTGCAGCTGGATAGTACATCAGCTGTTAGGCCGTTTAAATGTGGTTTACAGGAACAACCGTCTGATGGAACCACCGTCCCTCTTCTTCCTGCTGCCCTGAGCGGCTGTCAACCTCCTGATTCCCTGTCGGATCCAGCGGATGTACGTCGACACCTGCGTATAGACGCCATATTTCCCTTTGCGTGCGCACCCTTCCCCCCAGCTCACGATGCCAGTGATGAAGTAGGTGTCACGGTAACGCGTGACGTGCGGCCCGCCGCTGTCGCCCTGGCAGGCATCCTTGGTGATTGTGTCGTAGCCGGCGCAAAACATGCGCATGGTGATGCGCAGCTGGGTGGATTCCATGCAGACGTTCCGATCCACGTAGGGGACAGAGAGACGCTGTAAGATGGTGGATGTCTCTTGACCCTCGCCAAGACGTCCAAAGCCGCTGACTAGACCGTCTGCCTGGCGCATTAGGACCTGGAAGACCAGAACAAAATCCAATCACTGGGCAACTCAGACCTCTTTGCGGCTGAATATCCATCCGTCCGAATCCGCGTCCGTCGTCCGTCCGTCCGTCCGTCCGTCGAATACGTCCGTCCGTCCATCCATCCATCCATCCATCCATCCATCCCATCCATCCATCCGCTTCCATCCATCCATCCATCCATCTCTCTTCCTCTTCTCTGGGGGTTGGGTCGTGGGGGTAACTTTAACTTCAGTAGAGGCCCAGAGCGTCCCTCTCCACCTCCCCAGCCACTTGGGCCAACTCCTCTGGGGGAATCCCCCACCCAAGGCGTTTCCAGGCCAGCAGAGAGAAACATATGGTCCCTCCCAGCGTTATTCTGGGTCTCCCCTGGTCACTCACTACAGGTGGGGCGTGCCTGGAACACCTCACCAGGGGAGGCGTCCAGGAGGCATTCTATCCAGATGCCTGAGCCTTACTCCCAACTTTGGCTCTCCCTTTCAGTAATGGAAGAGCTTGCGGCCCCAGGCAGGCTTACACTAGGGAGAAAATACATTCTTTTAGGTCATGAGCTTTTGGAGGTAGGAGCGTATAGATGCGACCCACGATCCCGAGAACTTTGCTTTTTGGCTCAGCTCTCTCTTCATCACCAACCAGGCTGATTTTTGCGCCTTGGCTTCACAGCAGGCGCCGCATCAATCCGCCAGTCGATGGCTCATGCTCATCTTCCCTCACTAATGAACAAGACCCACAAGAATGCTTAAAAACTACTCCACTAGGGGCAGTACATCCTCCCAAACCTGGAGAAGGCACTCTACCCTTTTTCAGGCTCAAGACCATAGTCTCAGATTTGGAGGCACTGATCATCCTCATCCCGGCCGCTTCACACCCGGCTGTGAACCGCTTCATTGAGGGCTGTAGATCACGCCCTGATGAAGCCAAATAAGCTGAACCACATCATCTGCGAATGTGCAGCTGAACAGTTCATCTTAATTTAGTGAATCTCTTCAGTAAGAATATGAAAAAACATTGCATAGGGGTGACCATGGCCACCCTGTGCAATGGCCTTATCCCTGCACTAGCCACCCGCTGGCCATCCCTCTGTAACACGCCCACTGGCTATTTCCCCCATACCCCCACACACACACACACACACACACACACACACTGCACCCAACATTTCTGGAGGTGCCACTGTCCAGAGCTCCTTTAATCCCATTATTACCATCATTAACCCCATTTTGGTTCAATTTTGTCCCTAAGTAATCCCAGACCTTCAGAATCAAGAAGTTACTAAAGAAGAACCTGCCAGGCCACACGAAGTAGGTTAAAAACTCTGGAAGGGGTTGCAGATCCATCTCTAAGGCCACACATTGGAGCATGGAGGCTGACCTGCCACTGTGGCCTCTTTAACAATTCATCCAGAAGGTCCCACAAGAACCAAGAACAAGATCCTCAAGACTTCTAGAATATTCTGACCTTTCTATAAGGTTTTGGTTGCTGTTCCATCTGATCTAATTGAGACGTCAAACCCTTTCCTCCCTCAGTGGTTCTTACATTCTCTGCAAAGTCTGCCTCCGGTATGCAGGCTGGAAGGATGAACCTGGTGAACGTGATGGGCTCGGCCAGCTTGATGAGCGCGATGTCATTGTGGTAGGTGTCCGGGCTGTACTTGTTGTGGGAGACGATGATTTCCACATGATGTGTTACTTCATTCTCACTGGATTCAATGGTGTTGTATTCACCTGAAAACACAACCGTCGTCACTGTCAGTGGTCACAGCAGGACTCACTGGGTTTCATGGACCTGGATGATAAACTGGACTGTAAGGGTTCTGGCTGTTGGAAGAGGATTATGGATATGTTGAAGAATAACCAGAGAGAACTGGAAGGACCCAGGAGTCTAACTGGACCGGCCCAGAAAGCCACCATCTAAGCAGGGGAGGGCAATTCCAGTTCCTGAGGGCCACTATCCTGCAACCTTTAAACGTTTCCTTGGTCCAAAACTCCTGAATCAAGTAAATAGATGATAGAGATACTGAGGTGGTGATTCAGCCATTTAATTCAGATGTGTTTGGCCAAAAACAAATCTAAAAGCTGCAGGATAGCGGCCCTCAGGGACTGGTATTCTGTGGTTAAACTCTGTTGGACCGTTTGCTGCTTTACGGTTTTAAAACCAATTAAATTCCAGTAGATTTAGATGTTTTTCTAACTTGCCTAAAATTATAGAGGTTTGGAACAAAATAGATCATATTTAATGTGTTGACTTTCATCTTTTTTTTATAGAAATTTTCTAAATTTTGGGACAATCTGATAAAGAGTACATTTATATACACGTTTAAGCCAGAATGATTTGACATTTAAATATGATTTCCCTACAACTTTAAAGGGAATTGCTGGCCTGGCTGAACAGGCGAGGTCTTCTGTTCCCCTCTAAAGGGGATGGGGCTTCCTTCACTCCCCTCTCAAACCATCTGTCTTCTTTGTCCAAAATGTGAACATTCTGGTCTTCCAAAGAATGTCCTTTGTCCATCAGGTGTAGATGTACAGCAGAGTCTTGTCCTGAGGAGGGCGCTGTTCTGTGTTGGGCCATTTTATCTTTGGTTCTCAAACATAAAATCTAAGTTCAACTGTGACATCATTGCTGTGTTTTATAGATTATGTTCTACCATAGCAGCTCGGTTTAGTTTAGCTTCTCTGGTTTATATAAGAGTTTCTAACTGTAAGACGCTTGAGTCAGAGTTGAATGATTTTATTTCATAAATTCATATTTTAATGGAGGTTGTGGTGAATTTATGTTAATGTGCAGAATTGCCTCCAGCAGAACCAGGCTCAGTGTGAGCGGCCATCTGCTGAGGCCCACTGGAGACAGAAGCAGACATAGAAAAAGAAGCATAGATACAAAAGGCA
>JAGKQL010000067.1:3979208-4010276 GCA_018398635.1 Cyprinodon brontotheroides | reverse complement strand
CAATGAGTCGATGCAATCAGCTGGTTTTCCTTAGATAGAAAACTTGTGTGATGTGTTGTGAATTGGTGCTCTAGAAATAAACTGAAATTAGAAATAATTAACTTAGATTAATTTTCTGGTTGGTATTCGTTTCTAAACGTCTTGTTTTTTTTGTTTTTTTTTACCAGTTTAGGTTCTTTTACCTTTATTTTAATTGTTGTTGGTTTTTGTGGTTCTGGTTGTTCCTCTTTGGCCTTATAATGAAAAATCATGGATGTTCTGCTGTCTGTGATCCAGAACAAGAACAGAACCTCTAGATCAACATCAGACCTTCAGAATAAAAGCTGGAGTGATTTTTTTATCGGTTCAGTGTTGGATCTCTATCTTGCTGCAGTCTGCTGCCTTTAGTGCGGTAAAATGAACCGAATGAGGAACCCGGAGAAGCCGTCTGACGTTGCAGCAGGAACATATTTAATTAAACGCCTGCAGAACCTGCTGCTCAGACTAAAAGTAAAATAAAATAGAACCATTTCAAACTGCAGAGACTTTTTCATTCTTAGCTTTATTTATTAGATGCAGACGGAACCAATCAGACTCTAACTGGGCTGGTTCTGGTCGGGCTCTAAAGTCCCAGCAATGAATAAACCTTCCAAGCCGGGACCAGAACCATCTTAGACCGCTATTTGCTCCAGACTGGGTCCAGATCCTGCCTCCTGCAGTCTGGGCGGGTTCTTCATGGTTTTCTCCACCCAGTCCACAAACATGGCCACCTTGGTGTAAACCCCGTAATATCCCGGGTGGGGGCAGCCGCGGCCCCAGGCCACCACACCCGTCAGGAAGTGGGTGGAGCCGTACTCCGTCACCAGCGGGCCGCCGTCGTCGCCTCTGCAGCTCTCCAGGCCTCCGTCCAGATATCCGGCACACAGCATGTTGTCTGTGAAGTTGAACTGGGATTTCAGGGAGCACTGGGAGTTCTGGATGATGGGGACGTTCATCTGGCGGAGGATGGGGGAGAGTGGGCGGCCGGAAGAGGCGTAGACGTTCCCACCGGTCGTCCTTTTGCCCCAGCCGGACACGGTGTGGTAGCGGACCGGCAGGAGTTCCCGTTCTGCAAAGTCTTTGGTGGGAAGGCAGATGGGGACGACGAATCGACCCAGAGCCACGGACTGGTTCAACCGGACCAAGGCGATGTCGCTGTCGCCCGTCGCTGGGTTGTAGTTTGAATGGGGTATCACCATGGTTACGGCTATCTGCTGCTCTTTGTTGTCCTTCACGTCCAGGTTATGTTCACCTGATCAGATCAGATATGAACAGAATTCAGATTATAGTCAGTCTCGAGATTTATTTATAAATATATGAGATGCGAGAATAAAGTCATCATAGCACAACCTGTTTCAGAAAGAAAGCTCCCAGCTCAGTCGTTTGCAGAATTGTTTCAAAATTCTGATTCTAATAATAATTTGATGCTAAAAGACTCTATATTTCCTTATTGGTCAAACCAATGCCAAGGTATAAAACTCCCCTTTGAAACTCCCCTGACCCCCTTTCAAAGGCATATCTGGTATTGCAGACCAATAACGACCCCCTTTCCATAAATAATTCAGCCCCTCTATCGATTTAAGCCCTTGGTTCCCCTCGGGGTGTTTTACCTGCCACCACAGTGAGGTTCCAGGGGGCCGTCTTATGGACGCAGTGGGCAGCAGTGATGACCCAGTCCGGGTGGATTAGAGCTCCACCGCAGTGGCTGCGTCCATCCAGTTGAAGCAGGACCTGATGGAGAACAGTCAGACCCCTGTTAGACCAGGACCAGTGGGGGTCAGGGGTCCCACATGTATGGAGCCATGTTTACCTGCCAGGGACAGTCTCCAGGGCTGCATTGATTAGCTCCCACCAGCCTGGTCTGAACCTGGGTGCTCTGGTTAAGTCCATCCTGTGAGGAGGGCAGCTGCCCACAGGGAAACTCCAGAAACACAATCCCATCGTCAGCGTAGAACATCATCCACGGTACCATAAAACCGCTGGTCAGGCCAGCCTTTTCTTTACCTTTAGAAATACATTGTTTCCCATCATCTGCCAGCTGGTAGCCATCAGCACAGAAACATCTGCGTCGAACTCCAGAACCATCGCAGAAATGCTCACAGTGACCGTTCTGATACAGACATCCCAGCGTGTCTTCAAAAACTGAAAACAGCAGCGGGTGAGTTTTTCAACGGAGGAAAGCTTCTACCCAGACTGATGTTAGTGGTGGATGTTAGTGGATGGGTGATAGTAGGTGGATGTTAGTGGGTGGATGTTAGTGGGTGGATGTTAGTGGATGGGTGATAGTAGGTGGATGTTAGTGGGTGGAAGTTAGTGGGTGGATGTCACAGCGGATGGGTGATAGTAGGTGGAGAAGTTAGTAAGTGGAAGTTAGTGGGTGGATGTGTTAGTGGGTGGAAGCTAGGGGGGGGGGGGAAGCTAGTGGGTGGATGTCAGTGGTGGATGGGGTGATAGTAGGGTGGAAGTTAGTGGTGGAAGTTAGTGGGTGGATGTTAGTTGGGTGGGTGGAAGTTAGTGGGTGGAAGCAGTGGGTGGATGTTGGGGTGGATGGGTGATAGTAGGTGGATGTTGAAGTGGGTGGAAGTTAGTGGGTGGATGCGTCAGTGGATGGGCGGATAGTAGGTGGAACGCTAGTGCGGTTGGGTGGGTGGATGTTAGTGGGTGGAAGCTAGTGGGGGGAAGGTAGTGACTGTAGGTCAAGCAGTGGGTGGAAGTTAGTGGGTGGAAGTTGGGGTAGGTGGAAGTTAGGTAGGTAGGAGTTGTCCAGGGGGGTGGGAAGTTGGGGTGGGTGGAAGTTAGTGGTGCAGTTGCATGGGTGATAGTAGAGGTGGATGTTAGTGGTGGAAGTTAGTGTGGGTGGAAGTTAGTAGGTGGAAGGTAGGTGGAAGTTAGTGGGAGGAAGGGTGGGTGGATGTTATGGGTGGAAGTTAGTAGGTGGAAGTTAGTGGGTGGTGCTGGGGTAGGTGGAAGTTAGTGGGTGGAAGTTAGTAGGTGGATGTTAGTGGGTGGAAGTAGTGGAAGGAAGCGTGGGTGGATGTTAGTGGTGGATGCTACGGTGGACACTTGAAGTGGATGGGTGATAGTAGGTGGATGTTAGTGGGTGGAAGCTAGTGGGTGGAAGGTGGGTGGAAGCTAGTGGGGTGGATGTTAGTGGGTGGAAGTTGGGGTGGGTGGCTAGGTGGGTGGATGTTAGGGGTGGGTGGAAGTTAGGTGGTGGAAGGGTGGGTAAAGCAGTGGGTGGAAGAAGTGGGTGGAAGCAGGGTGGATACTAATGGGTGGATACTAGTGGAGGGGTGATAGTAGGAAGCTAGTGGGTGGAAGTTAGTGGATGGCTAGTGGGTGGATGTTAGCGGGTGGAAGTTAGTGGGTGGAAGCTAGTGGGTGGATACTCAATGGGTGGATACTAGTGGATGGGTGATAGTAGGTGGAAGTTAGTGGGTGGAAGTTGGGGTGGGTGGAAGTTAGTAGGTGGAAGCAGTGGGTGGAAGTTAGTAGGTGGAAGTAGGTGGGGTGGAAGTTAGTGGAGGAAGTAGTGGGTGGATGTTAGTAAGTGAAGCTAGTAGGTGGAAGCAGTGGGTGGAAGCAAGTGGCGCAGCTAGTGGGTGGAAGATGTTAGTGGGTGGAAGTTAGTGGGTGGATGTTAGTGGGTGGATGTAACGGGTGGACACTAGTGGATGGGTGATAGTAGGTGGATGTTAGTGGGTGGAAGTTAGTAGGTGGTGGAAGTGGGTGGAAGTAAGTTGGGTGGATGTTGGGGTGGGTGGAAGGTGGATAGTGGGTGGATTGGTTAGTGGGTGGAAGTTGAGTGGATGTGGATAGTTGAAGTAGGTGGATGTTAAGTAGGTGGTGGGAAGTTAGTGGGTGGAAGTTATAGGAGATAGATGTTGGTGTAGGTGGAAGGTAGTGGGTGGATGTTAGTGGGTGGGGTGGAAGTTAGTGGGTGGATGTTAGTGGGTGGGATGTTAGCGTTAGTGGGTGGAAGTTAGTGGGTGGAAGTTAGTGGGTGGATAACAATGGGTGGATAGTGGTGGAAGTGGGTGGGTGGATGTTTGGTAGGTGGATACTAATGGGTGGTGAGTGGGTGGTGTGGAAGTTAGTGGGTGGATGTAAACCAAATAAAAAAGAGGAATACAGCCAAAGAGACATATTTGCTTTTTTTTAAAGCTGTTTTATAACCCCTAAAATTAAATTCACCAACATTTTGCCGTATTTATTCAGTTTGTCTTAAATCTGATGCCTTTTTACCAGAACATTCTGTCAAGCGTAGATCTACGCTTCTGGCAATGATTTCTTCATTTATCAGTTTTTTTTTATTTTGAAATTAAACAGAAAAAGATGTTTCCTTTTCAACATATCTGGTATGTTCAGCCTTCCGTTATTGACTGTAATTACGCCAGCCTGGTTTACTAGTCCTACCAGAGGAGGTCTCTGCTGACCCAGAGCAGGACCAGGAACTCTGATCCAGTCATCCAGAGGAGGATTACCTGTCTGACAGTACCGGCCCTCGTATCCCTCCAGACACTGACATTCATAGGAGTTTCCCACATAAAGACACGTCCCATTATTGTGGCAGGGGTTCTCCAGGCAGGGGTCCCTTTCTGACAGAACAGGGTCCAAACAGAACCGTCAGGGTAAGCTCTGCTCCTCTGACGTCACACAGGAGGCCGCTCACATACTTACTGGCATAATTTCTCCAGAACTCCCTCTGAAAGCCAACAGAAAGAAAACAGTCAGAGATCCAGGTGGACCGGTCTGATGCAGAGAGCAAAATCTGGAGCCTGAGCTGACCGTCTGCTGATCGTCCTCAAACACCTCCCGCGCCTCCTCGTAGTCACAGATCTCCTCCACGCATTCCCTCTCCAGGTTCCCCTGCTTCAGCTCCTCCAGGAAGCCGCTGTTGGCTCTCCTCCATCGGCGCAGCACCGAGGCGGCTTGGTGTTTCCCAACAAACACTGAAAAACCAAGCAGTGGTTCCTCTGAGCTTTTCTACAGGCCAGGAATAATTCTCACTGCTTCTATCAGCAGATTTAAACTGATGCATTTAAAGTCAGTTTCATGCAGAGTTCCTGGTTAATGGATGGATTTTACCTTCAGAAGCGTGGAGGGTCCAAAGCAGAGTGGAAATGAAGCAGAAGCTCCTCAGCAGCATGTTTGCAGTGTTCCAGGTCAGAGCTAAACAGGACTGAGATTAGACAGAGTTCACCTCCTGGTCCTCGCTCCCAAAATCTGCTCCGCAAACAAAAAGTTCTCGTACTTTGGACCGTTTCTCCTCACACGGTTCTGGACAAACACTCATTCCCAGAAGTGTAGGAATACTTTACAGTAACTGTTTCCACTGCAGGGGAACAAACACTAGCTGATTAAAAACCAATTAATCTAATATTTACTTTCAAAAACAAACACTATTTACTGAATTTAATGGCAATGCCTTTAACTGGCCACAAGGGGCGACAAAGGAGTTTGCCCTGCAACTGGAGGGTTGTCGGTTCAAACCCCGGCTCTGGATTTCAATGTCATTGTGTCCTTGGGCAAGACACTTATCCCGCATTGTCTACTGATGGTGGTCAGAGGGCGCAGTGGGGCCCCTATACGGACGCCTGCTTACTGTCAGTGAGCCCCAGGCAGCGGTGGCTACAATGGGAGCTCAACCACCTTAGTGTGAAAGAGTGAATTTAGTGGTTCTACACCATACTATATAGAAAGGATGATGGATGGATGGATGGATGGATGGATGGATGGATGGATGGATGGATGGATGATGAATGATGGATGGATGGATGGATGGATGGATGATGGATGGATGGATGGATGGATGGATGGATGGATGGATGGATGGATGATGGATGGGATGGATGGATGGATGGATGGATGGTTGGATGATGGATGGATGAATGATGGATGGATGATTGAATTGTAGTTTGTCTCACTGACTTTCCCACAGGAAGTCTATAGAATCCAGCCCAGCTGATGAATGGATGAAGTTCTGTGGAATAAAGATGCTGCTTACAAAGATCTGGTTTTTATAACCAAACTTTTCCTGTTTTAGTCAGTGAGGATTAACAGCTTTATTTCAGAATGTTAATATTTTCTAGTCATCAATGTTTAGTTAGACTGATCTAAATGGAGTAAATGGAGCCTGTAGCTTTAAGGAAGAACATCAAACACTCCTTCCTTGTGTGACATCATGGAAAACAAGAAATGAATCATCTAAGATGTGAGGAATCTCCTCCATCTCCCAGTGGCCTGATGGCTCCACATTCAGCCTCCAGTGCCAGTATAACCACAGAGGAAGGCCAGGCTACTTAGCGACTGGGGGAAGAAACAACTAATGGGTTCTGGAGTGACCTGTTTGAAGCCCAGAACAAAGACCTGACCTGGTGGAGATGCTGCTGCAGCTGGCAGAGGTCTACAGTCCTGGACCAACAGATGCGCCAAAGATGTTACCTTCTGAAGACGCATCCTAAGGTTAAATGTTCACCATGGCAACCATCATTACACAAAACCCACCGTGGGCTGGGAGGCGTGGCCTCATGGTATATATATAATATAGACGCCATGAGGTCAAGCCTGGATGCTAACAGAGACATTTAGCCAGCTGGATGGAGCAGCTGGATGGAACAGCTGCATGGAGCAGCTGGATGGAGCAGCTGGATGGAACAAGCTGCATGGGAGCAGCTGGATGGGAGCAGTTGGAGGAGCAGCTGCATGGAGCAGTTGCTGGATGAGCAGCTGCATGGAGCAGCTGGATGGAACAGCTGCATGGAGCAGCGTGTATGGAGCAGCTGGATGGAGCAGCTGGATGGAACAGCTGCATGGAGCAGCTGGATGGAGCAGCTGGGTGGAGCAGCTGGATGGAGCAGCTGGATGGAGCAGCTGGATGGGAGCAGCTGGATGGAGCAGCTGGATGGAGCAGCTGGGTGGAGCAGCTGGATGGAGCAGCTGGGTGGAGCAGCTGGATGGAGCAGCTGGGTGGAGCAGCTAGTGGAGCAGGTAGAAGTAAAAATCAAACAACAAAATATTGTCTTTACTGACTCACTAATACAGATTGTTGAAATCTTTTATGCAGACCGACATGGAGGAATCTGTTTAATGCATCTCTGATATCAAAGATCAACTGTTTCAGTTTGACTTTAATCTGTTGGGATGAATGATTCTCAGACATTTATAATGAGTAAATAATGTGTTTAATTCTGGGAAAGTTATTGTAGAGTAACTGTAGCAGAGACGGGGACCGTCTCCGTGGGGATTTCCCTCTGAGCCGGTGTTGCTGTTTGGTTGTGGATCCACTCCAGGTAGTTGGACACTCGAGTGTAGATGCCGTAGTTGCCTGGTCGGGCGCAGCCCTTCCCCCAGCTCACGATCCCCAGCAGGAAATATGTTTTCTTATACTTGGTCACCAGTGGACCGCCGCTGTCGCCTTTACACGAGTCACTCCGACCGTCAAAGTATCCGGCACAGAACATGTTCTCGGTGAGCGGCACGCCGCTTTGCTCCACACAGGTCTGCTTTCGTATGCGCGGCACCTTGGTACGCCTGAGGAGGACGGAGATGGGCCCGTTCTCGCTCCGCTTCCCCCAACCGCTCACTGTGTGCAGGTCCACCGCCCAGAGCTCACGTTCTGCCAGTGTTCGCGTCGGCAGGCAGATGGGGACTGCGTATGGCGAGTAAACTATCGGAGACGCTAGGCGAAGGAGGGCGATGTCGTTGTCAACGGTTCTCATCACATAGTTCTGGTGCATAATGATCTCCTCGACTTGGATGACCTGCTCAAATAGACTCAAGTTAACCCTGGTGTCGTGTTCGCCTGAAAGACAGAACAGAAACACATTTCACCAAAGAAAATCCAGCAAGACCCCTTCCCCTAGAACCGAAGTTCATAGACCCTCAACCTGGCATTAGCCTTTAGCAAGAGAAGGAAATTAAAAGGAGTTGGTTGAAATCAGGCCTTTATTCAGGCGTATGAGATGTCACAACCTATTAGTTAGCTGCTCTGCTGTTAAGTCGGGCATACGCTGCTACGATGACATTTTTCAATTTCACACAGTCACACACACCAAAATTTTAATACAGTGGGTTTTCTGAGTGACACAGCTCTGACCAAATGTTTGTTCTCACACACCCTCAGCGCTCGACGCCTGGATGCACATCTTACCTGCTCACACTGTACCGCCTAAAAAACATGAATTTGAGTTCCGGCAGTAGTGAGATGGCGCTACCTTGACTCCTCGCCTATTCCGGCTGCCAAAACCAGTAGAAGAGGAATCCTCAAGCGCTGCCCTTGGCTATTTGGGCTTACTTTAGTGCCGAAAGCCCTAAAAAGAAGTGCGCGAGACGTTCCACGATTTGGACAAAAAGATACATGGCTGAGCTAACGCATACTACGGTTCGCTGTTGTCAGCTACACCTCATTGCCCCTCCGCCATGCTGCTGGGTTTACATCTGGAGTAAGAAGAAGAAGAATCCTTGCTTTTGGCGCTGAGCCATTTGCCCACCTACCACCTCACCTTGCACGCACGTGTAACTCCCCCTCTGACCTTTTACCATTCCTGATAGGGAGGTGGTCGCTAGAGGCCGATCGCCTCGCTACCCCCTTCTGCATACTTACATCTACGCTTTGCGAGACAAACGACTATGCTGATCGATCAAAAAATTCTCGCGACAAATGAAAATTGTCCCAAAAGGGAAAAACCTACAGTGGCTACAGTGCCTGGCTTAAAAATGAGAGATTTGTACCTGCAACCACCTTCAGGAACCGTGGGTCAGTGTCAGTGAGGCAGTGAGAGGCTGTGAGGATCCATGTTGGTTCATAAATCACTCCTCCACAGAAACCTTCGCCTTTATACTTCAGCAAAACCTTCAAACAGCAGAACAGAACAACAAGTCAACCGGTCCAGGTTTGACGACCTGTGGTCATCAGGTTCAGCTCTACTGTAACCATCCAGACTGTCAGGCAGAAAGAGTCACATGCCTCCATGAAACAGATCCGCTCCGCCTTTAGCTCCCACCTACCTGCCAGGGGCATTCACCCTTTGGACACTCCGTCCCTCCCACAATCCTCAGCAGATGGCTGTTTCCGGTCACGTCCCGTAGGATGGGAATCATGCCGCACGCTATCGGCTCTGACACAGCAAAGAAAACATTTCTTTACTATTCCTCAAGTCAAAATATATAAAAACAAACTTAATTTAATCCTTCAAGAGTGTTGGTTTGGTACCAAGTAAATGTCTATTTCTTTATTAAGTAGGGATCCATTCCAGGTCACCTCATTCTTTAAAAATGTGTAAATACATTTTAACGATCTATTCCTATCAAGTAATTCTAACTCACCAACTAAGAGCGTCACATTTTAAATCAGATTACGTGTCTTTGTTTCATTCTGAGTATTTTTCATTTGAAGGAATAGTATGTTCTGCCAGGAATAATCAATAGTTCATTACTTATTCGTAAAACCAAGGCGTTTGCAGCGATTTAATGAATATAAAAGAAATATTTTCCATTGCGATCACTGAGTCTGGGAGCGCCATTTTTGCCCAAATATAGTAGCCCCTCCCTCCCTGCCATCTTCCAGCAGTGACGTCACGGTGCGGTAAGCCTAGCGCCATTCTCCCCGCTTTCCAAGCTAAATCAATGGGAACTACTAGACACATCTGCAATCAACAACAATTATTGAAGATTTCCAGAGGACTTCACCATTGAAATTCACCAGAGCTATAGTGAAACTGACAATGCCCACGTGCATGGCAGCTGGATGCTGGAATACATCGGGTAAAAGTGAAAAAAAGAGTTATTCCACCTTTCTGATTCCTGATCCTCCACGGACGGGTTGGTCGCTGGATCGCCAACTTGAAGAGGGAGGATTTGCCACCGTAACTTCTGGCCAGAGAAAAAGCCATGCAATATGTAGCCAACATTTGGAAGAAGAATGTTTTCAAGATGACTTGGATAATAGCGCACAGTGACAAACACCAGATACAGCACTGGGACTTGATCAACAGCTAAACCGCGACCGTGACAATGTCACTAACCAGTAGGTGGCAGTAGTGTTCTTGACAAAACATGGATGCCTCCAGTAAAAAGCACATTCATATTCATGAAAATGACTCACAGAATTAAAAAACACTGATCATTATTGAACAGGATGGAATCATTTCAGATTTAAAGAACTTTTAGAAGTTTGGATTCTGAATATGAGCGACTTTTCCTTTAAAAGTGTTCGGTAACGCTTTCTGGCGTCACGAACCGTGAAAGCGTATATATGTGGTGAGGACAGATCAGATAAAGGTTATTTTTGACACACTGACTAAAAAATTTGTTAAAATGTCAGCAGGACGACATCAGAGCAGCATTTATCTCCATCAAAGGTTTTTATTTCAGCTGTGCAGACTGATTACACTATGAACCATCCATGTCTATAGCTCTGGTTCTCACGCTGCGTTGCCAAAGCACTTTTATTTCCTATAGCGGGACACCAGGTGTGTAGAGCACCTGAGGTCCTATGAACTGGTAGAAAATCAGCTGAGCATCAGGGTGTAAAATCTGATCAAAAGGTTAGAAATAAACTAATTCTGCCTACTAATCGTTTTATTCGGGAGGCCGACTGAAGAACAGGGACTGAATCAGAAGCTGATCTTTAGCCAGTGGAGGTCATACAGACATGACATCAAACGTCACTATCATGTTAAACCTCCAGATGGCAGCAGAGAGCAGCGATGTTCCTCCAGAACTCAGAGATTATCGCAGCCAATCAGGGACCAGGCTGGCTTTGCTGCTGCTGTGTTAATAATATTCAGACTGTTTGGTGCATTGGATGTGGTAACTATAGTAACTAGGTAACTATGGTAACTATTAGGGTTGGAAGTTAATGAAGCTTGAACAATTACAGGATTTTAGTGGAGAAAACTGAAGGGTTTAACTTAAAATGGGAAAATAAACATTCCTTTGAGTCACTTCATTGTTTCTTAAAGTCGATTAAAACATTAAAACCTTTTAGTTTAGAAACTTTAAATCGACTGAGTTAACTTGTCGGTGTCATGGCTCTGCATTTTTTGGTTCTGTTTAAGTTTTCTTTTTTGAGTTTGTGTTTGTGTTTTCTACTTTATTAGTTTTATTTCCATTTTGTGTCATTCTAGTTATTTATATGATTGTGCTTAGGAGTTCTCAGGTATTTCTTGGTTTCTATTTCTAACTGGATCAAAATCGATTCTGGTGATGTAATGTTTTCGTAAGGCCGTCCTACGTGCTCGTCCCGTTAGCTATCTTTTTCTCTGCACTTTCAGGCGTATATCTGTGGAGAGCTTCACTCTCAGACAGTCATTGAAGCTCACCTTTCAACATATTGAGCAGGAACACCAGCCTGTAGTCGTGTTTTTGTGAATGAAGAAACGGCCATAATGCAGCGGCCGCATGCCGAAGTCGGGAGCATCTGTAGCGTTAGTGTGGCTAATGACCGATCTCTTTATGGTGAACAAATTAACTGTTAGACCGCGATATAAAGGTGGGGAGCTGTGCTCAGTAGCTAACAGGTTAGCCTCTTTTAGCTCGGTCAGTTAGCCATATTAAGCTACACTACTTTTAAATTCGTATCAACAACAACTGTTTTCTGCAAGTAGAATAACTGATGTATTCGTCTAAAATCTCTATGAAAGTCATTTTTTAAGATGTTCCATCTGTCCTCAAGACTGACAATGATTGTTTTCTACTTTCCGCTACTTTAGATCACAGATGAAACATTAAATGATAGCAGATATGGGAAATAATATGTTGAGACCTCAAGAAGGATCTGATTCTTAAAAGTCAGAAATCATATATATTGAATGTCAAATAAATCATTCTGGTTTAAAACATGTATACCAAACTGTTTATCAGAACCATATTGTCACAAATGTAGAAAAAATTTCGCTTAAAACAAAAAATCCTTGCTGTCTTAAAAATCTGTGTTTCAAGCATCTCTGCAGGCCAGTTAGTTATCCTTCAGCCTGAACACCTAAATTCAGCCAATCATATATATCAACGCATCATCTGTCAATCAAAATGTTTTCGTCATATAGCATCTTTTGATTTATATGTCATAGAGGCATTAGAAATTCGTTGAAACCATTCCTTTCCTAGTTGAGCGCAGGCCCAGTGGCTCCATGGGGATGGACGTGCCTGTGTTCTTTGGCAGGCGTGAGCTAACAGGTGAACTGGCAGCAGCGCGTTGGCAAGGCTCAAACATGTATGGGCTGGAAGCCTTCTACACCAAACCAGCTTTCTCTGCCGCTCTGGCTGCCCTCTCTTCCACAACATCTTCGCCCCCGCTTCCTCCCCTCTAAATAAAAAATGGATGACGGAGGAGACTCCATCCCACCCACCTCCCGGACTCAACCCTCCTCCTCTTTGTGCATGTTTCTATCCGCTGTCCATAGCGCTCCTTGACAGCTTCACAGTATCGAGTCACCAATTTATAGCTACTTGGTCCCAATGGAATTTCCTCATTGGGAACCTGCTATACACCTAAGAGATGCTAACCGTTAGCAAATGCTTCCTCCAAACAAACCGCTACAACTGGGGTCCTTGCTTTAAGTAACCTTCCGGCCACAACAACAACCTTGATAACGACCAATCACATTCACTCTTTATCTTCACCGCGGTAAAAGTCGGCTTCACCTCGAGAATTCGAAATGCAACGATTGGAACAACCGCTTTCCCTACGACTTTAAGAAACAGGAGCAATACAGTTTGTCCGAAAGTGGTGCTGCTAAGCATACAATAACGCCATAGGAAGGTGTCCGCTGAGGCATTGGACTTTAAGGCTGAATTTGGTGTGAACGCGGTGGAATTGGTGGAGTGGATCAGCCTTCGGCGTAGTGGTGTGATGTAATGAGGCTAATAATGCAGCCTTTGGAGGTTATAAGTCGGCTGCCCTTATAATAGGCTGCCCCTAAAATCAGAGCCTCAGTGTTTATAACCAAGATGGTTATCATGTCTCTGGATCCAATAACGCGGTCATGGACAGGACTCTGGAGACCCTGAAAACAGAGAAGGTGCAGGGACCTGGACCTCCGCCTGAACTAGAGCAGTCAGTCGGACGTGAAGGTTTTCTGAGGTAAACCTGTTGAGATGCAGCTCCGCCCGTCAGCCTCCAGGTGGTACCCTCCAGCGCACGAACACGCTAGTCTTCGTCCATAGTCGTCCTCATGGCAGAAATGTTCACAGCCTCCGTTCTGCAGCAGACAGCTGTCAGACTCCTGCTGCTGCTCTGAAAACATAGATCTATCTTCAGACTCTTTATGACGACTCATATAATTCAATGAAACACCAGTTATTAATAACCCCAAACCGAAACTTTTCTACATTTTTGTTTTGTTTCTTCTTCATGAGATGAGAATCAACAGTTGCTGCCTGAACTCATGCCCTCTGCTGTGTATCGGAGGTTATAGTCAGACAAATACAGCAAGTTTACACCTAATCTGCCTGGTTTAGATCTCATCTACTCTGCAGCAGTCCTCCCCTTCATGCCATTGAGGAAGCTGTGGCTCATTCTTCTCTCTCATGACCTTCGTTTGGAGCCTGTGAGGCTAAGAACAGACATAACTCAACATTTTCTATTCCGCAATGCTCACCGAGGTCACAGTTGAGTCCTCTGAATTGAGGAAGACATAAGCAGGCATAGGACGCTCCGTCCAGGATGCAGGTTCCGCCGTTCTGACAGGGACTGGACTTACAGCTGTCAGGGACTTAAACAGATTAGAAACGATCATTGATTAGAATATTAAGGTGAACTCATGGTGGAAATGTTTATTTATAAAACCCTGGAGGTCAGCAGACATGTTCAGCTCTCTCTATACTTCAGCCCTAACTCATGTCGATCAATCATTGCTCACCAGAGTACTTCTTCCAGAACTCGTTCTGAGGAAAAGAAAAGAAACCAACAGGAGTTAAACGGATCCTGTCTCATCAGTTAGATCAAAGGAGCTCTAATGTCGTAGCATCTCTGACATGACGCACCGTCAGCTCCGTGTGTTCAAACACCTCTCTGGCCTCTTCAAAGCTACATGTCTCCTCCAGACACTCCCGCTCTAGATCTCCCATTTTCAGCTCCTCAAACCAGCCGGAGTTGTAGCGCCGGGTCCGGACCAGGACACCATGGGCCTTCTGTGGCTCCAGAAAGACTGAAGACCAAAGCAAGAGGCAGAGTTCATCAGCCGACAGTGGAACAAAGTCAGGGATTAATGAAAATGTTTAAACGTTGATCCAGGCCTGGAAGTAAACCCAGAACCAGCTGCCATCTTTGTCCGCTTCTTCTTGTTTGTTGTTATCTAGTGATCTAGATCTAGTAATATAATGTTCCTTGCTAAGTTATTACCATGTTATTGCATAGTTATTGATGTACCATAAAAGAAAAAAATAGAAAAAAGAAAAAAACTTATTTAAATATTAAGTTTGTTGAATAAATATTTAGCTTCAAGCTAAAAAACGAAATATTTACTTTGCAAATTAAATATTTCGTTTTTTAAATAGTATTTAGCCCCAAACTAAATATTTATTAAGCAAAGTAAGATTTTTATAAATGAATGAATGACACAGTGAAAAAATGACTTATAAATAATGACTTGTTATCTTATTACCGTGTTATTACATGGTTACTGCTGTACTGTAAAAGAGCGTTACCAAAGTATTTTGGCTATTGTGACTATTTTTATTAGTTTGTCCTAGAGCAAATATATATTGGGTAAAAACACTGCCAAACTAGATTGGTTGAACACATAACTTTCAACCCGAATAAAAACAAAAACTGTGGAAAAACGATTATTTTTGAATAAAAATGACTCACGTCTTTCAGCTCTTTCACTGTCTGCTTGAGCTTATTTCACTAAAATTGCAGAAAAACATTAAGCCTTAAATGATTTTTCTCTTCTAAGACATTTTACACAGAGAAAAAGATTTTATTTTACTGACCAATCATTGACAAATTCAAAGGAACTTAAATGGGAAAAAAACAAGAAAAACGATTGCAAAAAATCCCAGATTATATTGCTAACTGTAGTTCTGCACTCCACCAGTAGGTGGGAGCATGTTCACACGAAGCTTCGTGAACTGTGGGGATTATTGAAGCAATTAGCCCAAACAGTTCAATATATCTTCATCTCACCATCACTACCCTAAATGACTTTAGTACCAGTAGTTTAGACCCATCCTAGCTGGTCCTCCCCATGGTGCTTCCTTCTCTCATCACAGCGTCTTCAGGTAGCTGTTTCTGGGAGCTGCTCCTTCCATCCAAGCTTTATCTAGAGGTTCTGAAAAGCCTCCTCTGTTACCAGTTGTAGGTATGAAGCTGAGCTCAGCCCATCCCAGTCGTGGTTCACTGATGCTGTATGCACCTGTGCATGGCGGCCTAGCTTCTATAGGTGTGTCCCAGCACAGCTGTGGCTACAGTCTAGCTCACCACCATCAGTGTGTGACCGTGTGCATGAATGGGTGAATGTGGTGTGAGGCGCTTTGAGTTCCCTGGTTTGAACAGGTGCTATACAGGTACGTTTGCCCATTTGATGATTGATGACCAAACACCTGTTCATTACTAATGTCTGCAGAGTTAATAGACTTGCTTTGGCCGCCAAGCTCCACTGATATCAGAGATCTGATTGTTCCTGATGTTCCTAACAGAGCACTTCTGCCTCAATCTGCAGGTTTACTAGTCGCTCCTAGAATTTCTAAAAAGTAGAATGGGAGGCAGATCTTTAGTTCTCAGGCTCCTCCCTGTGGAACCAACTACCAGTTTTGATCCAAAAGGCAGACACTCCTGTCTACTTTTTAAGGCTAGGCTTAAAACTTTCCCTTTTTGATAAAGCTTCTAGGTTATCCTGGCTCGGGTTATCCTGATCTATCTCTATAGTTCTGCTGCTATAGGCTTAGACTGCTGGAGGACATAGGGACCCCTTTTCATCATTCTGCTCTTATTCTATCTCTATTCTTCCCACTCTGCAGAATCTGTTAGTTCAATCTCTAACGCTTCTGCTCTCTGCTTTTCTCATAGTAGCTTCATCTGGTCTGTTCCTGTTTGGCTGTGATCATCCCCTGAGAGAAATATCAGCTGCGCTGCTGCCATCAACAATCTTTGTTTCTAGATGTTGAGCTTGGCCTGTCATGATGTGAATTGGAGCCATAGAAATAAACGGAATAGAATTGAATCAAACTTCTAGAAAAATCTATCAGTGGTCCATATTTCCTGCATGCTTGACTTTACTGAAAGAACATGCGTTTGTTTTTAGAACCCTTTGACGATCATCTTTAGCAGCACCCAGCCTCCACCAACACGTGTCTGACCTTTGTGAAGGCGCAGCTTCTCTCATCTTCAGATGTTCTGCAGATTAACCTCTGAGAACATGAGTGCACTTTATTTTTTCTTCTTTATGGAAACAAGAGAACTTTCCTTCAAGCAAAGACCATCAGAGGCAGATCTACTCAATGCTAACTAAAGCACTGCAGACCAGTACAGACCTTCATTGTGGCTAACGGCTCCCAGCAGGTCTTGATCAGTTGCTGAACTCAATTATTTCAGTTTTCATGACTGGTTGAGTGGGTGAGGCATACAGCAGGACACTAAAACATCTCCATTTATCTGGACCCTGTGCAGATGTTAGCCCACCAGGCAGCCAGTTTGTTATAAATGGAAATAAGAAGCTTCTGGTCGTTCTGAATCTACAATGGTTTAGTCTGGACCTTCCTCACCTGAAGCTGGCTGGGAGCCCTGCAGCATCAAGACGAAGGTGATGAAGACTCTCGGCCACATGGCGGTTACATCAGAAAGCTACCATCGCTGCTCTACCATCGGGACATAAAGGTACAAAGTGTCCAGCACTCCCCCGCCACCGCTGGGCTCCTGTTGGTCACATGGAGAGACCTGCGGTGATGAAACACTAACTGACCCATGCCCTCAGGTTCAAGAGCGTAAAGATCTGTTGTTCATAAATCTGTTGACCAAATTCAGCAAATCAATGCCTCTCCTGGGACTGATATAGATATCAAACAATTAGACCGACGAAGGAGGCAAAGGGTGAAATCTGGATCTGACCTCCTGGCAGAAGGTATAAGAAGAACCAAGATATGGGAATGAAAACACTTTTATTTGCTCTGTGCTGAAAACTGAGAAGCGTTCCAATCTGCCTGCCTGCTCAGAACCTTTGCCCCCCCCCCCCCAAAAAAAAAAAATCTAATGTTTAGCAATGGTAGTCATATGATCTGATTCTCAAACAGCAGTGCTGTGGCGCCCTCTGCTGGTGAACCAAAGACCATTTGTAGCCAGTGTCGCCACTGAAAATAAAAACCATAATTTCAGGGTCTGAATCTTCTATAAACCTGCCTGTAGAAAATATACAGACTTCAGTAAAGACCGCCTCAGATCCTGGTTTATTGTGTGATTTTTAATATTACGTCATTGGCTGTGCATAAAGGACAACTGATGCACATCAAATTTACACTGGCCAGTGGGGAGGCCAGTGGGGAGGCCAGTGGGGAGGCCAGTGGGGAGGCCAGTGGGGTGGCCAGTGCAGTGGGGAGGCCAGTGGGGAGGCCAGTGGGGTGACCAGAGGATAAGAATAACAAAAATAAAGTTTAATTCTAATGTTTCAAATGATGAATTGAAATAAGGCGGCACATGAGATGTAAGCATTTATCTTCTACATTCAAAGAAAGAACTGGTGAGACTGTAGATTATCCTGGATTAGATTGATATCCGTATTTAATTTTCCTTTGGGATTAATAAAGTGTTATTAAGTATTAGGGCCAGGCTAGAGATTTTTTTTATTCGTAACATTACGAGAATAAAGTCATACAGCAACCTGAGTCCACTTTGACACCCTGCCCAATTTCTGGTAATTTTATGACTATTCTCATAATATTACGACTCTTACGATTCTCAAAATAAAATAAAAAAATCTCTAGCCTCGCCCTAATACTCCGTCGTACTAAATACTCTCCATAATAAATGTTTTTATAAGGTCATCATTGTTTAAAGACATTTTAATCTTCACAGTAAGAAATAAACAACTAGCAAGAAAGCGGTTAGATTAAAGCTAACCTCAATTTTTTTATTTTAAAAAAGTTTTTTTTTTTCCTGCCAGCGTTTGATGCCCAGATGAAAACTTAGAACATTTATGTTTTCCTTCAACTGAAATCTGCTCATTTTTGGATCCATGTGAAAAGAAAATGGCCCCATGTGGTTATAGTGATTCATGCTAACTTGGCTGTAAAGCACCTAAGGCAGAGATTGGGACACATACATATCGGACATGTTAGAGACACTATTCACTTAAAATAAAAACACACATGCACAACCCTGTACCCAGTCTGGAGAGGGAACGCTTATTAAATGCGTTCCAAGGTGTGCACGAGCACATTTCTCCTCATGCACGCTCTGTTTAAAAGATGCTGTTTGCATCGTTCATATTCTAACTTTCTGAGTGAGAATGGGGACAAGCATGTAGGACGTCCTTACGTGAACATATCACCAGAATGATTAATAGTTAGGAAGACCACTGATTTTGAACATCCTCCACTATACCTTTAAGTCCTACATACCAAGAAAGAGACAGTTTGGCTCTGTGGTCCTGGATCTGATACAAATCTGATCTTTTTCAAATGCGGACCAGGTCGCATTCATCCGAACTTAACGCCATCAATACCTGACAAAAGTCAAATATTCTGCATCTTGCTAAGTAGAGGCAGCACGAAAAACAACAACCATGGCGGACGATGATGCGTTTAGCAGTATTTATGTTTAACCATCTTGAAAAGATTGAGTTTTTAAGGCTGGGAAAGATCGCTTGACGCGTTCCAGCGCTACCATCCATGTTTACTTCCGCAAACACAGAGCACGCTGGCTTGTGACATCATTGCGTCCACTACTGCGCATGTGGGACACTTTAATTGTATGAATGCAGTTCACGCAGGAGATCACATACAAGTCGCATTTATTTGGAAGTGTAAATGGACACACAAAAAAAAAATCGTATTTCTCAAAAAAATCAGAATTGAGCATCAAGGCCTGCAGTGCGAATGTAGCCTAAGTCCCTTCAGAACCAACAAACACGTTAGCTTGGTGGCTTCAGGGTCAGTTATGTCTGGACGAGCTAACAATGCTAACTTCCTTCATTAGGACGCGTGTTCTAGTGAGCTGGGATGTTACGAATGAGTCTGTTCCACCTGGATCATCGCTTCCTCTGACCTGCAGGGGGATTTTAAGGTCTTATTTATCAGGCATCTTTTGCATTCAATGTTTCATAAACCATAAATCTAGAAATAAAGAAGCAGCTTATCCTGTTTATACATGTTTATTTCAACCAAAATGACAGAATTATGAGTTTTTGCCTTTAATTTCAAGCAGCTGATCACCGTTGGTACAAACAGACATTTCTACAGATACAAACCAGAGTTAAAATATTTCAGACTTTCAAATGATTCACTCATGTCCAGATATTCACAAAAGAAAACAGTAATTCCAGATTTTTAGCTAAAATCTTATTTGGTTTGTAGGGAACTACTTTTCTGACCCGTTGAGTTACTAATCGCCGCAGTGACCGAAAAGTTTCAGCCAGTCGCCATTACAGACTCCATCCAATCCAGGAAGTTGTTGACCTTGGCGTAAACGCCGTACATGTTCTCCTTGGCGCAGCCATTGCCCCAGCTCACCACGCCCGTCAGGAACCAGGTCTTCTTGTACCGCATCACCAGCGGGCCGCCGCTGTCGCCTTCGCAGGCGTCCTGTCCGCCTTTCCTGTACCCTGCACAGAACATGTTTTTGGTGATGTTGAGCTGGGTGTGGAGGCGGCACTCCTGCAGCGGGACCCTCGGCAGCACCAGACGCTGCAGGAACCGAGCGGTCGGACCGGCCTCCACCAGGCGACCCCATCCGGAGACGGTGGCGTGGCGGACGGTGGACAGCGTCCAAGCGAAGGTGCTGTTCCGAGCAGGCAGGCAGATTGGAATGACGTAGCGGCCGAGCTTGACTGGGCGGTGAAGCTTTAGCAGGGCCAGGTCGCTGTCGGAGGTGGAGCTGTTGTAGTCGGGGTGGATCGTGATGTTGAGCACACGCCGCCGCTGTTCCGTTTTCTCCGTGGCCTTTAAGTCATGCTTTCCTTGAAAGTCAGCACACGTTTAGCTTAAGCACAATTGAAAGACCCGGGCTGTGAGTTAGACCTGAAACGACTTCGCATCACCTCACCTACATCGATGTGGAAGATGGCCGACGGCTTCCTCCAGACGCAGTGAGCTGCGGTTAGAATCCACACGTCGGACAGGACGATGGCTCCACAGGTGAACCGGCTATGTTCATACAGCACCGCCTGGAGACACATCCGTTTACTCTATAGTTTGCCGCATTCTTGCTAAATGTCGCGTAGGACTTACCTGCCAGGGACAGTGTCCTTTGGGGCAGATCTGTCCGTTAACTACCCTCGGGGCAAAATTCACCAACGGTCTTCCACAGACGACTGGATCTATAGCAAAAAGATGAGACTTCAGGAGAGCCATGAAGTCCAAGGAGTCATGGGAATTACAACTTGATGGTTTGATTTTGTTAAACTTCCCGTCAAATACGAAAGAAAACTAATTTTTTCTTGTTCTACTAATGTCCAAACTGAGGGAACCCTAATTTGGAGTAGTCTACCAAAGCAGACGTCTGCTGGGGAACCTTGGTTCCTGGAATGATCCGGAACACCCAGACCAGCGGCAGGGGTCTCGGTTCCAGAACCGAGACCCCTGCCATTCTCATTCAGATCCTTTATGTTCGACAAAGGTAGGAAGGTCACACAGAAGGTCCCAGAACATGGACCTCCATTGGAGCGCAGACCTTGAGGCAGACAGGTGCTGTTGTCCTGATCCAGACCATAACCAGGAGCGCAGAAGCAGACTTTGGAACGATCCGGGTTAACTCTGCAGAAATGCTCGCAGCCTCCGTTTCTGTGGCGACATCTGGTGGAGGTTGAACGTACTGCAGGGGGAAGGGTAGAGAACATCTTCCAGACCAAGAAGGAGAGCCACAGGTCAGAGTTCTGGCTGTGTGACCTTCCTACCTTTGTCGCATTTGGATCCATGGAAACCTGCAGCACATTTGCAGACGTAGGTGTGGAAGTGCCGGGTGCAGGTCGCTCCGTTGCTACAGGGGGACGACAGGCAGGGGTCCACGACTGAAAACCAACGGGAACAGGATGGGTTAGGATGGGTTCTCACAGGAGGAACTGGAGACGTTCCGTTTAGCAGTACCTGTGTATGTTCTCCAGAAGTTCTCCTGAATGCAGAGGACACACAGGAGAGTCAAAACGAGTCGGAGACAAAGACACAGGAGGATAGAACGGCCGAGTCCGACTCACCAGCTGCTGGGAATGGGGAATGATCTCCCTGGCCTCCTCGTAGGAACATTTCTCCTCATAACATTCCCGCTCCAGGTTGCCCTGCCTCAGCTCCTCCAGGAACGTGTTGGCCCGACGGGTCCGATGGAAGAACCCACTGGCCTCATGTCTGAGCAGGAAGGCTCCCCCTGGAGGGAAACATCAACGGAGCAGCATTTCATCAGAACCGGGTCATCAGAACCGGGACACCTTCATCACAACCAGAGGTTATTATTGGCATGGGTGTTGCGATACGATACGTATCACGATAGTCGGGTGATAATGCGATACCATCACTAAATAATGATATTTTTCCCAGCTACCAAAGTTAAATGTATAGATAAAAAATCAGGTGCTGTATATGTTCATCAGAAAATATTGATAATTTAGTTCTTTTGGTTTCCATCTTGTTTGTGGTTTGAGTCGGTCCATGTCTTCCACAGCGCCATCTACCAGGGTGGAGGTGAAGAGGTAGCCCATTTAGCATCATTTTGTTAAGGAAAATTTTATTTTTCCTTAACATTTATTATTAAGTTGTTTTTTTATCGATACTGGGAAATGAAATATCGATCTTATCTTGGGCAGCCGATTATCACAATATAACCGGCAAATCGATTTTTTTCACACAGGGTCTCTTCATCTGCTGCCATGGAAACGCTAGGGCAGCAGATCACATTTATCTGGCATTGATGTCTAATCTGAGAAAAAAACATTCTGTCAGAAGATGAAGTTTGTGTGATTCAGCATCACTGCAGACGGAGAGGAGATGATCCTGCAGAGAGAACCTGCTAATGTCTACTGGCTGGATTTACTGTGAACAGAGAACCAAACAGCCAAATTCCTCTGATTTATGTTTATCTGACTCTGTTCATTATTATTCCTCCACTAAATGATAAAGTCATAATTTATTATTATCTAGATACTATTAATAACAGGAGGTGAAATGCAGCTCCAGACGAGCTTTGAATGTGGTGATGTCATCAGTACGCTGCTGTTCCAATTAAACCAGATTTATTCTGCTCCCGTTTCTCCCAGAGTCCAGACTTTCCTGGGTTCTAGTCAAGAACGGACTTGGCGAGGACACGAGTCCGTACTCACGTTCTAACGAATTGATGAACGGCCAATAATTCTGTAGTTTTGTACCAATAATAATAAAATTAAAGCTGTTTTATTCAAAGCTAACATGGTAGCATAATTTTATCAATCAATCAATCAATCGTTTCTGTGGCTCGTCGTGTTTTATTTATGGTCACGCGTTTGTCTGCCTTCTGTTTTGAGGCTAATGTAGCATCGATGCAAACAGCTCTAATGAAAGAAAACGTTTAAAACTATCTGGAAAAAAAAATAAATCCAACATTGCTGCCAAAGACATGACATGTCATTTGCTTTTAGTTCATTAGCCTGCAGAAAAACTATTTATTTATTTTACTAAAACTACTGGAACTAAAATTCAACATAAGAACTGTCAATGCAGCAAAAGCTGCTTCAGTTTACATTTTTAATAAGATGCAATTTTTAGTTTAATTACAATGAAAATATAAAGTTTTATTATCTAATTTTGCTGCCCTGTTTCTGGTGATGGTTAAAGTTGAATCAGGCCAAAGCTGCAGACGGTTCTCCTCCTCAGGGAGAACAACCTGAAGGAACCAGAAGAACGAAAACAGACCCAGAAGAAGAAGAAGAGCAGGAGGAGGAAGACTGACCTGTCCCGGTGCATGCTGGGAGGAAAACCGTTAGGATTAAGAAGAAGACGCAGCTCGTCTGTCTGCTGATGGACGCCATGCTTGTTTGAAACTGATCAAAGTTCACAGAAACACAAACACAGAAAAACCCCCAACAGGAAAAAACACGTCTGCCAGATAAAAGCTGCAGGTTTATTTTCTCCTTTTACGGTAAAATGACCTCATTTTTTATTTTATTTTATTTCAATCTGCAGCTGAACATCAAACCTCAGAGAACCTCTGACTTTACTCACTTTTTAACAACATTTATCCGTTTCTGTCGGGATTAAACAGCAAATAGGAGTAAAATGTTTAAATTTGTTTAAAACATTGACTTTATTTCTTCTATTTATCCAATAAATCTTCAGCACAGGTTTATTCTGAGGCGTAAAATAAAGACAGAAGTTTCTCCATTTCCTCCTTTATTGTTTTTAACATGAATGTTTCATTTTAAAGGCATCAAACTGGAAACAGCCAGAATAAATAGGATGAAACTATTTACTGAGGGAATAAAAAAACAAACCTTAACTAACTTTAGATTATGAAATAAAAACAGAGTAAATGTTTAAAGGTTGTAAACAGAAAGTGCTGGGACCCAAACTGCAGTTCGTCTGGTTGTAGCAGTTCTCCTCCTGTCCTCCAGGGGGTGCCGCTCCTCTTACAGCATCTCCTTCAGGATGTTGGGGAGGAACTCTTGAGCATCTCTCAGTTCATCCTTCCACTCCTGAGGGATGCCCCCTCCGCTGTGGGCGGCCCCGGCCCCCAGCAGGGCCCCGAGCGCCGCACCCCGGTTACAGTTTTCACCTGGAGACAGAAAAAACAAACCAGACGGTGGAGAAAAGACCAACAGGAAACCAGCTGCTCTGATTGGTCAGCGTCAACAGGCTCCGCCCATCCATTTTAACATTTAGTTCCACACGGCAGCATTCTGGGGGACTGAGGTTTTTATTCTTTGAATCGAGACGTCGGTTCTAGATGTTCTATTTAACCAAATAAACCAAAGTCCATTTTTAAGACACTGACCTCCACAGTTGGTGTTGGCCAGGATTCCTCCCACCGGATCATCGTGGAACTCGTGTAGGCTGTGGTAGAACAGGTTGACAGCTCTGTTGGACTAACGTTCACAGTTGACCTGGTTCAGGCAGTGGCGCTTAACGGTGGGGAAGGGGTGGGCTACTGGTCTCACTCACACTGCCTCCCATTGCCACCTCCCACTGGCCACCCCACTGGCCTCCCCACTGGGCCACCGCACTGGCCTCCCCACTGGCCTCCTCGCCTGGCCTTCCACCCCACTGGCCACCCCACTGGCCACCCCTGGCCTCCCCACTGGCTACCCCACTTTCGGCCTCCACTGCCTCCCCTACTGGCCTGTTTCCACTGGCTCTCCCACTGGCCTCCACTGGCCCTCCCACCTGTACCCCAATGTACCCCACTTTGGCCTCCCACTGACCTGCCATGACCTCCACTGGTACACCCCACTGGGCCACTTTCAGTACTTGTTGGACTCCCACTTTGTGTCCCCACCTTGTGCCTCACTCCCCACTGGCCTCCCTACTGGCCACCCACCAAGCCACCCCCACCACACTCACACTGCTCTCACTACACCTATACTGTCCTCCCCCACTGGCCTCCACATAGTACTGATGGTCCCCATTGAGCCTCCCACTGGCCTCACTGGCCACTAGTGTGCCACTGTCACCCCACTGGCCTCCCACTTTCGGCCCTCCCCACTGTGGCCTCCCCACTGGTACTCCCTTTCAGTATCCCCACTGTACCCCAGTAATTCCCGCGGCTTTTATTATTACCCCACTGGTATCCCCACTGGCCTCCCACTTCAGCCACCCCCACTTCTGGCCTCCCCCCATTGGCCTCCACTGGCCCTCCACTGGCCTCCACTGGCCTGTGGCCTCCCACTGGCCCTCCCACTGGCCTCCCACTGCCTCCCCACTAGCCACCCCACTGGCTTCCCCACTGCCACCACACTGCTTCCCATTGCCTCCCCACTGGCCTCCCCACTGGCTAGTGTAAATTGTACTGGCATCAGTTGTCCTTTATGCACAGCCAGGGACGGAACATTAAAAATCCCACAATAAACCAGGATCGGAGTAGATCTTTACTGAAGTCTTAGTAAGGAAGTAAGGAAACGGATCCTGACCTCTGTTGTAGCAGGCCAAGCCCAGGTAGTTCACGGCGCTCTGATGGACCTTCAGCCGCTCCTCAGAAGATGCAGGAAACCTGGAACATTCAGCCGTGTCAGCACCGAGTCCCTTTAGTTTGATCTAAAAGCACTGGGCCCGCTCAGACGCACCTGGCCGCTTTGCGGCTGTAGCTCTGGCAGGTGTCCCAGGCCTCCAGCCTCCTCAGAGCGTCCTCAGCCTGCTGCCGGACGCTGGCCCCGCCCAGCACTGCATGCAGGGCCCGGCCGTAGATGCTCACGTACTCGGGCACTTTGGGGTGAGGATGGGTGAGTTTCACGAACTCTACGGCAGCAGAGACCTGAGGAAAGACGGAGGTTAGGAGGAGACAAAACAGAGGAACCGTCGACGGAGGACATGGCGTTCGCTCACAGCCTGGTCCTCGTTGGCCGAAGCGGACAACAAGACGAAGGGGAGGATCATGGGAAGGCAGCCGATGGCGTCCAGCTGGCTGTCAGGAGATCCAGAGCTCAGCATCCGTTTGGATCGTTTCTCCGCAAACGTCAGAACCTGAAGAGAGCCGAGTCAGAACAGATGTGGAACCCTTACGGATCTGGAAGAGAAGCTCTAGTTTACCTCGCTGGGAGACGAGGGTCTGCTGTCCTGCCAGTCGGCAAAGAAGGAGCGGTGGAAGGACTCGGCGTAGGTGTCGGCGTGCGAACCGGGCGTGGTCAGGAACTTCACGTAGTCGGACAGAACGGCGGCGCGAACCTCGGGCCGGGAGACGTCCGCGGCACGGCTGGAGACGACGGTCCGAGCTACGCGCAGCGAGCAGAGGACGTTCAGGGTGTTGTCTCCCGCCTGAAGACCTGCAGAACCAGACAGGATGAGGGACTGCCCGACCGGAACCGACCAGGAAGACTCAGAGCCGCTGCCGGCGGACAGACGCCCCAGACGCACCTTGGTGGTAGTGGACCGTCCCGTTGGAGGACCGCCACAGCTCCAGCTTGTCATGAAGGATGACGCTACCGACGACGTCAGCTCGCCGTCCACCAGAGGACCAGGCGGTCCGACCGCTGCCAGCTGGGGAACAGAACCTGCTCATTAGTCAACAGAACCTAGAACCCTTCCTTTAGAACCCTCACCGGCTGGAGAACGTGGACTTCTGTGGTTCTGAACAGAAATAAGACCCTGGATGTTCTCAGAAATGACTCAGCAGTTCTTCATTAAACCTTTTTTTTTTTCTCAGTGCTGAAATGAAAACCAGACATAAAGAAATCTACACAGTAAACATCGACTAGATTTGGTTCATTCTAAGCTCCATAGATCTACGGTTCCAGATGGAAACCTTTCACCTCTTCCTCTGATGCTCAGATTTTCTTTTCTCTGAAATCATAAATCATTTTAAAGAACAATTCAGTTTAGCTCCTCAGTGAAAACAGAGCCTCAGGATGATGCTGCCACCTCCGTGCTGGTTAAACTGGTAAAAACCGGTTCTAGCTGTTATCTAACCAAGAAATTGGCGTTGGGGTGAAGATGGAGACCCTACCTGGAGTTCTGGATACTGTGGACTATAAACACATAAAGATGTAGGCGGGACAGGTGTGGTTTGGCGGCGGTACCTGTGTTGGACAGGCTGAGGATGCTGGACGGGTGTCTGCTTGCAGGCGCGTTGAACCCAGATATCCAGCCTCCAAAGTCCCTCCTGATGTCCTGGATGTTGTAGTACCAGTGGACCGGCATAGACATGGAGTCTGCGGCACACATGGCCCAGAAGGCCTCGGCCACCGACCGCCTCACTGCAGACATCTCAGCCCAGCAGCTTCACCTGCAACAGGAAAAGGAGCAGAGCCCATCAAACTGGATGGAAACCAGCAGAGAACCAGATGAAAGCACCACTTCTACTGCCTAAACTGCTCCAGCCTGAGGTGATCACACAGGTGAACTAACCCTCTCACCTGTTCTCCTGTTATACAAGGACTGATCAGTTACAAAACCCAACAGGAAGTGACCTGCAGCTGCTCCTCCCAGTTAAACCAGCAGCAGCTTCCCGGAGCTCCCAGTCGCTCACTGACGGTCTGCCCATAACAACTGCTTATGAAAGTTATGACTCGCGTGAATGTTTGTTGTCATTTCGTAAGAGAAGCAAAGTTACGGCGTCCCGCGAGGTTCCTCCCAACTAATTTCCCCTGAGTTTTGCCTGGCAGGCAGAGAACTGGGCTTTAAAGGAATAGTACACCCAAAACATGATTAGCCTTCATTTTCTCACCATGCTGAACAACACTCTGGAGTACTTTTGATATCTCAAATGCATACTGGAGATCTGGAGGCTTCTTGCTGTCTGCTGACATTCAAATAATGGAGGTCCATGTGGCTTCCCGAGACAGAAAGCGTCCATAAAAGTCCACACAAAATTATGTCAATATTCCTCCATACTGCTCGGAGTCTAAATGTAATCCAAGCGTCCTGAGTGGGTAGCATCCAGAATTTACTTTCAAGCGAGAAGTCATTTTAGAATGTTTTAGAGCATAAAACAGCGTAGTGATATCCCTGATTTGCCTCTATAAGTACGCCCCGGATCGCCGCTCACGATTCTACAGGCAGACCAAACCAAGAAGCCGGAAGTAAGCAAAGCATTCAGCGCCCGGTTTCCCGCCGGATAACGCTGCCTTTAGAAGGTGCTGAAATGCTGTTTACCTGTGCAAAAGAAAGAAACAAACTGGAAGAAAACGTTCTATGGACTTCAGTGTTGAAGAGCAGCATGAGTTCGGTGCGAGCTGAATCACTTTGGTTTGGGCCCCGCCGCCGCTTCCCGGTGAATCGCGGCGCCAGCATAGCCGCTTATTAGAAATCCTATATACACTACTGTTTGTAGGCTCTAAAGCGTTCTAAATGGACTTCGTTTCGAGTAAATTCTGGATGCTAAATTCACTCCAGGACACTCTGGAGCCACATTGACGGCGTGCTGGAAAGTATGCGGGAGTAACGGCAATGACAAGTTTTTTGTGGACTTTTGTGGACCTTTTCTGTCTCGGGCGCCATAGACCTCCATTATTTGAATGTCAGCAGACAGCAAGAAGCCTCCCAGATCTCCAGATGCATTTGAGAATATCAAAAAAGTACTCCAGAGGCGTTATTCCAGCATGGGGTGAGTAGAAAATCGAAGCGCTAATCATGTTTTGGGTTAGTACTATTCCTTTAAGAATAATGAGGACGATCCGGTATTAAAGTTCATTTGATCATTAATGTGATCAATGTTTGATTATAATGAATCCTGATGATTCTTTGTTAGGCTGGAAACGTTTTTTTACCTGAGGAAATTATGCTGATCCGGTTTCTTTTTTGTTAACGGTTGTGAATTGGGTTAAAGTTCGGAATAGGGTTCGGATTATTCGGATTATTGGGTTATTGTCAGGGTTCGGGGGTAGAAAGGGTTAAAAATGGGTGAAAATTGATGGAAATGAAAACGCGGTCCTCACTCTAGATAGGAAGACTAGAGCGTGTGTGTGTGTGTGCCTGTCAGGCAAACGTCAGGGAATAATGCTCATGTAATAATGCTACGGCGGCCCGTTTGGCCCATAGGCGTCTGGACGCTGGACGTAAATTAGCTTCGATTCCCGCTAATAATCCAGAGTTAATGCTGTGGATCAAAGGCGGATTAAACTGGTTTGGAACCATGTTGGACTAACCAATCAGAGTTGGCCAGTAGCCCAGGCGGTTTGCTGGTTCCACCAACCCAGTAAAAAAACAGTTATTTTCGCTCCTGCTGCTTGTGTTTATAGCCTGAGCTAGCCGGGCAGAGCTAACAGTCCGCGGACATGGGGGACGTGTTGGATGCACGTGACGTGGGTAAGTTTAGGTCACTGTGGGAGCGACTGTGGACCCACGGTAACTGCCCCTGGTTCTTAATGCGGTTCTAAAGGATCCAACCTGGACAGGGATCCTATTTTTATTGTTTTTAGCTTCCGGACTCTGCTGCCACCGGCCGCCATCTTGGTCAGGGCAAAACCAGCAGAGGAACCAGAATCTGATGAAAACCTTAAAGCTACCTGATCTTTATTTTTCAATCATTGTTTATGATATTTCCTGAATTTATTCAAATCAAAACATGCCCTTTATAAGGCGCTCAGTGAAATACTTTGAAAATCCAAATTTCAAGCCAATAGTGTTAGACCTTATAGACCTTATTACCTTTGGAATATTCAACAGAAAATATGGATATTTTGATGGCATGAATGAATGTCAATGCAATGACAAGAAACCCCAACCTGCCCGAATATATTAAGGAAAAAAAATGTTTTTATAATAAATTCATGAAAAACTCTTAAGAGTGAAAGAAACACATTTTATTTTTCCAACTTCCCATGATGCTCCACATTCCTCACTTTAGGGAAGAAAGGGCTTCTGGGAAGAGTTGGGATAAAAAATAACTTTTGTCTCGTAATGTTACTTTTATTCTCTAGATATAAATCTCTATCGTGGTCCTAATACTGCGTCATAGATGTGTTGGGGCTACGCTAGTGATGAAACACGGTAACTTGGCCTATAAAGGGTTAAAGGCTTTGATGAGGACGCCTCTCTGTAGAACCGGATCAGTCAGAACCTCTTTAATGCCTGGCGTCCCTGGTTCTGTCCTGCAGAGCGAGCCAGAACCTTCTGGGCCCAAAACGACGTGGAGCAGGTGTTCAGCGCAGTCTTCCAGTACCTGGACCACCTGAAGCAGGTTCTGCTGACCCAGTCAGCCAAAGATAAAGGTACCGATCCGCTCTAACTCGGTTCTGATCCACTCTCACTCAGGTCCGATCGGCTCTGACTCGAGTCCGATGGGCTTAGACTCAGGTCCGATCGGGTCTGATCCTTTCGAACTTCGAGTCCGATCGGCTCTGACTTCGGAGTCCGTCCGCTCTGACTCTGGTCGATTACGCTCTGACTTCGGAGTCGGAGCAGGTCCTGACTTCGGGTCGATCGGCTACTGACTTTCGGGTCGATAAGCCTCAGACTTCGGGTCCGTCCGCTCTGACTCTGGTCGATCGCTCTGACTCCGGGTCGAACCGGTCCTGACTTCGGGTCGAACTTGATCCTGACTTCCGGAATAAATTAGGCTCTGACTTCGGGGTCGATAAGCCTCAGACTTCGGGTCCTTCCAGCTCTGACTCTGGTCCGGTCCGCTCTGGCTTCGGGTCGAACCAGTCCCTGACTTCGAGTCGAACCGGTCCTGACTTCGAGGTCCGATCGCTCTGACTTCGAGGGTCGATCGCTCTGACTTCGAGGTCGAACCGGTCCCTGACTTCCAGGGTCGATCCGCTCTGACTTCGGGTCGATCGCTCTGACTTCAGATAGTCGCTCTGACTTCGAACGGCTCCGGCTTCGGGTCGATAAACCGACTCAGATCCGATAGCCTCAAACTCTGGTGATCGCTCTGACTCGAGTCGATTCTGACTGGCGGAGCGGTCCTGACTTCGGGTCGTCGTGACTTCCGGGTCGGTCGCTCTGGCTACGGGTGCGAACGGTCCAGACCTTCGGGTCGATAAACCGGCGGTCGATAGCTGCAGGCTGGGGTCCGTCCAGTTCTGACTTTCTGAGTCCGATCCTCTGGCTTCGGGTCGAACCCATTTCGGCTTCCGGGTCGAACAGTCCTGACTTCGGGGTCCCATCCGCTCTGACTCGGGTCCGATCCGCTCTGACTCGGGTCCGAACCGGTCCTGACTCGGGTCCGAACCAGTCCTGACTCGGGTCCGATCCGCTCTGACTCGGGTCCGATTCGCTCTGACTCGGGTCCGAACACGTCCTGACTCGGGTCCGATCCGCTCTGACTCGGGTCCGATCCGCTCT
>JAGKQL010000067.1:3961655-3972035 GCA_018398635.1 Cyprinodon brontotheroides | reverse complement strand
CTTAAAAGTAGACAGGGTGTCTGCCTCACGGACTAAAACTGGTAGTTTAAACCAGTCTAGTTTCGTTCTTTTCATCCTGAGGAAGAAAGTTTCAGGGAAAGTTCTCCTCAGCAGCTAAACTCTGATCCACAAACATCAGATCTGGACTTTAGCACCCGGTTCTGACCCGTTACCCGGTTCCTGGTCTAAAGGGATCTGAGAACATCTAGAACCTTACCCAGACGGCCTGTGGGGGGTTCTGACGTGTTCGCGGGTCATCAGCTGGTTCTGTTAGAGACTGAAGGTCTGCTGGGAGGAGGCTTCAGAGGATCTTTCCCAGGGGGACGTCCAGCCGGTCCAGAATTATTGAAGGTCTGAAACGGGACCTTTGATAACCGTCATTTTTTTATCACCCAGGCCCAGTTTGGACCCGGCTGTTGGTTCTGGACGGTTCTCACAACAGAACCCTACCAGGCTAGCTTTAGCTTCCTGCTACCTTCTCTGCTGCTCTGCCGTTCACCCAGCAGTCCCAGTATGGAGCTGGAACTGGCTTCACAGAAATCTACCATCAAATGACGCCCCTCCCCCACCCGTCTCTGAATCCCTGAATAAACCAGCAGACCTTTTCATCTCTGGTCCCATTTTTCCACCATTTCACACGTGCTGGTGAAGATTCGCAGGAATCCAGGTCAGCTCCAGAAAATAAAAATAAATAATGTGAAATAGTTTTAATGAGTGAAAATCAGAGATCTGCTCCTCCTGCCTAGTCAGAGCCGCTCTATACGCAGTCAGTGGGACGAGGACATTCTACTAAAACCAGGCTTTGCTGGGCTGCTGGATTAAACCTGGAACTATTTCTGACATAAACTGAAAAATCTTCCTGGATGGAAGAGAAACGTCTTCAAACGTGGAAACAAAGTCCAGAGGATTGATTTGAACGTTTCCACTGACTGCGAATAGAGAAGCTCTGACTAGACAGGAGGAGCAGATCTATGCTTTTCACTCTCTGCTAGAGACACATTGCATCTATTGCCCACATTCTCATTCTATAAAGCAAAGCTCTACTTAACGAGTCTGTGCAGCTTCTAGAACTAGAACAGATAGAAAAGGTTCATCTATTAAAAACATAATGAGATCTACGTCTAAAGAAAAGAAAAACGCAGCAATAAGCTCTGTGGGACGGTTTCTATGGCGACTGAGAGGTGAGTCTCAGAGAGATCTAGGAAGTTTTTCTATCTTTTTCCATAAAGTGGAGAGATAGATCCGCTGCTCTGTCTGCTCCTCCTCATTCTGGAGGTTCTCTACTTTATCCGTTTCTGTCCTGATCTCCCATCATGGGGAAAGTTTCTATTTTAATGTTTGTGCTCCAGTCAGTCCTGCTCACTATGAACGCGATGAGCGACTCCAGACCGACTCTTTCTCCGTCAGATTAACTGATTTTATTTTCAATTTTTCCCCAAAACGAAGGAGTTTTATATAGACAGAGTATTAGAGAGAGATTTTTTCTTCTGTTATGAGAATAAAGTGCGTAACATTACAAGAAAAAGTCATCATACAAAAACCCGTTTCAGAAAGAAAGCTTGAAGCTCCGCCCAGCAGATGACATCAGACCAGTTCTACCAATCAGCAACCAGAGTCCACTTTGACATGAAGACAGTTGGCATAAAATACAACTTGTTTCTCAAAATTAAATGATTTTATACTCTTTATATAATATTGCGACTTTATTCTCGTAATTTTATGACGTTCTCGTTGCGACTTTTCTCGTAATATTAAGTGACTCTTATGCCCATAATTTTACTCTACTAAATTTTATTCTCTTAATGTTAAGTGATCTTTATTCCCTTCTTATCAAGTTACGTCTTTATTCTCGTAATTTTAATTTACTTTTATTCTCTTAATGTTACGCCTTTATTCTTCTCGTAATTTTATGACTTTTATTCTCTTAATGTTACGCCTTTATTCTCGTAATTTTAATGTAATTTATTCCTCTTAATGTTACGTCTTTATTCTCGTAATTTTACGATTTAATTTTACCCCTTCTTAATGTTACGCTCTTTATTCCTCGTAATTTTTAATGAATTTTATTCTCTGGCCTGTTACGTGCCTTTTATTCTCAAAGTAATTTTACCTAATTTTATTCTCTTACACGTTACGCCTTTATTCTCGTAGAATTCTTTTAATGACTCTTATTCTCTTTACGTTACGCCTTTTATTCCTCGTAATTTTACGACTCTTATTCTCTTAATGTTACGCCTTTTATTCTCGTATCAATTTTATGACTTTGGTTCTCTCTTAATGTTACGACTTTATTCTCAAAATAAAAAAAAACGAATCCCTCTCCAGCCGCGCCCCTACTACTCCGTCATAGTTTTAGACCCAGGTGACCATGGTATTGCCGTTGCAATTGCCGCTTAGTCCGATCTGGGCCAGGACCTGGGCTCTGGTCTCAGCCTGGAGTTTATTTCTGCCCCCTACAGGAAATAATCCCCACTGACTTTCAGTGCGCTAAACGCCACGACTTCTGAGGCACCCACTTTCTCTTGTCTTATCGGACTTAAAAAATCGGATTCTGTGCGTTCTGGGGATTTGGCTAGTACGTGAATCAGCGTGTTAGAGGGCAATGGCAGCGCCACCCAGCTTAGGTTCCCGCTGTAAGGCAGCAGTCAGAGTTAGACCCCCATGAGCAACTTAGATAGTTGGTTATAGACATAAGTACTGACCTGGCAGGAGAGGGTGGAGTTAGGAAGCTGAGGCAGAGGAAGTTCTTGCAAGAAAAAGGTTGAAAGTCTGCTACTCTGGGTCCCTGAGCAAGACCCTTAACCCCCACTGCTCCCTAAGGGGAGGGGCTAAAGCAGTAGAGGGAATCTGGCTGCTCTGAGCCACTGGAATGAAAATAAAACGTTGGGCGGGTCAGTCTGCTGATGTCATCCCTTCAGTCGCCTGATGGTTCTCTATGAGCGTAGTGGACCGGTACCGGTACCCAGCTGTAGGCGGCACGCATCACCGCCTGTAGAGGTCCGGTTCCACGCCATGGTTCTGGACCTGTCCCGGTGCCATTCTGCCAGTCCGTCATCTATAATGCTTCACGTTCTAAACCCGCCACTCTTCAGGCTCATCATCCCAGCTGAGCTTCCTGGACTGTGGAGAAGTCAGAACTCAGAACCAAACCTTCGCAAGCTTTGGTTCTGAGTTCTGCCAGAACCCGGACGGCTCTCTAGAGAAAACCAATCTAACAGGAAAGTTTCACTGCAAAAACAACCTAAAAATGAATCAAAATGTCTTAAATTCAGTGTATTAGAGCAGGTAAATAAGATGATCTGCCAATAGAATCAGTATTTTTACTCTAAAAATAAGATAATTACATAATATGAACTTCTAATAAGATTATTTTTACTTATTTTAAATGTAAATTCTCTAGTTCCATTGGCAAAGTGTCTCACTTACCTCCTTAATTCAAGATTAAAGGCACTTATTGAGATTAACATTTTCCGCAGTGCTGTGAGGCGTATCTGTTTGGACTTTTCTACACAGCTGTGGAGATGAGCAAACATGACCCTGAAGATAAAGTCTTAATTAAACCTGAGAAAACGGATTGATGTTGGATTTTAATAAGGAAGGAAAGTTTCCTCTGGTTTCCAGTCAGAGATGAAAACGTTCCTCGATAAAACCAGAGCCCCGAGCACGGCGCCCTGAGGAACGCCCGGTTAGAACATTTAGTGCTTTAAAAGCTGCTGATGAGCTCCAGCATTAATATCGCTCCGTTTCCCGTCGGCCATCTTCATGACCGGTGAAGATGATGATTCCTGCAGATCCAGGTGTTTAAGGAGGTTTGTTGATGCGACTCTGAGCTGAAAGTCTGACTGTACGCCGACCGCAGAGCTGCACAGGAAGTGGGCCCAGAAAACCTTCAGGCAGAATCTGCTGCTTTTTAACCTCCAACACAGAACCTTTCAGTTTCTGCTCCAGTTTTAGTTTCTCTTCATCGGTTCTGCAGAACCGTGTGAAAAACAAGGACGACTCGGTCCAACGCTTTTAGGATTTATTTCTTCCCACCGGATCCTTTTACATCATTTCTATTTAGGAGGATTTTTAACCCTTTATAAGGCGCTCAGTGAAATATAAAATCTGGATATTTCAATGTCAAAAATAAATATCACTGTAATAACAAGAGGTTCCCTGAATATATTTTCAAAAATAAGCAAAGTGCTTCTAGAAGAAATTCATGAAAAACACTCAGAGTGAAAGAAACACATTTTATTTGGCCCAACATAAATGCTGATCCTGGCGCTGACAGATTCCAGTTTATAAACCTAAATAGAATTGTTAACGAGGATTATTCACTTTTTTTCTTGACTTTCTATCTTTTTAATGAGGTTTTTACCGTTTTTTCAAGTAATTTTTTTGCCAAAATAAGTGAATTTGTTCTTGAAATGAGGAGAGAAAAGACGCGTTTTGCAAATGGAACAAAACAATTTAGATTTAAAATAGGAAAACAACTATTGCATTTTCTTATTTTAAGAGCATTTTACCAAATTATCTTATTTTAAGAGTATAAATCCTCATTCCTTTGGCAAAATACCTCATTTACCTTCTAGATTTAAGGCTAAATACACTTAATTTAAGAAAATTTTACTTGTTTCTACATCATTTTAAGGGCTCATCCACACTGCAAAATAAAATGAAATCTAAGTCAATTTTTTCTAGAATTAAGTAGGTAAGTTAGACATTTTTCCAGCAGAATAAGACAATTTACATTAGAAATAAGAAAAAAAAGCTGCAATCTTATTTTACACTTATTTTAAGAGTAAAATCTTCATTCTATCAGCAGATCATCTTATTTAGCTGCTCAAATTAAGGCGAATGAACTTAATTTAAGACATCTTTAATTATTTTTAGATAGTTTTGCAGTTTAATTGGTCAAATGCTAAAATCAGACGTAGAGCGTGGTGACTTTGGAACTGGCGGTGGTGACTTTAGAACTGGCGGTGGTGACTTTGGAACTGACGGTGGTGACTTTGGAACTGACGGTGGTGACTTTAGAACTGACGGTGGTGACTTTAGAACTGACGGTGGTGACTTTAGAACTGACGGTGGTGGTGGAACTGGCGGTGGTGACTTTGGAGGCGGTGGTGACTTTGGAACTGACGGTGGTGACTTTAGTGGAACTGACGGTGGTGACTTTAGAACGGTGGTGACTTTGGAACTGACGGTGGTGACTTTAGAACTGACGGTGGTGACTTTAGAACTGACGGTGGTGACTTTAGAACTGGTGACTTTGGAACTGGCGGTGGTGACTTTAGGAACTGACGGTGGTGACTTTAGAACTGACGGTGGTGACTTTGGAACTGACAGTGGAATCGGTGGTGACTTTAGAACTGACGGTGGTGACTTTAGAACTGACGGTGGTGACTTTGGAACTGGCGGTGGTGACTTTAGAACTGACTTTACTGAATTTGGAGCGGTGGTGACTTTGGAACTGACGGTGGTGACTTTAGAACTGACGGTGGTGACTTTGGAACTGGCGGTGGTGACTTTGGAACTGACGGTGGTGACTGTTAGAACTGACGGTGGTGACTTTGGAACTGACGGTGGTGACTTTGGAACTGACGGTGGTGACTGTGGAACTGACGGTGGTGACTTTAGAACTGACGGTGGTGACGAGCATTTGTAGGTTTTTTCATCACCGTCAGACAGAAAACGACTCTTTCACATGATATGCGTGAGTTGTTCACATCAGCCATCTTGTTTCCCCTTCTGTTTCTAGTTACTTTAGATCTCTTCTTTAACGGTAAACATTTATGTCATAATCTAATCTAATAATTGTTGACATGTTATGGTTGTGACATTAGCAGTGTTGAAAGATATGAACAAATTAAAGAGAAAATAACAAACTTATAGGAGCTTGAGTGAACTTGAATCATGCAGGAGAGTTGAAGATTTGAAAACGGGGTCCTCAGGAATGTAGCTGACCTTTTAGTCGCCTGATTTTATTGCTTTTATTAAATATCTGACGGTGGTGACAAATATGTGGGAAACATTTTGATCAATCACAAAATAATAGTAAATATTCAAAACTCACCGTTTGTAGTTTTAAATACATATTACCATGTTCTCTTTCATTTGGTAAACATATAACTCAATTCAATTATTAATTTTTCTTTCTTTAATCAAGTTGAAATAATTTTCTCCTATCCAAGGACAAATGATTTTACAGGCAATGGGCCGGAATATAATCACTAAATTAATTTTAGAAAAAAAAAAAACCTTAAAAGAACCTTAGATATGTGCAACGGACCCTGATTAGAACCTTGATTATGAACATTTTATTTATTTCCAACAGAATTAACACTTTTCTTAGTGGGACGTGTTTTTGCCAAAGTGTCAAGAATCAGTGATAAATGAAAATTGGGCGAATAAAACTTAAAAATAATGGGTCTTTTTTGAACCGCAGTGATAAAGACGTGCTTGAGAAAAGTCTGGTTGTATTTAATTTATTCTACATCATTTTAACCAGAAATGCAGAAAATGTCAGACCTGTAGATCCAACAGTTCCAGAGCTGTGGGGCTTTGAACATTTGGCGTCTCCAAATCGACCCACATAATCACACTGAAGCTTTTTAAAACATTTCTGAAGCAAATATTTTCCTATTTTTTTTTACAGAAACGGTGTATATAACAAAATGCAACATTTATAAACCTAAAATCTATTCCATGAACCACTGGTTTAATAGATAATTTTTTTTTTTTTTTTGGCAAAATGACAAACAGTTTGGCACCCAGTTAAGAGCCGCCATGATGCAAATCTTTTAGCTTTGCCAGAATGTATTGAAAGCGGAGGTAATTACGTATTAAAGGTATCATGCTTTATGCAATGCATTTGTTTACTGATTTTAACATCAGTGTGAAATTTATCAATTTATCACTTTATATAATCAAACATTTTCATCCTGAAGCTGAACTGAAAATATTTAACAGCAGTTTTTCTGCCTTTAAGATCAATAAATTATTCTGATCAAATTTATGAGAAAAATTAAAACATCTGGAAACAAAATAGGTTAATTTTAATGATAAAATAAGTACAATTGTTTTTGTAAAGTGGCTTATTTTTATTCAGATTTTGACTAAAACGTGCTTCTAAATCATTTGCCTTTTTTATTTATACTTTTCTTTGAATATTTGGACTAAAGCTGCGTTTAACCCTTTCAGTAAAATCCAAATTATAATAATTAATCGTCTGATTGGAATCCAGGATAAGACTTTATTACCTTTGGAACGTTAAAAAAATATGGATGTTTTGAAGGTAAAAATTAATGTCAATAAATTAATAAGAAACGCTAATTTCACCGAATATTTTAAGAAAAAAAACTAAAGTGCTTCTAGAAGAAAATGATTAAAAACACTGATTTTATTTGGTCCAACATTAATGCTGATAATGGTACTGACATTTTTTAGTTTATAAACCTAAATAGAATTATTTACTTTTATTAACTTTTACTTTTCTTAGTTTTTTCATCATAATTTCCTGTAGATAATATATAATTTAAAGGTTGATCTAATTGGTCTAATGCTAAAATAAAATGTAGAGCCATGTAGCAGGATCTGTGCTGAATGGATGGATATAGATCTAGTGCTTCTAGACCTCACTGATCAAACACGCTAACTTTAACGTTAAATGAGTTTCCATGTTTTTAAATTCTGCTGCATCCGTCGGATAAACGGCCGTTAATCAGATCAAAGCATCAGAAGTTTTTCTTTTTTAAAGTTATTTTATTTCATCAGCAAACAGAAAACCTAGAAACCTTCATATAGAATAAAAACATCGTCTGATTTTTACTTTCTGGGACTGATTGAATTTAAAGCGGTTAAAACAGACGAAATGACTTTAAATGCAATTTTTCATTTTTTTCCGTTTAGAAAACGTGTTTGATGCTAAAACTCAGCGTATATTTAGAGAAATCTATGAATCTAAAAGCAGTGGTAGAAATATGAGCCGTTATGTTTCCTGTTCAGTAATGAAGCGTTTTCTTCATAAATTTAATTATCTGATTAGAAATCAACTGATTAAACCTCAGAGCTGCAGCTTCTCGTTTTAAAGATTAGTTTTATTAACAGAAGCTTTTCCAGGTTATTTATGGCGTTTAGCAAACATTTACACTTAAACTGGAAATTGCATTTTATAAAACAAACTTATTGATGTATATATAGTGTTACAGACGCCGCATACAAGAAGGAAGATTTTAGATTTTTAACACTAAACTAAATATAACAGAAACTTTCCACCCTCCTTCTATCAGGCTACATAAGTGAGGAAGTTCTGAGTCTTTCTGCGGCGCTAATTTGAAGCCGCCGCAGAAAGACTCGCTGCACCAACGACAGCTGGGCCCCAGATTTTATCAAGGATTGCATGTTTTCATCACATTATATAACATGTTTTTTGGGTGTGCAGTAAGATTCAAGCTCTTTGATGCATTTCTTCACTGTTTTCGCAATTAAATGAAAGTACTTGTTGTAATAACTGACATTAACGAGGCCTTTAGTTTAGTTTAATTTGCATTCCTATTACCCTTTAAAGCGTTAAAATAATGAAACATTTCCTAAATACTTTTATCGTTTTATATGAATAAGACCCCCATCAGTCACTACTGACCTCTGACCTCTGGAGGAAATGTTACCGTCTGTTTATGCAGCCTGTAAGGAGTTTAATCTGTCCTGTTTCTGTCCCGTGTTTAACTGTTTCCATTGATGACATCATATATAGAAGAAGTTTTATTATAAATGTTTTAAAGGTTTGACCCTTCCAGGCTCCTCTCCTCTGAGGCGGCGCCATTAGAAAGCTTTCTGCTGATGCAACATCAGTCTGATCGGTTTTAATCGTTATAAAATCGAAGCATTAAAACCTTTAAAGCAGATTGAGGCTCATTAAACCTGGACGTCTAGAAGCAGAACACGGACGCTACATACGTGTGAAACTGCCTCTGCGGTCTTCATCATTTCCTGCTCTTTGCCCCCCCCCACCCAGAGCTGAGATAACTCTGAGTTCATCTCTTCTTCTGTGGTTTTCTTATTGGTGTGACCAGAGAGCAGAGATATGAAGGCGAGCTGGAAGCGCGATAAGCTGCTGGTGACTTCCTGTGGTCAGAGCATCAGGCAGGAAGTCTCTTCATCAAGTTCTGATCAGGAACCAGATCCTGTCACGGTGCCGTCGGTCTAACCCAGCGGACCTGGACTCGGATCGGGTCTCCTCTAAAGTCTTGCTCAGAAACAGAACCTTTTTTGGACCCATCCAGAACCTGTTTGTGTTTCTACCTGTTCTGGTTTCGGTTTAGCTGAGCGGCTCTGAAAGTCTGCTGAGGTTTCTGTGACACACACACACACACACCCCGCCCACACTGAACCGCACAGCGACACACACCTGCCAGCTAATGAGCCTCGGCGCTCAGCAGCAGCTGAGGAAACCGCCGAGCTGCAGCTGAACGTTTGTTCCCTCTGACCCCCACAGAGGCGCTGAGCATCTCCGACCCGCAGCTCTGCTACATCCTGGACGGCTTCCTGGGCCTCTACGGCCTCATCATCACCGGCATGTTCATCAAGGAGAAGGTGGGTCGCTACCTTCCATGTCATCTACCTGTGGACCCCCCATTCTGGCTCCAGGTGGGGGTCCGAGAAGGACACCCTGATTGTCATTGATTTCCTGTTGATCCTGTTCTGTTGCAGTTCTTCAGAACCAAAGGAAAGGGAGGAGAGGACAACCTCTACGCTGTGAGACCCCCGTCTGATCTATGACTCTAGTCATATCTATAAGCAGAGCTTAAACCGGATCCGACCGGTTCTGAGTCGTTCTGTCAACCAGCATGGAGGTCCATCCTCCGCAGCAACCTGTCCTTCTGGCTTATTAGGCTCCATGGTTGCATCATGACGGCGGCACTAATCCAACGTTGTTTACTGGTTGCCATGACCACTGCGCCTTTACACACCTTTCTGTGTGTAGATCAGCTATATTGTTCAAGCATGTATACAGATCCAGTAAATAGATGGTTCCAGTACATAGAGGGATCCATTACATAGATGGTTCCAGTACGTAGATGTATCCAGTTGATAAATTGATCCAGTTGATAAATTGATCCCATGCATAGATGGATCCAGTTGATAGATGGATCCAGTAAATAGATGTATCCCGTTGATGGATGGATCCAGTTGATAGATGGATCCAGTAAATAGATGTATCCCGTTGATGGATGGATCCAGTTGATGGATGGATCCGGTTGATAGATGGATCCAGTAAATAGACGGATCCAGTTGATGGTTGGATCCAGTATATAGATGGTTCCAGTACGTAAATGGATCCAGTAAATAGATTGATCCCATGCATAGATGGATCCAGTTGATAGATGGATCCAG
>JAGKQL010000067.1:3911836-3948532 GCA_018398635.1 Cyprinodon brontotheroides | reverse complement strand
CACACTTTGGACTTTTCTCCGGGCGCATTTATCTTTTTCTTTCTTCTACAGTCATTGGAAAAAGATAATAGTGGGATTTGAACCCATGAGCTTCTAGGTTTAAAGTCAAGGCTTTAACATCCATGCCACATTTTTGGACATTTGGACTTTTCTCCGGGCGCATTTATCTTTTTGTTTCTTCTACAGTCGTTAGAAAAACAGAAGATCAACTTCTGAGGGATTTGAACTCATGAGCTTCTAGTTTCAGAGCCGATGCTTTAACAATCACACCACAGGCCCTGTCACACTTTAACCTCTTCTCGTAGCGGATTTATCTTATTGATTCAATTCTCACTTTGAAAGCCAATAAAAGGACTTAACCTTTATAGGGATTCTATTATTTAATTCTCTGGGATTTCAGAGTTGAACTCAGGATCCTTTGAACTCTCTTCAGAATGAAACATCTTCCTCTTAACTTTTTTATCTGTGTAAATGGCTTTGGTTGTACTTTAAGGACAGATTCTATATCTGCACTGTGGGGACTATAAATCTGATAGTTTTATTTTTAATTCCTATTTTTTTATATATTATGATTAGATTTTAATATTATGTCCTTTAAATTATTCAAACAATGTGAACAAACATTTTATTTTTAATTAAAACGTGTTTATTTGTCAATGGAACCAAAAAGAAACCGAAGTAAAAACTCAGATTCATCCTTTAACCTTCTGGGATAAAAGTTTGAACCTTAAACCTGTGAAGCATCAGAAAACTGTTTGACTGATTGATTGACATCCTGATTACTTGAAAGGCTGATTAAACCTTAAACCAGCAGGTTTTTAAATAAACTTTCCTGAACAGAGGATTCATAAACAGATAAACACATTAATGCTGAATAACGAGAATTAAACACAATCATCAATCAAAGGTCATTAAGATAAAAAAGGTCAGTAAGGAACCAAACTAATTCAATTTAAAACCTTAAAACCTTTAAAACAATAATATATTTATTAAAAAGCTCCTAATTTCAATCTATGGAGAAAAAAACTGTTTCATAAAACCTGAATGTTGTAACAGCAATGATGAAAAAGCAAGACATTTGGATCAAACTGATGATGATGATGCTAAAAGCATGAAGGCTTTTCAGCAGAACTGATGGAACGCGTCTTTCCGGGTCTAAACCAAACAGAGAGACACGGAGGAACCTGGCCTGAAGCCGACTCCAAACCCAGGATGCAGAGGTTCAGAGAAGCTGGTGCTGAAGGTGTGGATGTGGATCAACGAGTCTGAGGAGACTCTGTAGAAGGACAGCAGGCCAGCAGGATGGTCCAGATAGACGGCCACTCTGCTGGTGACCGAGGAGGAGATGGAGTTGAGGCTAACCGATGTTCCTTTGTTGTTGTGATAGACGGAGTAAATGCCGTCAGAGCAGAAGAGCGGTTTCAAGTATTGGACTCCAGCAGGCTCCATTCTGAGAACATTAGAGGTAATAAAGCTTTCACACTAAATCTAAAACAAACGCTTTTTTTTTGGCCAAAACCAGTTAAACTGAGATTTATGAGGTGATGAAATATCAGTTCAACCATCGTAAGGCTTAAAATAAAACACAACAACTCAAGAAAAGACTAAACCAATTTTCACTGCAGCTATTTCTGCACCTGAGAGTCTCCAGTCTGGAACGGCCATCTTCTAATCGAGCCGTCATCAATTTCTCTCCATCTTCTCCTGGATGGTTGTAGCTCAGGTCCAGGTCCCTCAAATGAGACGGGTTGGAGCTCAAAGCAGCGGCTGGAGGGACTTTGTTTTTGGCCTGGGAACGCCTTGGAATTCACCCGAAGAGTTGGCCCAAGTGGCTCCAAAAAAGGACATCTATGCCTCCCTACTGAAGCTGCTACGCCCACGAATGGACCCCGGATAGGTGGAAGAAGATGGATGGATGGATGGATTATGGATGGATGGATGGATGGATGGATGGATGGATGGATGGATGGATGGATGGATGGATGATATAGTCTCATAGAAATAATACAAGCTTCAGGAAACGTAGCAATAGCTGCCATATCTCTAGTGTAGACCAAGACAAGACGTACTTAATCGATGTTACAAAGGGAAATTCATTGTTACAACGGCTCTCAGTGACACAGACTGGGTTCAAACTGGGTGCAGACTGGCACAGATTAACTTTCCTGAATCGCTGAATCTCCTCCATCAAGGAACGGTCGTTCAGCTCGTTCAGACAATGAAAAAGGTTTATGCTTTTTTCTGCTTGTAGATTCTCACTGATTTTCTTTTTGACATACTGGACAGTTTCCTGATTGGTATTGGAACAGCATGGGGTTTGTCTCAACAAACCTTCCAGAAGTCTCTGGTTGTTCTGTACTGAAAGACCCATGAAGAAGCGCAGGAACAAGTCCAGGTGCCCGTCGGAACTCTGCAATGCCTTGTCAACAGCACTCCTGTAAATATCCGTTTCTGCAGACTCGTCTTCTCTCGTCTCAGATCTCCAGGATGTTGACTGTTCTTCCATCAGGTTGATCCCAGAGTTGATGAAGGTCAGATGGACGTGAAGAGCCGCCAGAAACTCCTGAACACTCAGATGGACAAAGCAGAATACCTTCTTCTGGTGCAGCCCTGTCTCCTCTTTAAAGATCTCTGTGAACACTCCTGAGTAAACTGAGGCTGCTCTGACATCGATGCCACACTCTGTCAGGTGTGATTCATAGAAGATAGCGTTTCTTTTCTGAAGCTGATCAAAAGCCAGTTTTGCCAGGGACACAATGATTTTTCTGCTCTCTGGACTCCAGTGTGGATCTGCCACAGATGCTCTATCATATTTGGTCTTCCTCATGTTAATCTGAAACACCAGAAAGTAGATGTACATCTGAGTTAGGGTGTTGGGAAGCTCCCCTCTCTTTTCTACTTCCAACACCTCCAGAACTGCAGCAGCGACCCAGCAGAACACTGGGATGTGGCACATGATGTGGAGACTTCGTGATGTCCTGATGTGGGAGATGATCTTGCTGGCCTTCTCCTCGTCTCTGAATCTCTTCCTGAAGTACTCCTCTTTCTGTTGGTCAGTGAACCCTCTGACCTCTGTCACCATGCCAACACACTGAGGAGGGATCTGATTGGCTGCTGCAGGTCGTGTGGTTATCCAGAGGAGAGCAGAGGGAAGCAGATTCCCCCTGATGAGGTTTATCAGTAGAACATCCACTGAGGTGGACTCTGTAACATCAGTCAGGACCTCATTGTTGGTGAAGTCCAGAGGAAGTCGACTCTCATCCAGACCATCAAAGATGAACAGAACCTGGAAGTCTTCAAAGTTGCAGATTTCTTTGGTTTCAGTGAAGAAGTGATGAACAAGTTCCACCAAGCTGAACTTTTTCTCTTTCAGCACATTCAGCTCTCTGAAGGTGAATGGAAATATGAACTGGATGTTCTGGTGGGCTTTGCCTTCAGCCCAGTCCAGAGTGAACTTCTGGGTTAAGACTGTTTTCCCAATGCCAGCCACTCCGTTGGTCATCACTGCTCTGATTGGTTGATCTCTTTCAGGTGATGGCTTTAAAATGTCTTCTTGTCTGATTGTTGTTTCTGGTCTGTGTGGTTTCCTGGATGTTCTTTCAATCTGTCTGACCTCATGTTCCTCATTGACCTCTCCAGTCCCTCCCTCTGTGATGTAGAGCTCTGTGTAGATCTGGTTCAGAAGAGATGGGTTTCCTGCTTTAGCGATTCCCTCAAACACACATTGGAACTTCATCTTCAAGTTTGACTTGAGTTTGCGTTGACAGTTTCCAGCTCCAGTCCCTATTAGAACACAATATATCATCAATTCCACCCGGAAAAACGCTAATTGTCTTAAAGTGACAAAGGTGATGATGGCTAGATTAGAAGACAAAAAAATAAACATCTAATGATAATAAATATATGTGTGTTTGTAATAAAACAAAATCAGTTTCTAAACTTAAAGAACAAAAAAAGAAAAGGTAAATCAAGCCATTGTTATTAGTCAGCTTGGAGCTGCGCGCATTGATCCAGTCTCAGCTGTGTGTTCCACACGGCTTTGCTTTATGGAACCCAGCCATGTCTACCCTTGTTTGAAACCTTATTTCATCGGCTACAAAGCCCAACAGCCCACATGGTCTCAACCAATAACAGCAGGACTTTATGATGCATAATATTGCGCTACTCGGTGCGTCATTGGCTGACAGGCAAGGAGCGCTTGTGAGACTTCAATAATAAATATTAGCAAGAATTTAAGAATTAGCCATGACCAGCTAACTTTTCTGATGTCAAAAACAGATGTTATGGGCAATTTTCTCATCATTGAATATTTTTATTACGAATATGCTGGATTACTTTTAATCTGTGCACACTTATGGACGACCTGCTGTGTCTAAAAGCAGCAGCAGCAACCCCAGACTGACAGCTCATTGGATCATTTGGATCACGTGCAGCCTGGAGCCGGACGCTTCCAGAGCTGTGAAGCCTGTCAGGATTGTCTATCTGACTTACTGCTCTGCAGGCGGTCAGCCATTCCCTCCTGCTTAATCCTCCTCAGGAAGTTCATGGTGATTTTCACCAAAGCTTCTCTGCTGCTCTTCCTCTGCTCTTCATCCTCACCCTCATCCTCCCACTGACACTCTAAGCTTTCCTCCAGACTCAGAACCTTCTGGATCTTCTTCAGCTCCTTCTTCACAAAAGTGACAATGTTTTCCTCCAGCAGCTGAAACAGATCAATACATGAAGGGTTCATCAGGCTGAGATCATGGAGCCAAACATCAGACCCATGTTGGACATCAGTAATAGAAGCACAGACCATGAATATGGAGTCCAGCTCGGTTTGATGCTGCTGGGCAGATGGACCACTGGGAACCTCTGAGCTCTGCTGGTAGAGTCTGTGGAGGAACCAGGAAGCATTAACTCACATTCTGAACAACAACAAAGGTCCACACGGTGTCCTGCTCCACAACCAGTGTATTTTTAAATATAAAGAGGGAATTTATTACATTTGTACTCCACAGGTAACCTTTGAGCGTGTTGAAGATCTATCATTAACATGAACAAACTGAATTTGATCAGATAGATCAGATTTAAACCAGTCTAGAGCTGTTCCTTTAATTCCAACAAAATATTCAAGTCTTTCTAAAAGAATATTATGGTCAACTGTATCAAATGCAGCACTAAGATCCAACAGGACGAGCACAGATACAAGTCCATTATCTGAGGCCATGAGAATATCATTAGTGACTTTCACCAGAGCTGTTTCAGTGCTATGATGAGCTCTAAAGCCAGACTGAAACTCTTCAAAAAGTTCATTATGGTGGAAGTGATCGCAAACTTGTTTGGCAACTACTTTCTCAAGAATTTTGGATAAGAAAGGAAGATTGGATATAGGTCTATAATTGACCAAGTCATCTGGGTCAAGAGACGGTTTCTTAAGCAGAGGTTTAATTACAGCAACCTTAAAAGCTTTAGGTACATATCCCTGTAACAGAGATAGATTAATCACATCTAAAATGGAGGAGGAGATCAAAGGGAATACCTCCTTAAATAACCTGGTTGGAACTGGATCTAACATCCAAGTTGAAGGCTTAGATGAAGACAATAGTTTTGATAATTCAGAAAGTTCAACTGGATCAAAGCAGTCTAAACCGGTTCAGATTCCATGACTACCTCAGGTACAATCGTAAATAGAGGAGTGCCTATGATCTTATTTTTTAATAAGATCAATCTTATTTATAAAAGAATCCCATAAAATCATTGCTGCTAAGAGCAGGTGGAATGGACGGTTCAACAGAGCTATGGCTCTGGGTGAGTTTGGCAACTGTATTAAAAAGAAATCTAGGATTATTCTTATTCTCCTCTATTAATGAGGAGAAGTATGCTGCTCTTGCTTTACAAAGGGTCCTCTTATACAGCAGTAAACCATTTTTCCAGACTAGGAAGGACTCATGGCAGGCCTGTGGAGCGATATTTTCTCTCCAGTTTCCTAGCATTTTGCTTCAAAGTACGCAGCTCTGCTCTGCATTAAACCAAGGAGCAAGCTTTCTATTTTTTAACGGTTTTCATTTTCAAAGGAGCTGCATTGTCTAAGGCAATACGCAGAGAATTAGCAACCCCATCAACAAAAATCATCAACCTGTGAAGGTTGTCATCTCAGGTCACTTTCCAGTTCAACCAGATCATCCAGTCAGATTGATTCAAAAGTTTTCTATCTAAGGAAAACCAGCTGATTGCATCGACTCATTGACTCTTCAGCAATCCCTCACACTAAGCATGCTTGTAGCAACAGTGGAGAGGAAAAACTCCCTTTGAACAGGAATATTTAGTTTGAACATTTAGAAGCGGCTCACCTTTTTGCAGGTGATCGTTGGTCTGATTTAAATTCAAAGAAGGCGTCCTTTGACTTGTCGCTCTTTAGGGACACACAGCTGGGTTCTGGTTCTGGTCCAGGTTCTGGTTCTGGTCCAGGTTCTGGTCGTTTCCTGTGGATAAAGATGCTTTGGTGATGTTCATGCTGAGCTCTGACACATAGGAGAGTCCTGGACAGTTAGAGATGATAATCTGATCTTTAACCTTTGCTCTTTTAAATACATTTCCTTAATAGAAAACCTCTTCATTCAATCCCTTTCAACTGTGAGGTGTCCAAATTTCTCACTAATGTAGTCACAGATGGTCTGGTTCAACTCTTGATTCCTTTATACTGGGAAAAGTAGGCTTAAAACTTTCCTTTTTGATAAAGCTTCTAGTTAGAGTGGCTCAGGTTATCCTGATCTATCTCTATAGTTCTGCTGCTAAAGACTTAGACTGCTGGAGGACATAGGGACCCCTTTTTCATCATTCTGCTTCATTCTATCTCTATTCTCCCACTCTGCAGAATCTTATTAGTTCAATCTCTAACGTTTCTTGCTCTCTCTGCTTTTTCTCATAGTAGCTTCATCTGGTCTGTTCCTGTTTGGCTGTGAAAAGATTAATTTACAGGTGGTGAAAATCTATACTTTTTAATAAACAAAAACAAAGTCTGTTTCTTTAAAACTCCAATTTCAAAGTGGAGATTAGAGACTTAAGTTAATAGGAGAATCCTTTGATCTGTGGCTCCTTTTTCCCTTTAACCCCTTAAACCCGGTGGGCTCGGCACACCAGCTGATGTTTATCTATTTACAGGAATGGCCCAAACATGGTCACATGGTGTTTCATCCACATGCATTTCAAATGGGGCTTTAAAATTTCTTTTCTATTTTTTTTTATATTTTTTCCACAAATACTTTTTTAGTTTTATAGCTGCGTAAACAAATAAAATGAGATTTAAAATCCCACCTGACATGTGTGACTCTGCAACAGCAGGTATTCATCTTTAGCCCCGCCCCCTAATGGCCGCCATCAATGGAAACTAGAGGCTCAGGCCTTTCTAAGGAGGGGTCAGAGGTCATTGTGTGACCATTTCAGGTGATGGAACCAGCATGCGTTACATTAGCTGCTCTGTTATTCTTATTTTCTATCCAGGCTTCGTCTGCCTGGCTGTGTGTGTTTCCTGGACGGGGCCTGGCTGTGTGGAGCTGGTTGACAGTTGCCTTTTGTATCTATGCTTCTTTTTCTATGTCTGCTTCTGTCTCCTTGAACCCCAGTGGTGGTGGCCTCAGCAGATGGCAGCTCACACTGAGCCTGGTTCTGCTGGAGGGTTTCTTCCCGTGTTAAAAGGGAGTTTTCCTCTCCACTATTAAGCTACAAGCATGTACTTGAGTGTGAGGGATTGCTGAAGAGTCAACAAGTTAATGTAATCAACTGATTTTTCTTTGATAGAAATAAACTGAATTGAAATTGAATCTTTCTAAAAGGTCAGTTAACTGAGTTTACTACATAGTTTCCACTCCATATAGTGATGAAGGGGTTTTAAGGACACACAGCTGGGTTCTGGTTCTGGTCCAGGTTCTGGTCGTTTCCTGTGGATAGAGATGCTTTGGTGATGTTCATGCTGAGCTCTGATACAGAGGAGAGTCCTGGACAGTTAGAGGTGAATATATGAACTTTAACCTTTGCTTTTATATTTCCTTCATTTTTTCTTTGTTTAATCATCTATAAATCAGACATGGTGACATTTAAAATAGTGGTTCCACCTGGAAAATATTCCTTAATGCCTTTCAGTCACACAAATACAAGCAACTGTATTTCCAATTTATAGTCTGGGAGCTGAACTTGCTTTAATTCACAGGTGGAATTTGCTCCTAAGACCCTCTGAGCTTAAAGGTTTAACATGTTAAATTAATTAGTTTGAACATTTAGAAGAGACTCACCTTTTTGCAGGTAATCGTTGTGTCTGTTTTCTTAATTCAGAGCCCCCCCCCTGCCCATCTCTGCCTAGGGCCCCAGATGTCCTAAATCCGCCCCTGTGTTTAACTTGAACATTTTGGCAGATTGAGGAACAGAAACTGGACTTTAGGCCACAGTCAGAGCTTCAGGTGGCGGGGAGTCTAATCCTGGAGGATTAGGAGATTTTCTCATTTCTACTGGATTAAATCTGGTGGTTCTTTAGAAGAAAAAAAAACATTAAATCTAATTTAAAGTAGATTAAAGTGAAAAAAAGGTAGGAATTTCTCACCAGCTGATCAGGGTCTGGCAGTGAGAGCGACCATCGCCTCTGACAATAGAAACTGAAATTAAAGTTAAAAAAGGAAAAACCCCGATAGATTCAGGGACCAAGTTAGAAATCTGAAAATTCAGAAACGCTTCAGGACTGTCTGAATGTTACTGAGGAGAAGAGAGAGAAAACTGTTCAGATAAATGATCAATCCTAACAGGTGTTCATTTCTTTAGGAATTCATTTGCTTTAACTCCAACAGGCTGTTTTCCTTCATGCTCCTAATAACCGGGGGGCACTAGGACCCTGTTAGGCCTGCATGCTGCCTGTCATTTACCGGATAAAAGCTGCAGCTCTGACGTCAACAGATGGAGAAAGAAGTATTTGACCCTTTGCTTTTTCTATGTCTGCCCACTTCCAAAGAATGCAACGATCTATAATTTTAATCATCTGTACATTCTAACAGTGAGACAGAATCCCAAAGAAAATTCTAGAAATTCACATCATATGAATTTCTTCCCATCTGTTAAAAGGGACAAGTTTTCCTCTCCACTGTTAATTACAAGCATTATTGACCATCTGATGAATTGCTGAAGAGTCAACAAGTTAATGTAATCAACTGATTTTTCTATTGGCCAGAAATAAACTGAATTGAAATACGAATCTTTCTAAAGGGATATTCAGTTAACTGCAGACAGCTACATTTCGGCAGTTTGGCCCACTCCCTACAGTCTGCCTCCACATTCCAGCAGGGGTTTGTGAACATTTCAAGCAGAGGAACAGCAGCCCCACATCGTTCAGCAGGGCCTATTTACCACTCCTCGCAGCAGACAAAGCCTCCACATTTCAGCAGGGATATTGGCCCACCTCCCTGCAGACAGCCTCCACATTTCAGCAGGGATATTGGCCCACCTCCCTCCCTGCAGACAGCCTCCACATTTCAGCAGGGATATTGGCCCACCTCCCGTGCAGACAGCCTCCACATTTCAGCAGGGATATTGGCCCACTCCTCCCTGCAGACAGCCTCCACATTTCAGCAGGGCGGGCCCTATTGGCCCACTGCAGCAGCCTCCACATTTTCGACAGGAATATTGGCCCACTCCTCGCAGACACAGCTCTCCACATTTCAGCAGGGATATTGTTGGCCCACTCCTCCCTCAAGCAGACAGCCTCCACATTTCAGCAGTGATATTGGCCCACCTCTGACCTGGCATGACAGCCTCCCGGCAGTTTCAGCAGGATGCTGGTCTGACCTCTGAGCTTTGCAGGACAGCTCCTCCGGTTCTCTGCCCCTCTGATCCATGCCGCTCACCTCAGCTCACACAGCTTCCACATTAATTTGAGAAGGAAAGATATATTTTTATGCAGCATTTCGGCAGCTCAACAGAGTCAATCCCTGCAGACAGTTGCCTCCAGAATCATGTTCACTAAAAACTGAATATTCTGCAGCGCTGGCAGTCAGTGTTAAGCTCCTCCTCCACCAGATGGTCCTTACACCACAGCTGTTCCACAGAAACTGAACCGAAAATTATTCTAAATCCAAAAATATTAATGTTAACAGTTTTACCATAAATACCAGGAAAATTCTGGCTATTTTTTTCCATGTTAATAATAGTCTAGACATTGAGTTTACTTCAATCTTCAGCTCTTTAACTGATGGAAGGAATTATCTCTATTATTTTGAATGCATGGCCCCGATCTAACTTCCCCTCATAATGGAGTAGACCCGTATCTAAATCAAATCTGATTCCATGTGTTATTTGGTAACTTTACTTGGAGGAACACTAACAAATGCACACATATAAATAAATGGTAATGTGTTCTATTAAAACATTCTTTATGGCTGGACATTTTTTAATCCGCACTGAATAAATTACTTTGTCTTCGGTGCAAATTTTATAAATCTTTTGTTTGCTGTCAGCAGTTGAAAACCAAATCCGTTTTATTTTGTGCGCAGTCATGGCCTACAAAGCTGCAAATTTCGAAATCCTTGACAAAAAGTTTAAACTTCTTTTTTTTTTTTTGTTAGTTTGGTCATAGCTAATTGCAATGAACTAAAGGAGCATAAAGGTTTAAGTAAATTCCTCTGGTTTGACAAATGATCATGTTTAGCCTAAAAGGCAAAATCCTCCAATAAGAGGAAAACATTTTATTGTAGTAGCTGAATATTCATCCCTGATAACTGTTTTATTCAGGTATATCTGTGTCTCATTTCCCATGTGGGTGTATGATCAAAACATGCAGTACGATATAATTATTTGGTAGAAACCAAAGAAAATGTTACATCACCTCACAGGAGCTAGAAGACAAGAATCCTGAACAAAAAATATTTTAACATTATTTAGTAGCTCTAGAAAAGAAATCAAATACACAGTTTTAGTAAATATATTTAAATGTATATTAATATAAAATATTCAAGGGTTAATTTTCTAACAGTTTTTTATTCAAATCCTTTTATTTTGTAATATCTGCCACTATAGATGCAGTATATTGATTTGCTAGGTTGTGATTGGCTCTTTTTGTCCATCTGGACTGCGAATGGACTCATTGGGTAACTTTAATTGGATGAAAAAGTGCCTGTTTTTAATTGGCTGGTAGGTTTCTGTCTAACTGTTACAAGTACAGTTAAATGAGTGGCAGAGAGCCAAGCAAGCGAGTTTATAGAGATAATATAAGAGTTGACCCCTTATTGACTGTCGCAACACAGAAATTACGGGCGCCATCTTGGGGAGGTCAGTGTAATGTTTTAGCAGGAACAAAATTCATTTTAATCAACTTTAACTTTCTGAATATTGAACTAATTTACAGGGCTTTATTTTAGCTGAAAGCAAAGTATTTATAATATTCTTAGTGGGATTAATAGGAATAGAATATTCTAATAGGATGGATGCATGCTGCAAAGCGCAGCCACTCAGACATTAAGATATTTTTATTACTATATACAGAAAAATATTTTGACGCACATCTCTGTCTCTATTTATATATATGTGTGTGTGTGGCATATATGTTTAGTTTGCAAACTAAATATTTATTTAACAAGGTTTTTATAAATGAATGAATGATAACAGTGAAGAAATTACATTTTTTGCTTTAAACTCGCTAAATAACCATAAATATTTCTGTCTGATTAACTTTACAAACGGTGCCACATATATAGGAGCCATTTTTAGTTAAATCTTAGAATTGAGTTTGTTATTTAGAATAGATCTTTGGTCAGTTATTAACCTAATTTAGCTTTAGATGAGGGTGTTTCACAGTATCAGTAGGGAGGTCATGTGGAGCTCATCATAGTAGCTGGTTGGTTGGAAAATTTAGATTTCTCTCTCTCATATATTTAGTGATGCTATTTATCCAGTGAAAAATGTTTTTACTATATTTGTTTCACCTGAAAATGTCTGAGTTGTGATTTTATTCCCACGACAAACCAAATAGTTTCTAAAGGTTTGTTAAAATGGGAAATTTGTTTTAAAAATTGATGCTGCAGTTCTTTCTTTCACCAAAAGAGGGAGACAAATCACCTGTAACAGGAAGAGGAGCATAGAACAGAACAGAATAGAAAATCCCTTTATTTTCCCACAATGGACAGAATTAGGGTCACTTTATTATTTTTTTTAACTTCTTTTCCATCATAACAGAATAAAAATTAACTGGTTTGTAGAATAAAGTCAAAATATTCCAGATAAAGTTTGAATCCATGTGGAAGAAAACGCTGCGATGCTTCCAGGCGGTTAGGAAGGCGTCAGGATCGACTCTCAGCATGTTTCTATGTTCCATCATAATAAATAACAAACAAGTATAAAAATATAGGCTCTTATTATGACCTGAATTTCTTAAGTTCAAAGATATTAACCTTTAAAAAGCTGTTATTTTGTGTAATGATGGGAAAAAGTTTCTGAATATGAAGAAATCTGATTTATTAGCTGAACTAAAAGTGGAAAAAAGAAGCTAATAAAATGTTAAAAATGAACAATAATGATATTTATTATCTACAAAGCATCACAGCGGTGAAATGATCCAAAGATCGGCTCCCAGTCTCTAAAAGCTGAGATCAAAGTTCTGTTGTGGATAATCCTGGGTTCCTCCTTCAGGTGCTGCAGCTGCTCCTCCTGCTGCTCCTCTGAGAGGAGAACCGCCGCAGCTGGAGGGACGGCGCAGCCTGGCGTCGGCGCCGCCGATGGAAGCGACCCGGGTTCAGGACTGGACGCGCTGCAGTTTGGGTTCAGATGGAGCCTCGATGGTTTCGCCCGCCATGAAAAGCTCCTGCAGGTTTCAGGAAGACGTTCGTTTCATCAGAACTTTCCTCAAAGATCACAGAAGATTCTAGAACTGTTATAAACAGAATCTCATCTCAAGGCACGTCATTATCTAATGCCATCTATAAATCCAGATCTATTGATGATGTCAGCAGAGGCGGAGCCAGAAAACGTTTCTAGCTCAGGGTCGATCCAGGCTGACCTCAAAATGAGCAAAACATCCATATTTTCTGATTAAAGACCGAATAAAAGTTCCTACAGATCTGCTAAGAAATAGACGCGTAATTTAAACATCTAGATAAAAGGTATAGATCAGTGGCGTCCCAATAAAGGAAATCAACCAGTAAAGGTCCATTTTTAATCATAATCTGTTACTTTAAACAGAATTTAACCCGGAAATAAATTAAATTTCTATGCATCCATGTTATAAAGTGGATTTTTATATAAAAATAAAATAAAAATAGAAAGTTTTTCCATTTTAAAGTTTAAATTGTTCCCAGGTGCCGCCTGCGACCCAGGGTTGGCCTTTTGAACCTTCAGCTCATGTTGATACGAGTCATTCTATGTCTGCATATCTACAGAAAGCTCCTCCTTCCAATGACAGCGAGCGCGCCGAGCTTAATGGATGAAATAAATGATTTAATATAAAATAATAGGAATTTGTGTGCCATTAAATGTGAAAAAAAATCATAAAAATAAGATATTTCTTCATCAATTTATCAATTATTCATCTAAAAACAGATTTTAAAAATGTTTTTGTGAATAAATGTGAAATAATAAAAAAGTGGAAATACGGAACAAAGAAACACTTTCAATAAAAACAAAGAAAATAAAGAATTAAAGAAATGTTAAACAGAATAAATGAGTTAATAATCAGCATAAAGGCAAGAAGAGAATAAAAAACTAAACTGGAAGTTAAAATCTATATTTTTAGATGAATAATTGATCAATTGACAAAAACATAAATTATTATTTTCTTACATTTAATGGCACAAAAGTTCATATTATTAGTTACTTTTTTCAAGCAATTTTATATCATTAAGTCATTTATTTCTGTATGTATTTAGAATTATGGCAGGATTGGTCCTCCGTATCGGTCGGTCGGTCGGTGGAACAAAAGGAACTTTAAGAGATATGAAAAGTTTTAATGTTTTGATTATTTCACTTTATAGTATCACTGCCGTACGGAAGACGATTAAGGCCACTAAAAAATAAAAAAAAAGGTGAAATGATTTTTAAAGTTTCATTCAGTATGTGAGAAAAAGGTCAGAATTCTGACTTTAATCTGAGAATTGTGGATCTTAATGTAGATGGTCTCCATGGAGGCGGAGATGTGGAGCGCTCAGCTTCAGTTGTTAGGGAGAAACAGGAACACATTGGTGGAAAATGATAGAATTAGGCGACTTTTCCATCCCTGAGGGTCCCTGCTGATGCTATTTGATTAATGGAAGATCTGGAGATTAAAACAAGAGAACTAGACTCTAAAACAGACATGGATGCTAACATGTTTGTTAGCTTATAGAGATTAAAGTCAGAATTCTGAGAAAAAGTCAGAAATCTGCTATTTTTCCTCATATTATACTGAAAAAAAAAATTTGTAAAAATTGGTAAACTTATTTTTTTTGTGTGGCCCTAATCTTCTTCCATAGTGCTGCCACCGTCTGACTTAAGGCTGATTTATACTGTGAAACCAGGTCGTCTGCGTTATGCGTCGCAGTGAACAAAAAGCCAGACGCTCCGCTGCGCAGACAGGAGGCCGGCTCGTTTTGTTTTTATGACCATGAACTCGTTTGACCAGCTAGCAGAGCGAGAGCCTTTTTCCACCTGGATCCCCGCTATTTTTGGCCCTCATGTCCCTCCATTGTCAGACTACTCGCCCCCACTTCCTCTCCGCTTCGGCCGTATCTAGATCCACAGCGTATAGAACAGACCACGCTGCAATAATGAGCATAAATCAAAAACCTCTGCATCAATCTTACTGCTCCAGGAGGAGAACCAGGCCTTTAGAGGGAAAATAATGGTAGAGGGGGGGCAATGATTGGCTGAGGTGGCCATGGGCCCCATCTAGCTCCCCCTGGCAGACTGACCCTTATCATAGATGACTTTAACGATGAGCGAGCAGCTGGGACAGGTGGCCACCTCCTCTCCGTTCTCCAGGTCTTCCTGAAAACACAAACTGGGTTTAAAATGTTTTATAAATAATAACTGATTTATTCTGAAAGGAATGACCCTTCAGAATAAAAGCCCAGAACAGAACTACTTCCTGTTTACATTTAAGAGAAATATTAGTTCATTTACACCTAATGGGACAAACAGAAAAGTTAAAAGGTGTAAAAAAAGAAAGTAGTTAAACCAAAATCTGAAACTTAAATGAGGCTAATAAAGGATTACACAAGCAGCAGGATGGAGGTACAGAACTTCTAAATATGAGATTAAATAATTAAACAGACCGAGCCGAGTTCAGCCGAACATCTGCGACATTAATAAAATAACATTAATCTGTCAGTGGATCAGTTTCTGGTTCCTACAGGAAGGTTTAACAGGAATCCAGCAGAATTTAGGCGCGGTTCGACGGGTCCCACCTTGGTGATGCAGAAACGGTCTCCGCAGGGACACGGGAAGTAGAAAGCCTCCGTTTCCTCATCGAACTCAAAGTCTTCAATCTCCACCTCATCATGAAACACCGACATGTTTCACCATCGGCCGGTTTATTAGCAGCAGCGGGACACGCTGATCACCGGCCCGCACCGCGGCGCGCGCTGATTGCGTCATCAGCACGGGACGTGACTCATCAGACGGACCCAGATAAAAAAATAAATAAACCGACACAGTTTTTATTTTTATACACTTTATTAGAAAATTCTTTATAATAAAAAACTAAATAAGCATAATTTCCAGTAAATAGTCGCCAGAAGAGGATTAGAGTCACTAGAAAAATAAAAAAATTAACAGATTTTTTCATTTAATTTCAGTTTAATATGGGAACAAAGTCACATTTCTGAATTTAATCTCAGAATTAAAGCTTCTTTCCAGAACTCAGCAGCATCTTCAGCTTTTGGTCTGAAAACAGGAAAACTAAACATTCCGATTTTTAACCAAATAAAGGATGATTTTTTCTTTAGATCATTTTTGTTCCATTTCTATTGTTTCTAAAAAAAAAATGATTTTTTATTAAATCCAAATAAAAACGTGACTAATTCAAGAGTTTCTAATTTGAAGCTTCTCTCATTACAGATTTAATAATAATACATTTTATTTTAAAGGCACCTTTCTGGACCCTCCAGGCCACCGTACCAAAGATAAAAACACAAAAGCAGAAGCAAAGTCAAAAAACAAAATAAAACCATAAAAAATACAAAGGCTGGGAAATTATTATTAAAGAGAGTAAAGAGTTTTAAACAGATGAGTTTTTATTTGCAGGATGAGTCACCAGCAGGTGGCGACAAACCTTCCCTCCATTAAAACCAACAGATTGATGGGAAATAATGAATATTGACCTTAAAGCGATGGAAGATCTTAATGGATCTCTAGCTAATGACCCAATATTCACTTTATTTTATAAAACAAGGAGCAGACCAACAATAAAACAACAAATCATTAATAAAATAACAATAAAAAACAATCTTATGGATTAAATACCTTCAGTATCCTATAAAACATCGCTTCTTTATTGTTTACATCTTGAACAAATAAGAGAAAAGAGATCCAGAGCAATTCTTCCAGCTGATTGGCTACCTGCCTCCATGGTGAGTTTTTTAGCCAATCACAGGAGCAGCAGCAGCTTCAAAGTTAACTGATAAATCAAACTCTTCCTAAATCTGGGAAACAGCCGTCAGTGTTTATGGATCAGAAAGTGATCTGGGAAGGTGGAGGCTGGTCGCTCTGAGGAGCCCAGAGTTGGTTTAAAAATAAATAAAGCTGCAGGCTGGTGGAGGTGAGATGGGAAAGGAGAGATAGAGGAGTTAAAAGGCAAAGAAAGGTGGTTAGAGAATTAAGGGAATAAAGGGGAATTAGCAGAACGAAGTTTAGATGAAGAAAGAGTTTTATTGAAGGAAGGTTGACAGAAAATAAATAAAAATAGTATTTATTGTAGGCGCTAAGCCGACGCTTAAAGGAGTGGTTTTAAAGCGGAACCTTATGGCTGACGCGCCTCTGCTGGGATGAGGCGGTGAACAGGAGACGCAAATAACAGTAGAGACTCATTTTATTCATAGCGTCCGTCATTAACGGCTCAGAGCCAATCAGAGCCAATCAGAGCCCGATCAGAGCCAATCAGAGCCGATCAGAGCCAATCAAGAGCCAATCAGAGCCCATCAAGAGCCCATCAGAGCCGATCAGAGCCAATCAGAGCCAATCAGGAGGGCGATCAAGGAGCCAATCAGAGCCAATCAGGGCAATCAGAACCAATTTCAGAGCAGATCGAGGCGGATGGAGATCAGGAGCCAATCAGGAGCCGATCAGAGCCAATCAGAGCCCATCCAGAGCCGGTCAGGAGCCGATCAAGAGCCAATCAGTCGAGCCCATCCGACAGATCCAGGGCAATCAGGATGCCGATGAGCCGATCCAGAGCCCGTCAGAGAGCCGATCAGAGCCAATCAGAGCGGTCGATCAGGGCAAGTCCAGGAGCCCATCAGGGATCAGGCGATCCAATCAGAAGGGCGATCCAGAGCCAATCCAGAGCCAATCAGAGAGCCAATCAGGAGCCAATCAGGGCCAATCCAAGAGCCGATCGAGGCGATCAGAGCGAAGAGGCAGGAAAATTCAATCAGAAGCCGATCCAGAGCATCGCAGAGCCAATCCAGAGCGAAATCAAGGAGCCGATCAGAGCCAATCCAGAGCCAATCCAGGAGGCGATCAGAGCCAATCCAGAGCCGATCAGATGCAATCAGAGCCAATCAAGAGCGATCCAAGCCGATCAGAGCCAATCAGAGCCGATCAGAGCGATCCAGAGCCAATCAGAGCCAATCAGAGCCAATCAGAGCCGATCAAGAGCAATCAAGAGCCCAATCAGAGCCAATCAGAGCCAATCAGAGCCCATCAGAGCCGATCAGAGCCAATCAGAGCCAATCAGAGCCAATCAGAGCCAATCAGGAGCCCATCAGAGCCGATCCAGAGCCAATCAAGAGCCGATCAGAGCCAATCAGAGCCAATCAGAGCCAATCAGAGCCCATCAGAGGCCGATCAGGAGCCAATCAGAGCCGATCAGAGCCCGATCAGAGCCCGATCAGAGCCGATCAGAGCGATCAGAAGCAATCAGAGCGATCAAGAGCCAATCAGAGCCCATCCAGAGCCCGATCAGAGCCGATCCAGAGCCAATCAGAGCCAATCAGAGCCAATCAGAGCCAATCAGAGCCAATCAGAGCCAATCAGAGCCAATCAGAGCCACGATCAGAGCCGATCAGAGAGCGATCAGAGCCGATCAGAACCAATCAGAACCGATCAGAGCGATCAGGAGCCCAATCAGAAACCAATCAGAGCCGATCAAGAGCCAATCAGAACCAATCAGAGCCGATCCAGAGGCGATCAAAAGAGCCAATCAGAGCGATCAGAACCAATCAGAGCGATCCAGAGGCGATCAGAGCGATCAGAGCCAATCAAGAGCCGATCGCGAAACCCGATCCAGAGCCAATCAGGAGCCAATCAAGAGCCCATCAGAGCGATCCAGAGCCAATCAGAGCCAATCAGAGCCAATCAAGAGCCAATCAGAGCCCATCAGAGCCGATCAGAGAGAGCCAATCAGAGCCAATCAGAGCCAATCAGAGCCAATCAGAGCCCATCAGAGACAGATCAGAGCCAATCAGAGCCAATCAGAATCAGCCAATCAGAGCCAATCAGAGCCCATCAGAGCCGTCAAGAGCCAATCCGGAGCCGATCAGAGCCGATCAGAGCCAATCCTGTCAGAGCCGATCAGAGCACGATCAGAGCCTAATCAATCAGAGCCAATCAGAGCCCATCAGAGCCGATCAGAGCCAATCAGAGCCAATCAGAGCCAATCAGAGCCGATCAGAGCCGATCAGGAACCAATCAGAGCCCATCAGAAGGCAGAGAAAATCAGGATCAAGGAAAAGTTTTTGGGCCTCGAAGAAGTTTATTAGGAATAAATAGTTAGAAGGTTGGAGATGGAGGGAAGAACAGGAGCATCTGGAACATAAAATATATTATTAATAATAAATAGTAATTTTGGGGAACCGGTGCCACACAGGAGGTCTTACACAGGGTGTAGATCGCCCCCCCTCAGTGAAGAGGTGAGGGCAGGGAGGGGGCCGGTGTGGGGGCAGTCAGACCGGGTGAAGCTGTTTATCTCATCCTGGCCGCCTGAAGCCCTGCAGGAAGCGCGAACGTTTCAGGACACCAAGGCTCTGGGTCTGAAGCCGCTGCTCTACAGCCTCAGGGTGGAAATACTTTACAAACCGGCCAGAAGTTTGTTCTTCTTCTGTGGATTTTAACGGGTTGCTAATATGTCAACTAAGGGTAACTTTTTCCCTCCAAGTTTCTCAGCAGAATAATGAATTTCCATGTGTCTGTTAAAATATGACGTTGATGCGCATCTTTTCCCACAAATATCACAACGAAGCGGGTTTTCTCCGTGGTGAATTATTTTGTGTGTCTTTAAATATGAATTGAAGGTAAATCCTTTTCCGCAAGCATCACAAACAAATGGTTTTTCTTCACTGTGAATTCGTTTGTGCATTTTTAAATACGCACTGGAGCTAAATGCTTTTCCACAAGCATCACAAACAAAAACATTTCCTCCATTATGACTTAGTTTGTGAGTGTTTAAGTTTGACGTGGTGGTAAATCCCTTTCCACAGGCATCACAAACAAAGGGTTTCTCTCCTGTGTGGTTTCTCATGTGCACGTCTAAAGAATGTTTTCTAGTGAATCTAATTTCGCAAACAGTACAATCAAATAACTTCTCCCCCGTGTTCATGTTAGCATCACTACAGTTTAGCTGTTTAGTATTTTTCTTTAGTGATTCTTCTTCTTTCCTCTCTGGGAACCATTTCTCATCGATGGAACATCCTGAAGTCATGGATCTCGGCGTAGAACGACTCTGAATAGATCTGTTAGCATCTTGTTTCCCAGATTTGCTAACAGTGTTTCTGTCTGCCTCAGGAACTCTGCTCTCTTCCCGATCCTCCTCGCTATCCTCGGTTTCAGAATCTTCTCCACGCTCTCCAGAGCCTCCGTGACTCTTTAGATCCGTGTTCCTGCTGGTCTCTGCTGTTCCAGAGTCCTCCTCTTTCATTTCTACCTTTATATGTTCGGCCGAAGCTGTGATTGGAAGATCTGCGTCTTCAGTTTTGTGCGGATGAAGCTGAAAGAACAGAGGTTTCTCTTCCTCCTCCTCAGTTTTCACGGGAACAGAAGGAAAGCTGCTATCATGCGTCTCCTCCTCCTCCTTCACACTCAGCTGTTCCTCCTTGATGCGATTGGGCTCCTGCTGGTCGGCATCCAGGAGCCTCAACCCTAACATCCTGCGAAGCACAGCCGGTAGAAAACATCCCACATCCGTTATGAACAACCTTACAGTGTCTCTGTCAGTAGATCCATCTGGTTACATGAAAACATCTTCTGATTATTATTCCCTTTGAGCTTATTTGATTTTCTGCTTCACACCTTGTTTTTTTTTTTCTCTATCTGCCAGAGAATAAAGCATTTTGTGTTTATTTATCATAGAAAGAGCAAATGACCAATAAATAAGAAGAAAAAGACAAATATCAGGTCTACAGGAGAGCAGGTATAAAATCAGAGACACATAAAGAAAGAAGAGAATCCTCATTTCAACTGAAAGATTCAGGATGTTTCCTACGTGGCTAACATAAAGTGTGATTCCTCATCACCCTGCAAACCACATTCAGGAAACTATACACCGTCTGTCCAGCAGGTGGCAGGAATGAGAACACAGAACTGCTTTTCTCTGAGCAGCTTAAAGGAAATCACAGAGCAGAAGAATTTATTAGTCAACCTGCATCTGGTCAACGTTTAAACCAACCTGATAAAACTGATCAGCAGTTATTCTCTGAGTATAACCATAACCAGGTAAAGCTCCGGGATCTAAACACAAACGGAAAAGGATTTCCCACGTCAAATATTATTCATTAACTTTATAATCATTAGCATATCTATGAATATGATCATTTCTTCAGTAGTCATTATTATTATGGCAGGTCGTCGCTCAGGAATGCAGAGGAAGAGAAGAAGAATCTGCAGCTGAAGTTTCTTTCGGTTGTAGATATTATTTTTATAACGGGTCAGATTAACGAGCGTCTGATTGATGAGCTCTAGAGGCTGAAGCTCTGGAAGGATGAAGGTTTCAGATTCCCATGGCTGCTTCCTCACTAATACCGACTCCTTTCTAAGGATCTAAGTTAGAATGAAAAGCAGAATCTTTATGCTGTTCTTTACATTTTCAATCTGGTGTTTAAGGCTAAACAACAAATGAAAGGATTGTTGGAAGTTTCGCCAATAAAGGTCGTTATTGATGGACGCTGTGGGAGCGATGAATCGGCGGCCATCATGCAGAGCTCTGTAGCTCAAATTCAGATTTTAAACCTTTTATTTGATCCAGATCAAAGCTTTTCTGCCTGTAAACCTGACGCTGTGCAAATTACATTTAAAAGCGTACCGGAAACATTGGACTTCAAAGGTTCCTGTGGGGTAGCGTCTAGTAAAGGTAAGATATTAAAAACATCTATTTTTCAGGGCGTTAAAATGTTTCTAATGAATGAATCATAATAAAGGCGATAAAGTCCCGCCTTCTTAAAATGTTAAACAATCCTTACTGATGGCGGCAGCTGCTGTTAGCGTCCCGCTATCAGGCTCCTCCTCCTGCTGCTCCACATCTGCTCTCTGCTCTCCAGATGTTCTCTCCTCTGCTTTAACAAAGATTCAAATGAAACAAACCTGATTATAATAAAATGTTTCCACATTTCCTGAGTTTATTCACTCATTACACTAAAATCAACGTCTCTAACTTTCCCTGCAGGAAAAGAAACGTTATTGATGTTAATGTTTGTTATAAAGTTCCTTAATAATTAACAGCTAATGGAGACGATCTGTTTAAACTCAGCCAACATTCCCACATTTAGCCCTAAATTCATTTTCAGCTAACTTTCCTCATCTGTCCAAACATATCAAGGATAATTCCTAATCTGAACTTTAATGGTTTATATTCCATTGGTCACAGAAGGAGCATCATTAAAGCTGATTAAAACTGAACACAGAGACCTTTCAGCTGCTCCCAGACAATAAGAAAGGAGGAAACATCCAAACCTGATGGCTGCTGTAGAACCTGCGCCATCTTTCAGTGTCTCCTCCTCCCCTGGTTCTCCTCCTCTCCTGGTTCTCCTGCTTCCCTCCAGCTCCTCAGTTCAGCCTCCAGCTGCTGGACTTCTTTCCAGAGCTCAGCAGCATCTGCAGCTTCTAGACTGAGAACAAAACAGGAGGAAGAAGATGAGAGACGGACAGGAGGAGGAGGAGGAGGAGGAGCGACAGCCAGTGAGGTCTTTAGTGTTTCTGCTGCAGATGTAAATATTTCTATAATAGGAATAAAATCAGTAGAGAAAAGCTGATGGTTGAAATATGAAATGACCAAAAGCCAGAACTGAAAATGTAATGAAAGGGAAACCATTAGGCTGTGATCGTTGAGGGAATGTTAGATCTTTACCACACAGATTAGAGCAGCTCTAAGTACTGAGAAGATCCCAACCAGAACTGGTTCTGCAGGTGGATATGGAAGAGGAAAAAATTCACTGATTTTAAATATTATTTCAGTTTAATATGGAAAAAAGTCAGAATTCTGACTGAATTCTGTTCATCGTTATTGTTTCCATTGATTTCTATTCCTGGGTTTAGTTCACTGACAGCTAGCGTGGTCGACCAATCAGACTGCAGTCCAGACTTAAAGCAGACTGTTCTTATATCAGCCAGCAGATAATGATAATAACGCCCAGTCCACCTTAAATTCCTCTAAGCTCTGCATCTATAAGCTGTGTAGAAAAGCCTTCTACATGCTAAGTTAAGGAGGGCTGATTGAAGTGGCACCATGGATGGGAGATTCCGGTTAGAGAATCAGGAGACTGGAGATGATGTTCAGCAGCTTTAATGCAGCTCCAAACACTGAACATGGTCCATAACAGGCTGAGATGCATAATCACAGGTGAAACACATGTTACATGCTGGGATGATGGAGAATATGAGTAAAGTCTGTAAAAAGGAACAAACATAAAAGTGTTTATGAGCCAAATTAGGATTTCACTAAACATTTCAGCAAACAGCTACAGAAATAAACAAACAATTAACCAAAATCCCAGCAATCCTCATAGAAACACTGCTGGATCAGCAGCAATAACAGAAGCCATGCAGCTTCAAATACAGCAACTCTAGGCAGCAGCAGCATTAGCTACACTACTATTAGCAACAAATGCTAACCGGCGCTAGCAATCACAGCAGCTAACCAGAACAGCAGGAAACAGAGAAATATGGCGCAAATTACTGATTAACACTACAACTATATTAATGCAGAACATGTAAGGAGTAAAGTAATATCTAAAACCATGAAGAAATAAAGATTCAATGCGCGTCACACTGATAGCGGTCCGGGCGGAAACAAGAAACTAAATTAGGTTCTCCCTCAGTCTTTCTAACAAGCTGAAACTATTATCTGAACATTTGTGATGCCAACAAAAGCATCAAAGAGAAGAGGAGGAGCCAATTATTTTTTTATTAATAATTAAAAATGTTTCTTTGTTTTTCTGCATAATCTAGCTAAGTTTATTTTACTTTATTGTTTGATATCCGTTATGAGATTATGTTGTTTGGTTATTTAGTCATGTTCCTTTGTTTTTGGTTTAATTAATTTAGGTGAATTATTTTATATAAATAGGCAGTCAATGGAAGGACCAGCATGCATCTGGGCGGGCGTACGGTTTTTAACAAGCGGAAGAGAAACATGGTGGAAATGTTTGTGTTTTTTTGTTTGCTTGCCTGAAAAAAAATAAACTGAGAAAATTTAATGATTTACCTGAAAGATTTTCTTTTAACAGCGTAAAATTAGTCCATCGCGCCTCAGCTGTTTTAGAGTCAAAGCTGGAAAACAACGAGGAAACATGGAAAATATTAACAGATGGATCTGACAGGTCTCTACCTGCTAGCGAGGTCTCTACCTGCGCGACTAACTTGGTCTCTACCTGCGGCTAGCGGGTCTCTACCTGCTAGCGGGTCTCTACCTGCTAGCGGGTCTCTACCTGCGGCCTAACGGGTCACTACCTGCGTGACTAACGGGGTCTCTACTGCCGCTAGCAGGGTGTACTAACCGCGGCTAGCGGGTCACTACCTGCGGCTAATGGGTCTCTACCTGCTAGCGGGTCTCTAACTGCGGCTAGCGAGGTCTCTACCTGCTGCTAGCGGGTCTCTACCTGCTAGCGGGTCTCTAACTTTGCTAGCGGGTCTCTAACTGCGGCTAACGGGTCTCTAACTGCTGACTTCGCGGGTCTCTACCTGCTAACTTGGTCTCTAACTGCACCGCTAACGGGTCTCTACCTGTAGCTAACGGGGTCTCTACCTGCTGCTAACGGGTCTCTACCTGCTAACGGGTCTCTAACTGCAGCTAACGGGGTCTCTACCTGCAGCTAACGGGTCACTACCTGCAGCTAACGGGTCTCTATCTGCGGCTAACATGTCTCTGCACCACCCGCGGCTAACGGGTCACTACCTGCACAACTTAGCGGTCTCTACCTGCAGCTAATGGGTCTCTACCTGCTGGCCAGGTCACTACCTGCGGCTGGCGGGTCTCTACCTGCTGCTAACGGGTCTCTACCTGGCGGCTTAACGGGGGTCGGTCACTACCTGGCGGAGTCACGGTTCTACGACTGATCGGTCTCTACCCGCGCTAACGGGTCTCTACTGCGGCTAACGGGTTCTACCTCGCGCTAACGGGTCACTACCTGCGACTAACGGTCACTACCTGCTAACGCGGCTAACTGGGTTGCGGTCTCTACCTGCTGCTAATGGGTCTCTACCTGCTAACGGGTCTCTAACTGCTAACGGTCTCTAACTGGCGCTAACGGTCTCTACCTGCTAATGGGCCTCTAACTGTCCTGCGGCTAACGGGTCTCAATTGTGCTACACGGGTTCTACCTGCTGCTAACGGGTTCTACCTGCTAACGTGGTCTCTAACTGCAGCTAACGGGTCTCTACCTGCGCGCTAGCGGTGTCTCTACCTGCGGCGGGCACATGTCTCTACCTGCGGCTAACGGGTCACTACCTGCTGCTAACGGGTCCTCCTACCTGCAGCTAATGGGTTCTCTACCTGCTGACGGGTCTACCACCGCGCTGACGGGTTCTACCTGCTGCTAACGGTTCTCTACCTGCGGCTAACGGGTTCCCTACCCTGGCTGATCGGTCACCCACCTGCAGCTACTTGGTCTCTACCTGCGCTAACGGTCTCTACCTGCGGCTAACGGTCTCTACCTGCGCTAACGGGTCACTACCTGCGCGGCACTGTCACCTGCCTGCTAACGGGTCTCTACCTGCCGCTAACGGTCTCTACCTGCTAACGTCTCTAACTGCTAACGGTCTCTTACTTTCTGCGGCTAACGGTTCTCACAACTGCGGCTAGCGGTCTCTACCTGCTAACGAGGGTCTCTAACTGCTAACGGGTTCTACCTGCCAGCTACTTGGTCTCTACCTGCTGCTAACGTTCCCTACACTAACGGGCCTGCTAACTGCAGCTAACGGGTCTCTACCTGCGACTAACGGGTCACTACCTGCAGCTTCGCGGGTCTCTACCTGTCAGCTAACGGTTCATGACCCGTTGCTAGCGGGTCACTACCTGCGGCTGACGGGTCTCTACCTGCTGCTAACGGGTCTCTACCTGGGCGGCTTAACGGGTCTCTACCCTCGCTGACGGTCACTACCTGCGGCTAACGGGTCTCTACCTGCAGCTAACGGGTCTAGTGACCTGCTGCTAACGGGTCACTACTTCCGCGGCTGACGGGTCTCTACCTGCGCGGCTAACAGGTCACTACCTGCTGCTAACAGATTCTCTACCTGCAGCTAATGGGTTACTCTACCTGCTGACGGGTCACTACCTGCGGCTGATCGGGTCTCTACCTGCTGCTAACGGGTCTCTACCTGCGGCTAACGGGTCTCTACCCGCTGACGGGTCACTACCTGCGACTAACGGGTCTCTACCCGCTGGCGGGTCTCTAGGCTAACTGTCTCTACTGGCGGCACGGGTTATACCTGCGCGCTAACGGGTGCACTACCTGCGGCTAGCGGGTCTCTACCTGCGGCTAACGGGTCTCTACCCGCGGCTAGCGGGTCTCTACCGCGCAGCTAACGGTGTCTCTACCTGCAGCTAACGGGTTCTACCTGTAGCTAACGGGTCTCTACCTGCAGAGCAGCTAGCGGTCTCTACCTGCAGTTAACGGGTCTCTTACCTGCTGCTAGCAGTCTACCAGCAGCTGTGGATTACTCTACCTGTAGCTAACAGGGTCTCATACCTGTTGCTAACGGGTCTCTACCTGCTTGCGGCTAACCGTCTCTACCTGCTGATCAGGGTTCTCTACCTGTTAGCTACACGGTTCTCACCTCTAGCTATCGGTCCTCTACCACCTGGCGGGCTAACAGGTCTTTCTACCTGCCCAGCTAACGGGGTCTCTACCCGCAGTTAACGAGTTCTCTACCTCAAGTGCTAACTTGGGTCTCACACACTGCAGCTAACGGTCTCTACCTGCGGCTACTTGGGTCTCTACCTGTGGCTCACGAGGGTCTCTACCTGCGGCTAACAGGTCTCTACCTGCTAACGAGGGTCTCTACCTGCTGCCTAACGGGTCTCTACCTGCGCGGCTAACCCGGTCTCTACCTGCTGACCGGGTCTCTACCTGTAGCTAACGGGTCTCCTACCTGGGCGGCTAACGAGGTCTCTACCTTAGCAGCTACTTGGTCTCTACCTGTATGCTAACGTGTCTCTACCTACTTGACTAGCGGGTCTCTACCTGCTACTTGAGGTCTCTACCTGCAGTTAACGGGTCTCTACCTCGCGGCTAACGGTCTACCTCCTAGGCTAACCCGGTCTCTACACTGCTGACAGGGTCTCTCACCTGCCAGCTAACGGGTCTCTACCTGTAGCTAACGGGTTACTCTACCTGCTAACTGCTTGGTCTCTACCACCTGCCCAGCTACTTGACGGTCTCTACCTGCAGTTAACGAGGTCTCTACCTGCGCTAACGGGTCTCTACCTGCAGCTAACGGGTCTCTACCTGGCGGCTAACGGGTCTCTACCTGCAGCTAACGCTCTACGGGTCTCTAATCTTGGGGTCTACCTGCGGCTAACGGGTCTCTACCTGCTAACGGTCTCTACCTGCTAACGGTCTCTACCGCGCTGCCGGTCTCTACACTGGCCTAACCGGTTCTCACCTGCTGACGGTCTCTCACCTGTAGCTAATCTGGTCTCTACCTGCGTGCTAACGGTCTCTACCTGTAGCTTAACGGGTCTCTACCTGCAGTTAACGGGGTCTCTACCTCGGCTAACGGGGTCTCTACCTGCTGACCGGTGTAGGTACCAAGATTGACTCGGGGGCCTGCGCCTTTTTGAGATAAAGTCCAGAGCGTCCGCCATCTTAAATGTGGCAAATCTGCAGTTTCTCAGTCACTTAAACAGTATCAGAGGGACTTTAATCTCTGAATATACTTTGTATTAAGTAGTATTTTTGTTTTTGTAATATTACAACTTTTATTTTTTGTATCCCTTTAGTTTCATTCTCCTGAAGTTATTCTCGTTACAAATTGCAGACCGCGGGCTCAATGTAGTTTGTTTGAGTGGCGCTAAGCCATAATGTCACGCCATCAGGAGGCGCTAAGGCCCATGGCTTAGGATTCGTGATGGCGTCATCGGAAGGCGCTTAGGACCATGGAGAATTTCTTTGTAAAATTGGCCAAGCATAAAAACCGCTAATCCCGCTTTCGAATAAAACCTACACCCCGCTATATAATTACTTTAGTAAGCTGTCCAGACCAATCAAAATGTTTTGGCTCAATTGTGCAAACGTTAAAACAATTATGTATTGTGACGCCATCAAAAGGCGCAGGCCCCTGAGTCAATCTGGCAGCCCGAGTCAATCTGGTACCTACAACAGGTCGGTCCAGAGTCTCCAGGTTTCTCCACTGCAGCTAATCCAGAGAAGCAGTCCACGAGTCGCTTGTTGATGATGTAATGATGACGTTTTTGTCAACACGGTTACTGGAGCTGGTGTTATAAACACATAAAACACAAAGATAAGGGCGATCAGTAAAATTAAAACTGTCTTTTTTTAAAGTTGGCTTGTCTGCAGTTTTAGACTCAACTAAACAAAAACGTTTAAAACTAATTTAACTATTTTTCCAATTAATTTAATCGTTATTAATACCAAAGTCATTATTTGTCTTTTAATAAACATCACCAACCTTTTTATGTTGAAAAGTTATATTCTCCTCCTGAAACCCTGAATACAGTAAAGATCCTGCTAAATGGACTGATTCATTTACAGAAAGAACTGATGATCCAGATCATCAGGTTCCTTCCTGAAAAACAATCTATTATCAACATTTACTATAAATGTGAGCTGAATTGATCCTTTTTATAGTTTTAGATTCATTTTTCTTTGGGGTCCTGCTGACCCCTGGAAACATTCAGTCAGAAGTCCTTCATCCTCGTCTGTTTGGGTTGCAGCCAGGGAATCATCCCAGGTTGATCAGACACTTCTGTCAGAACTGCTCCCAGAAAAATCAATGACGCTAAATTGTCATGGGAAAAAAATATTTACTATTCACTCCAGTTAAATAAACAGAGATTGATGCATTTCACTCAGTTGGCATTTATTACATCTTTGCAAAGAGAGATCAGTTCATCATACGGCACTTATGAATCCGGTTTGTTTTGGGGATTACATGAGAACACTCCTTTCAGGGGAAACGGACGCCGTAAAAACATTTTTTATTGGATAAATAGCAAAACTCAATATATGAAATAAGAGAAATCTGAATTTTCTGACCGCGATGATGTTATAAAATTCACTCAGATGACGAGATGTCTGCTGACTGTTTAAAGTTGTACAGATGTGCTTTTTTGGCTGGTCTTTGGCTGGCCTGCTGGTCTTTGGCTGGTCTCAGCTGGTCTTTGGCTGGCCCTCTGCTGGTCTTTGGCTGGCACTCGGCTGGCTCTTTGGCTGGCACTCGGCTGGTCTTTGGCTGGTCTTTTGACTGGCCCTCGGCTGGTCTTTTGCTGGCACTCGGCTGGTCTCTTGGCTGGTCTTTGGCTGGCACTGGCTGGTCTTTGGCTGGTCTTTGGCTGGCACTCGGCTGGTCTTTGGCTGGTCTTTGGCTGGCACTCGGGCTGGTCTTTGGCTGGTCTCCTCAGCTGGTCTTTGGCTGGTCTTTGGCTGGCACTCGGCTGGTCTTTGGCTGGTCTTTGGCTGGCACTCGGCTGCCCTTTGGCTGGCACTCGGCTGGTCTTTGGCTGGCACTCGGCTGGGTCTTTGGCTGGTCTTTGGCTGGCACTCTCGGCTGGTCTTTGGCTGGTCTTTGGCTGGCACTCGGGCTGGTCTTTGGCTGGTCTTTTGGCTGGCACTCGGCTGGTCTTTGGCTGGTCCTCAGCTGGTCTTTGGCTGGTCTTTGGCTGGCACTCGGGCTGGTCTTTGGCTGGTCTTTGGCTGGCACTCGGCTGGTCTTTGGCTGGCCCCTCAGCTGGCCCTCGGCTGGATTAATAGCCACCAGCTGCCAATGTTACAGAACTGCTGCAGGTTTCTGTTTTACTTTGGGCTCACTGAGTTTCTATTGGTTGTTGCCCTTCATAGCCCCGCCTCTTCCTCATCAGGATGTTGGTCAGACTCTTCCTGCTAATCTGGAGTAGAAATCCTCCAAATGTTATAAAATGAGAAAGTAATGATCTGTTTTCAGCCTAATGAGTTCTGGTTTAAGGTTTAGGTCTGGATCTGCTGAGTTTGATGTAAAACCCTTTAAATGAGGTCAGAGACGTAAACCTGGGAGGGTTTTTCCTCACAAGCTTTTTCATGCAGCTTGTTTTTAACCTCGGTCAAACTTGAAGGCTGTGAATGATCATGTTTCTGTGTCCTAAAATCTACAAACAGCGGATCTGTTTTAAAGAACCTGTGGAGTCCAGTGGTCGGGTCAGAGGAGCCTCTTCCTGGACCCTGATGGTTAGCAGGAGGAGAACCAAACCATGTGACGTCTGGATCTTCTGCTTGTTCTTCAGATGTTTATTCTGCTGCAAACTGCATCACTCAGGTTTTAATGTGAAGCAACAATCAAATAAAAACCCTGAAAAACAAGCTGCATGGCTTAGATGTCTTCCTGAACTTCTGCAGCTCCTTTGTTTCCTCTTTCCTGATTAATCCAGGTGTCTGGCCCCTGTTGTCATGGTTACCGACAACCATGTTCATGTAAGAGCAAAGAAAATTGTTCTTATTAAAGGTTTTTGTATTTAAAGGCGAATTAGTTTCTGTTTTTTTGTTTTAAGTCATTTGAAAACTAAAACACTTTATTTTATTTCCTTGTTTAAAATCCTTTAAACTCTATTTAGTTGTTTTTTCCTCTATGTTAGGAGAAATGTTTTAGTGTTTCTAACATTTTCTGCATATATTTAATAAACATGACTGCAGAGAAAATGAGACGAGTGTCGGAGCTTCCTGAACTGAAACCATGACCTCCTCCAGCTGCTTTCTAACTTTCTATATGAAATAAAAACCTTTCAAATGAAAACGCTTCATTTTCAGCCTCAAAGGTTTCCTACAGCAACATCTGAGTGCTTCCATCTTTTTCTATGTTTGGGTTTTACTGGCTTTAAGAGAAGAACTAAGAATAAAGTTCCTGTTTTTAGTAAAAACACGTTATTTGAATCCAGAGCAAAGGATGAAACCAGATGCTGAGCCGTGAGTTATCCTGATCTATCAGATCTGCTGCTATAGGCTTAGACTGCTGGAGGACATAGGGACCCTTCTTCATCCTCCTGTCTCCAGCTGTAGAGAGCTCTGCTCAGACCTCAGAGTTTCAACACTTTTCCAGGAGAAAATGAGGGTTTGGAAGTGAAACGTTCAGCCGTCGGCAGATCGGCGTCTAAATCTGGTCGAAAAACACAAAATTAAAAGACAAATTTACCAAAAACGCTCTGATTAGTAGATGAGTCAGTAGCTCAGCCAGTAAGAAGGCTGCTTAGTTATATAAAGGTTGACGGTTCGAATCCAGCAGGCCTCTTCTTGCCTTTTCCTAAAAAAACAGGAAAATAATGAAGTAAAGTCCAGGAGTCGAACCAGCAACCTGTGACATCTCAGCTCCTTTCTTATTCCTCTGAGCTGTTGCTCAACACATCAGGAAGGGTTCTCGGCTGATATTCAAAATTAAAAACTGGAGAACATTTCTGAAAACGGACAAACAGCTGCTGGAGCTGAGGAGGAGGAGGAGGTGTTCAGGAGGAGGTGTTCATGAGGAGGTGTTCATGAGGAGGAGGTTGGTTGCTCTGAAGGCTCCATGTCCTGATAGAGGAGGAGCTGCTGAAGCTTCTCCATAGATAAACTAAGACTGGAGATGTTCCAGGCAACCGGAGGACAACGGCAACTTTGTGGAAGGACTGTCAGCTGGCCGGGCGCCTCGGCCTCCTCACCTGCAGGTCATCATGAGAGGGAGGCAGGTGGGAGCAGGAGGCGCCGCTAGTGAAGGTCAGCCGTCAGACTTAGGAGCAACATTTCTGGTTATTTAGCGTTTTAACTGAAACATGAGGAGGTCATTATTTCATTTATAAAAATGTTACTTTAATTAGATATTTACTTTGTTAAATAAATACTTAGTTTAGAGTGAAATATTTATATAACAAACTAAATATTAACTTAACAAACTAATATTTTTATAAATGAATGAATAAAATAAGCTCCTTATGTTTCTGTTAAAACACTAAATAAGCATAAAGTTGCTCCTAATGTTTGACTCCATACATAGTTGCCAACAGGAAGCAACGATCAGAGACTAAAAGAATCTTTGCAAATTGAAAAGTTCTGATGTTAATTTCTGAAACGTCAAACCTTGGATGGATTTCAGCTGCAGAGGATTTTCCAGCAGGGAGGATCTCCTGAAGGCTGAAAACATGGAGGCGGAGTCAGTTCAGGGGATCGGGTTGTTTTTAGTTCTGACCCTGGTTATCGGGAAGCTGGTCTGGTTATCTTGGTGCTGGCTGGTCTGATTGCTCCGGACCAAAGCCGGTCTGGTTATCGGACCCGAAGCCGTCTGGTTGCTCGAGGACGGCCGGTTGTCTGATTGCTCCGGGCGGCTGGTCTGAGTTACTCGGGCCAAGCTGGTCTGGTTTATCGGGCGAAGCTGGTCTGGTTATCCGGACGAAGCTGGTCCTGGAGTTATCGGAGCTGGCCGGTCTGGTTATACCAGGACCAGAATTCTGGCCTGGTTGGGTCCGGACCAAAAGCGGTCTGGTTGCTCGGACCAGAAGCTGGTCTGGTTATCGGACCAAAAGCGGTCTGGTTATCGGACGAAGCTGGTCTGGTTGCTCCGGACCAAAGCTGGTCTGGTTATCCGGACCAAAGCCGGTCTGGTTATCGGGACCAATTGCCGGTCGGATTATCGGACAGCTTGGTCTGCCGCCTGGTTATCGGACCAAGAGCTGGTCTGGTTATCGGACGAAGCTGGTCTGGTTGCTCGGAGCCAAGCTGGTCTGGTTATCGGAGGCGAAGCTGGTCTGGTTATCGGGCCGAAGCTGGTCTGGTTCGGAGCCGGGCCAGCTGGTCTGGATTGCTCGGAGCGAAGCCGGTCTGTTATCGGACCAGAGCTGGCCTGGATTATCGGACCAAAAGCCGGTCTGATTTATCGGGACGAAGCCGGTCTGGACCGGCCGTTGCTATCGGACCAAAGCCGGTCTGGTTATCGGACCGAGAGCCGGTCTGGTTATCGGAGCGAAGCTGGTCTGGTTATCGGACCGAAGCTGGTCTGGTTATCGGAGCGAAAGCTGGTCTGGTTATCGGAGCCAGGCTGGTCTGGTTATCGGGCGAAGCTGGTCTGGTTATCGGGCGGCAGCTGGTCTGGTTATCTCGAGCTGAAGCCGGTCTGGTTATCCGGACCAGAGCTGGCCTGGATTATCGGACCAAAGCCGGTCTGGTTATCGGACCAGAGCTGGTCTGGTTATCGGACCAAAGCTAGCCTGGTTATCGGACGAAGCTGGTCTAGTTATCAGGACCTGGCTGGTCTGGTGCTCGGACCAGCTGGTCACGTCTGCTCCGGACGAAGCTGGTCTGCTGTTATCGGGTAAGCGGCACTGGTCATTGCTCGGACTGAACGGTCACGGTTATCGGAGCGAAGCTGGTCTGGTTATCGGACCAAGCTGGTCTGGTTATCCGGTGCTCCGCTGGTCTGGATTATCGGACGAAGCCGGTCTGGTTATCGGACCCAACGGTCTGGGTGCTCGGGAAGCGAAGCCGGTCTCCAGTTGCTCCGGGAAGAAGCTGGTCTACAGTTCGGAGCGGCTGAGTGCACGTTTGTCGGACCAGAGCTGGTCTGGTTATCGGAGCGAAGCTGGTCTGGTTATCGGACCAGAGCTGGTCTGGTTATCGGACCAAAGCTGGCCTGGTTATCGGACCAAAGCCGGTCTGGTTATCGGACCGAAGCTGGTCTGGTTATCGGACCGAAGCTGGCCTGGTTATCGGACCGAAGCCGGTCTGGTTATCGGACCGAAGCTGGTCTGGTTATCGGACCGAAGCCGGTCTGGTTATCGGACCAAAGCCGGTCTGGTTATCAGACCGAAGCCGGTCTGGTTATCGGATCATCGCTGGAATTAAACCTTTCTGACTGGATTCACACAGAGATGAGGAAAGATGTCTGATCTTTGCTTCGATCATCTGAAAACATTTATTCCTAAAGTAGCTAAAAACAATAAAAGGTCATTTCAAGCAAACATGTCTTTAATCTCTTTATTGGAATAAAAGGATGCAGACCCCCCCTCTGCATAAGGCAAACCATCTGCATCGCCTCACTGCTGATTAAAAACACGTTAAATTCACACATGTCTAAAAATAAAGCATAGAAATGGTGAAATAGATTAAAACATTTAATAAAGAAAGTGTCAGCAGTGATTAACGGGAGAACTTAGTGTTTCTGATCCCAGGTTGGACCACAGACACGCTGCAGGACCAGCAGGCTGAAGGAAGAACCTCTGACAGACCGAGATGGAGACTTTATTTTTCTATTTAGAGAATAAAGTCACAACGAGAAGATCAAAATTTACAAGAATAAACTCGTAAAATTAGGAGAATAAAGTTGCATTTTCTGACAGTCCTCTGGGTTCTGATTAATCCCAGCCCTCTTCTGATCCTGGTGGTCCAGAACCGGTCCAGTCCTGGAAGCTGACATTAAAACCAGCAGGTCCAGAGCTCAGAGGGAGTTGCAGGTTGCAGGTTGCAGGCTGTAGGTTGCAGGTTGCAGGCTCTAGGTTGCAGGTTGCATGTTGCAGGCTGTAGGTTGCAGGTTGCATACTGCTGGTTGCAGGTTGCAGGTTGTAGGTTGTAGGTTGCATGCTGCTGGTTGCAGGTTGTAGGTTGCAGGTTGCATGCTGCAGGGCTGCAGACTGATCATCCTGCATGAAACCTTCAGCAGATCTGATTGATCCCAGTCCTGCTCTGATCCTCCTGGTGGCTAACAGCAGCTAGCACCGTTAGCTGCAGCAGCTGCAGCAGCTCCTACGTTTCTACCGTAAAACTGGGTCAGAACCGAACCTGAAATGGAGACAACGACGACGAAGAGAAGAGACAACAAGAAGTCTCTGCGGGTTAAAGTCATCAGCCTCGGCAACGCGGAGGTGGGGAAGGTAGGCCGGGTTCTGCTTATTTGACAGCAAATAAAGATGGAGACTGGTCCCCTGCAGCTGGACGCAGCAAACACGGACCTACCCCGCTGATCATCATCATCATAACCCGGTTATTACATCCAGAGGGACGGATCAGTTACTAACAGCCTGGAAAAACAACCGTTATTGGATTTTATTTAGATTTTATAACGAAGCTTCAAAGTCTCAGACCGAGACGTTTTGTTTACGCCAGACTCTGTTTAAATAACGAGTGATTTTATTATAACCGAGTAGTTCTTCATATATTATCATGTTTTATTACATTGCTTATTAAAATGATTATTGTTCTATTAATCGGCTGATTGATGTGGATGATTAATGTGAGCTTCAGTGATGTTCTGGATGTTTCTACCCTCAGAGCTGCATCATCAAGCGCTACTGCGAGAAGAGGTTCGTCCCAAAGTACCTGGCGACCATCGGCATCGACTACGGAGTCACCAAGTGAGTCCTGGTTCTGACCCGGAGGTTCTGGTTGTGACTCAGTGGTTCTGACCCGGAGGTCCTGGTTCTGACCTGATGGTTCTGACCCACTGGTTCTGGTTCTGACCCACTGGTTCTGGTTCTAACCCGGTGGTTCTGGTTCTAACCCAGTGGTTCTGACCCGGTGGTTCTGACCCACTGGTTCTGGTCCTGACCCAGTGGTTCTGACCCTCTGATTCTGGTTTAGACCCGGTGGTTCTGACCCAGTGGTTCTGACCCGAAGGTTCTGGTTCTAACCTGGTGGTTCTGGTTCTGACCCGCTGGTTCTGTGTGTGTCAGGGTCCAGGTGAGGGACAGGGAGATGAAGGTGAACATCTTCGACATGGCCGGACATCCCTTCTTCTATGAGGTGAGTCTCTGCAGCTTCCAGCAGCAGCAGCAGCTTCCTGGTTCTGGTTCTGACCCGTTTTCAGGTCCGGAACGAGTTCTACAAGGACAGCCAGGGGGTTCTGCTGGTCTACGATGTGGGTCTGAGGGAGAGCTTCATCGCCCTGGAAGGCTGGCTGGGCGAGATGAAGCAGGAGATGGGCTCCCAGGCCAACATGGACAGCATCGTCTTCACCGTCTGGCGCCAACAAGGTCCGCCCCACGTCGCACCGCTCTGGTTCTGCTTTCTGCTTCTGGTTCCGGTTCAGGTTCCCTCGTAGACTTCTGCTTTCTTTCTGCTGCTTCCAGGTGGACTCCGTCCTCAAACGGCGCGTGGTGGACGAAGGCGAGGGTCGCCTGTGGGCGGAGTCCAGAGGCTTCCATTACTTTGAGACGCCGGGCGCAGAGCGGGGAGGGTATCAACGAGATGTTCCAGGCAGAGGTTCCACTGAACCCGCAGGAGAACGCCTTCGGGAGGCAGGAGAACGTCTCTGAGGCAGGAGAACGCCTCGAGGTGGTGAGAACGCCGGCAAGCTCTGAGCTTCTTGAGAATGGCACCTCCCGAGGTAGAGAACGCCTCTGAGCTTCAGAGAACGCCTCGGAGGCAGTATAGAACGCTTCTGAGCAAGCGAGAATGCTTCGAGGCAGGAGAACGCCTCTGAGGCAGGATAACGCCTCTGAGGCAGGAGAACGTTTCTGAGGAAGAGGAACGCCTCTGAGGCAGGAGAACGCCTCTGAGGGAGGAGAACATCTCTGGAGGCAGGAGAATCCATGTCCTGAGGCAGGAGAACGCCTCTGAGGCAGGAGAACGCTCTCTGAGTGGAGGAGAATAGTTCGAGGCAGGAGAACGCCTTCTGAGGCAGGAGAACGCCTCTGAGCTTCTGGAGAACGCCTCTGCAGGTGAGAACGCTCTGAGGAGAAGAACGCCTTCTGGCTCCTCTGAGAACGCCTCTGAGGCAGGCAGGAGAACGCTCTGAGGAGGTAGAACGCTCTCTGAGGGAGGAGAATGTCTCTGAGGCAGGAGAACGTCTCTGAGGCAGGAGAACGCCTCTGAGGGAGTGGCAACATCCTGAGGCAGGAGAACGCCTCTGAGGCAGGAGAATGTCTCGAGAGGCAGGAGAACGTCTCTGAGGCAGGAGAACGTC
>JAGKQL010000067.1:3875040-3897984 GCA_018398635.1 Cyprinodon brontotheroides | reverse complement strand
ATTTCTATTCCAAACTTTTTCACCAGTGACATTTCCTCAGAGAAAGTAGAAAAAGTTGTCGGTGTGATCCAGTCCTCACTCTCTGAAGAGGATCGTCTCAGCTGTGATGCTCCAATCACAAGTCAGGAAATTCAACTCGCCATTGATTCATTAAACCGCAATAAAAGTCCAGGGAATGATGGCATCACTGCTGACTTTTACAAACATTTCAAAGAGCAAATCGGTGGAATTTTATTTAAGGTTTTTACAGCTATGGAGCAAACAGGATGTACACCCAGGACCTTTGCACAGGGCGTTATCACCATTCTTTACAAAAATAAAGGAGAAAAACAGGATTTAGAAAACTACAGACCCATCAGTTTATTAAACACAGATTATAAAATATATGCAAACAGGTTAAAAGCAGTTGCAGGATGTATCATCAGTTCATCTCAAGCATACGGTATTCCTCACAGAACTATTTCAGACACAATGTTGTCAATAAATCATACTATCCAAACCATGTCAAGCACCCAAGGGATCTTTCTCAGCGTAGATTTTAGCAAAGCTTTTGACAGAGTAGAACACAATTTTCTATGTCCAGTTTTAAGCAAGTTTGGATTCGGTCAGTCATTCATCAGCAGGTTACAGTTAGGGTTCAAATGCAGAGAGTAAAATTAAATGTAACGGTCATTTCACAGGTCGGTCAGACAGGGGTGTCCTCTGCTTTACAGCTTGGTGGCCGAGCCCCTCGCCCTCTTAATAAAACAGGACCAGAATATTCAAGGCATAGAATCACCACTTGGTAATATCAGTAAAATTTTCCAGTATGCAGATGACACATCGTTAACAGTCAAAAATGAAGAGAGTCTAGAACTAGCAATGCAACATATCCACGCATACGGTGTAGCATCCGGAGCTAAGATTACTGTTTTAATGCTGAAATCCTTGAATTCTGGAATAAAGTCAGACCATTTTTGTCAACAGACATGAAGTACACGTCTCATCTCTCGCTGCCGATTTTCAACAATCCAGAAGTGGTCTGCGGGGGCAGGATGCTGCATTTACCGTCCTGGAGAGGGGTGGCATTCACGCCTTCAGGCAGATATTGGATGATCAGGGGTCAGAGAACATCAACAAAGTCTATAATCATTTTAAAGCGGCTAATATTTTTGTCAAAAAAACCATCATAGCTAAAAGTTGCCAAAATATCCGAGCCGCTCTGCCAAACCACTGGTCTCTGATCATTGATGGGAGGAGACGACATCAGGGAGGTGCAGGATGATGCCCTTAATTTTCTTCTCACTCTAGGTAACAAGAAACAGCACATTGCAGAAATAAAAACAAAGACATGGTACAACATTCCCATTTCACTGATCATACAAGAACCAACATCCCACAATAAATGGCTGCTAATATTCCCAAACAAAATAGTTCAACAGATCTGGTCAAACTTACCTGCCAAATTCAATTCTCAACAAGCAAACAATACCGACTATTTATAAAGACACAGGAGGATTTTTACGGGCATCATCCTGCACCAAATCAACAAAGAAAAGTTCGGCAGAGAGTTTGTCTCTCAGACCCCGAGACGCTGGAACACCCGTTCCTCCGCTGCCCTGGACGCAGCATCTTCTGGGACAAGATCGGCGAAATCATGGAAAGTTTGGAACCGGGCATCAGCAAAGGAAACAAAGAGTGGGACTGGATAAGACACTCTTTTCATCTGCACACCTTAAGCAATATAATCCTTTCTCTTGCCAGACACTCAGTATACATTTGCAGGAACTGTAAACTTTTTGAAAATAAGTTACTGGATTGCTGGAAACTGTTCACAGGACTTTTTGAAAATCACAGGAAAACACTCAGAAGCATCGACTAAAAACTTTCTCAGGACATTTTTGGACTGCTTAGCGAATGCACATATTTTCAGGACTGGACAATCTGATTAATTTTTGTGCATAAACATTAATTTTCTCACTGTAGATAATTAAGAGGGAAAGTATTTTTGTTGATATGGGTTTGTAATGAGTTTCTTTTCGTAGTTTTTTTCTTTGGTGTTTCTGTAAACAAATAATGTTTGATTATTCTTTTTGTTCACTGTATATAGTTGCACCTTTTCTTTTAAATTAAATTTTTTCTAATAAAAAAAGATAAATAAAAAAATCTCTACATAATCTCTGCTTCTCTGACGGCTGATTATCAGTGGAGGTTTCCTGTATGAATGGAAGCCAGGGGGGTTCTTCCTCCTGCCGCACAGATCCAACCCAATCATGAAAAATCACCTGAATTCATGATGCTAGAAAGCAAAACAATGATTTTATTATCCACAGGAAGCTCATATGGAAACTACGGAAGCCAAGACGGGTCATACCCAACTTTTCTTTTGTCCTTTGTCTTCTCGAGATAACAACATAACTATCTCGTTATCACGGCTCAACAAATAATTGTTATCTTGAGATAACGAGATAATTATCCTGTATGAGTAACTAATGAGGCTGACCAACAGCCCTGGATTCCCAGTCCATCCATGCCTGCTGTGCCAGTGGTTATGCAGTCGCAGTACAATGTGTGCGCAAATGATGTATTTTTTTTTTTGTTTCCTATTTCTTTACACTCCTTGTCAGGTTGTGGTGGATGATTGGATTGCATGGAATGCAGTAGAAACAAATATGACTGTTTTTAATGAAAATCTTTAATCTGGACTCATTTTGGGGGTTAATGCATCTTATAGCTGTTCAGGAAACGGCGCTAAGCCAGCAGAGGTATAGGTTTAATTACTAATGAATCAGAAGCGGAAGCAAATCATTAAACCATCAACGTCGTCTCGTTACCTAAAAGTTAAACACAGGATTATTTACAGAATTACACACAGGCTGCCATGATTGATAAATCCTCTCCTTCTGTTGAGGTGTTGAATGATGCAATCAGTTTTAATACCAATCATCTCGATATCACAAGAAAACGGCTTTCAATATCTTTAGATAATGAGAAAATGTACTTTTTTTCTCGAGAAAACCACCGTGAAAAAGTATCTGAGGGAAACGCCCGCTCTGGGCTTCCGTAGAAAACATGTGGGAAACATGTTAAAGGTGGAACTGATGAGTTAAAATGTTTTTATTATTTAGTGTTTGTTCCTCATAGAACAACAGATTCTGCAGAGTGGGAGAATAGAGATAGAATGAAGCAGAATGATGAAAAAGGGGTCCCCTATGTCCTCCAGCAGTCTAAGCCTATAGCAGCAGAACTATAGAGATAGATCAGGATAACCTGAGCCACTCTAACTAGAAGCTTTATCAAAAAGAAGAAAGTTTTAAGCCCTAGCCTTAAAAGTAGACAGGGTGTCTGCCTCTACCTGGGACTAAAACTGGTAGTTGGTTCCACAGGAGGAGCCTGAGAACTAAAAAGATCTTCCTCCCATTCTACTTTTAGAAATTCTAGGAACCACTAGTAAACCTGCAGATTGAGGAAGCTGAAGTTCTGAAAAATGTGGCGTTTTGACATCAAAAGATTAAGATTCATTTAGTAAATATTATTTTCAGGCGCCAGCTTCTTGCTTAAATGACAGCAAATGTGAGCAAATATGGGTGAAGAAATATAAGTTCTAAATAAAATAGTTTGAACAGAAAAAGCTCGACAGAAAACTAATTTTTGTTTGTGCCTTTTCATCAAGTTTGAACTTCTACAAGGTGAGAATCTATCTGCATCATTGTCTAAAACGTATTTCCATATGTAGGCATCCAGTTAACATACTATACCAGCCTTATTAATGGAGCTCTTTAAAGGCTTAGAAGTTTATAAATCTGAGCCATAAACACAAAATATAAAGAAATATTTACTGAGGTGAGAAAGAAAATTCCAGATATATTTTGTCCAACTAGTTGAGGTTCCAACAAGTTAAACAGATCAGGTCAGAAATGTTCATCAGCCTTTTTAATCGGCCCCTTTTGGTTCAATTAATTAATTTAATTCAGCGTTGATCAGCAGCATTCAGGCACGTTATTAGTTATTGTTTTGTCAGTGATCACATAGAGACGCAGCAAATAAACACGATTCTTCTGTTTTTACCCAAAACACTGATTCCTGTCTTAAAGAATAAAGAATCGCTTTGTGTCGATCTGTCAGGGTTCTGCCCTCTGATTAGGTTCAGTTTCTGACAGCAATGGCTGGTGAGGTTGATTGAGGATCCAAATGCAGAGATGAGTTCTGATTTATTTCATTGGTTAACTGAGGCAGACATCCAACATGCAAAAATATAGAGAATTTAAAACCTTCAGAGAAAAACTTACATGGGGAGACAGAGATGAGGAAATAACAACCAGGAAGCAGCAGTGAGCGACTGCAGAGGTGGAGTATTTAAGGGGAACAGAACAAAGGAAGGACTAATGAGCTAAATAAGGAGCAGGTGTGGGTGGAACTGACAAGGAGCCCAAGAGGAAAGGAAACAAACACAAGGGGGCAGCAGAGACTGATTGAATCCAATGGAAAATAAACCAAAGAAAAAAACAGAACTGAAACTAAAACCTCAGAGTCACAAATGTGGAGAACCATGACAGTTTCTTTGTTGTTCTGCTTCTTTATTGTTGTTTTCTGTCAGTTTTGTATTTCTTGAGTTACAGCGTTTTGCTGAACTGTGATCATCAGAATCAGCTGTGCTAAAGCAGAGAAACCTTAAAAACCTGCAGGAATGGCTGCTTTAGGGAATCCATGTGACTCGTCTTCCCCATCAGTCCATCCTCTGTTCTGTCAGTTTTATATTTCTTAAGCTGCTCTCTACTGCCCCCTTGTGCCTGTTTCCTTTCCCCTTGGCTCCCTTCTAGTTAGTTCTATCCACACCTGCTCCATATCAGCTCATTAGCCCATCCTTTGTTCTGTGACCCATATAGGCTATACATCACCTCTGCATTTACTGCTAGTTTCTTGTTTTGTTGCTTCATCTTCTCTTTGCTCCTCTTTAAAGTTTTTCCTGAAGTTAACTTGATTGAAAACTTGATTTTATGTTTTTGGACTTTGCTTCAGTTGTGGGTACAACAGAGTATTAGGGCCAGACGAGATTTTTTTTTTTTTTTTATATGAGAATAAAGTCATATCATCATAAGAATAAACTCGCAATACTATGAGAATAAAGTCGTAAATTTATGAGACTAACAAAATACGAGAATAAAGTCGTCATACAACAACAACCTGTTTCAGAAGGAAAGCTTGGAGCTCCGCCCAGCAGATGACATCAGACCAGCTCCACCAATCAGCAACCAGAGTCCACTTTGACATCCTGCCCAGTTTGATGCTGCTGCTAAAAGATTTCCTGATTTGTCAAACCGATGCTAAAGGATAACTTCAAACGATGCTCCACATTCCTCATTTTAGGGAAGAAAGGGATTCTGGGAAGAGTTGGTATAAAATATAACTTTATTCTTGTAATGTTACTTTATTCTCATATGACTTTATTTTCTTAATGTTATAACTTTATTCTCATAATTGTATTACTTTATTTTCTTAATGTTATGACCTTATTCCGTTATGACTTTCTCATAATTTCAAGAATTTATTCTCGTAATTTTGACTTTATTCTGATATGACTTTATTCTCTAATTTAAAACATTTTAAAAATCTCTAGCCTACTGCTGTGTCATACGTGGGAACCTTATTAAATCAACAAACCTCTCCTCTGCCTCCTCATCTCCACATTTAGCTCCTTCAAAAAAAAAAAAAAAAAACCTCAACAAAAATGGACGCTTTCCCTTTAAAAACTGCATCTATAAGTAATGAACTATTATTAATAGTGGGGATTATTAGTAATTACATCAAACAAGACAGAACCTCGAAATCTTTAAAGAATTATGTGGTTTATTATCATGATACAACTTAATTAAGTCCTTAACTAATAATAGCAAGGTAGATGTGTGCAATCTAATAAAATATTTCTTATAAATAGGTGAATAGATTTTATAATATATAATCTAACATTACGTAAAAATAAGTAATCTGTCGCTTGGTGACTCATCTTCCTCAGGTTGTCCTTCATCTTCTCTGGTTCCCGTTCCGCTCCCTAAACGGATCGACGCTCAGCGGAAAAATGCGTTTCCAGATCTCCAGTGAGGTGAAACGGAATAATCCACGTTAGTGCGTGAAAAGGGGGGGCAGACATCCTGCAGTGTCTTTTTCAGTGCTTTGATAATACTGCCTGGACAGTGTTACAATCAACCCCACTGTAATATAATCAGTTTTTAGAAAAATACAGTTTCCAAATAAAGGCACTCAGTTGGTCTGATGACAAAAAGGCCAACATTTTAGTTTCCACCATAGAGAACGGAAAGAGCTTCAGCTGATGCTCAGATCCACGCATGCAAGCTCGCAATAAGAGACAAGTCAATATTCAGAGCCGTGAAAACAATGAAATCCTGAAGTTAACATCAATATAATTGTTATTGTGGAGAAAAATCTAAATACGAATGAAAATAAAAGCAGAAAAACCACAAAATCTTTGAAACTCTTGGGATGAGAAGCTGACTTTGGACAATAAAGATTATCCGTTTTCATTTTTTCTCTTTTCCAACTTGAATTTAAACTAAAATAAAAAGCGTTTCCTGCAGGAAGATTTGCTTCATATTTAATAAAGTATTTAACGGTTTTCTTACTGCAGGCCTAGAAGTTTTCCTTTTTCCCTAAAAGCACCAAACTCTACTCTATTGGACACAGATAAACAGAGGAACCCGGCCAGAACCCAAATCCAGGATAAAGATCTTGGGTGAATTTGGTGTTCAGGGTGTAGAGATGGATCGGTTTAGCAGAGGAGGCTCTGTAGAAGGACAGGCTGCCGGCCGATTGGTCGACGTACACGCCTATCTTATGGTAGGGAGCGGAGGAGGAGCAGGTGGAGATGAACTCCCTCTTGTTATCGTGGCAGACGGAATAACAGCCGTCGTCGGAGCAGCTCAGACTCCAGGACATGTTGTTGAATCCGAACTCGCAGTCGTTGCTGTTTCCTTTGCGTCGGACTCCTCCGTAGCTCACAGAGATCTCCACCTTCCCGCTCCATATGACCTCCCAGTAGCAGCGGTCAGGAAGGCTTTCATTGCACAGAACCTGGGGCCACCAGTCGAACCTGTGCGGGTGATCAGGATACGAGCGGACCTCGTCCACACCCGTCACCTTCCTGTCGTCATCGGACAGTCGCAGTTTTCCATTCACCGTGTTTGGGTCGATGGTGATCCGACAGGAATCTGGTGGAAAAAAACCATCCAGCTGCAGTTATTGATCAATTAGTGACACTTTAATGACTCCTGAATAATACTTACATTTCCTCAGACCTGGTGTCAACCATCGGGCTCCAGATGGCTCCACCCTGAAAGGAGGAGGGGCTAATTTATTATAGATTTTATTACATCTGTGCCACATGCTCATAAATAACCATGAAGCAAACATCTGCAGTGAGCATCTCCAACCTGAGTGTTTTTGGTTTCCAGGAAGAATCCTGTGCAGTCAGCTTCTTCACTCCGTCTCCTGGATGGTTGTAGCTCAGGTCCAGTTGCTTTAGGTGGGAAGGGTTGGAGCGCAGAGCTAAGCTCAGAGAAACGCAGCCTTCCTCTGAGATCAGACAACCTGACAGGCTGCAGGCACACAAACGCATCGCGTCATTCATTATTATAGCAGGTTTTTCTTCTGAGGTCGAAAAGAGCAAATGTAATATTATGTTCAATAAAGAGACAATTTAGACCAACTGGCTCTAATATCTTTAGAGGAAAGGATGTGAACCAAGTACCAGGTCTCTGAACCGGGTCAAGGAACCAAAATAACAGAATTTTACTAGACGAGGTCTTCAACTGTTCCAGAACAAACATTCTTAAATCCACAAAACCGGTTAATAACGTTTTTATTTTTCCTTCTCTACATATTTTAATAAATTTTCTCAAAGCACAGCCAATGTCAGGGAGGCTCAAACCATTTCCTGTTCCTTTTCCACTGCCACCCCAGCAAGATGCCGAGACACAACTGAGCTATCATCAAACGTCAACAAATGTAACCGAGTTAAATTAACCGAGTCCACAATAATAACGTTAACTTAGTAAGTCACGATAAAGGTTGCAAATATACACTACCGTTCAACAGTTTGTCCTTATTTCTGAAGGAAAAGCTTTGTAATTTTCAATGAAGATAACTTTAAACTAGTCTTAACTTTAAAGAAATACACTCTATACATCGCTAATGTGGTAAATGACTATTCTAGCTGCAAATGTCTGGTTTTTGGTGCAATATCTCCATAGGTGTATAGAGGCCCATTTCCAGCAACTATCAGTCCAGTGTTCTAATGGTACAATGTGTTTGCTCATTGGCTCAGAAGACCGATTGATGATTAGAAAACCCTTGTGCAATCATGTTCACACATCTGAAAACAGTTTAGCTCGTTACAGAAGCTACAAACTGACCTTCCTTTGAGCAGATTGAGTTTCTGGAGCATCACATCTGTGGGGTCAATTAAACGCTCAAAATGGCCAGAAAAAGAGAACTTTCATCTGAAACTCCACAATCTATTCTGGTTCTTAGAGATGAAGGCTATTCCATGCGAGGAATTGCTAAGAAATTGAAGATTTCCTCCAACGGTGTGTACTGCTCCCTTCAGAGGACAGCACAAACAGGCTCTAACCAGAGTAGAAAAAGAAGTGGAGGCCGCGTTGCACAACTGAGCAAGAAGATAAGTACATTAGAGTCTCTAGTTTGAGAAACAGGCGCCTCACAGGTCCCCAACTGGCATCTTCATTAAATAGTACCCGCAGTAGCCTGTTTTGCTGTCCTCTGAAGGGAGTAGGACACACCGTTGGAGGAAATCTTTTAATCCACTGGACTTCTTGTTTCCAAGTCTGAAGACGTTTCTCTTCCATCCAGGAAGATTTTTCAATTCCAAATGTCAGAAATAGCGTTTAGTTCCAGGTTTTATCCAGCAGCCCAACAAAGCCTGGTTGAAACGGATGAACGGGTCCCCCCCTTTGGAATGGGGGTCGTTTGGCTTCTTTGTTAGCCTGCAATGCCCCATACCTGTCTATGTCTCTGAAAGGGGGTCGTTAGAGGGAATAGTTGGCCTGGCTGAATAGGTGAGGTCTTCTGTTCTCTAGCGGGGAAGGAATCAACTCTATCGCTACATTTTAGGTTTTTTAAAAAGCTGAAATCGGAGTCCTCCTCGGGACAAGACTCTGCGATACATCTGGACCAGAATGTTCACATTTTGGACAAAGAAGACAGGTGGCTTAAACAGAAGGGGGTGGACTTTACTCAGAATTCTGATTTTAATCTCAGATTTCTGACTAAATTCTGAGAATTCTGACTGAATCCTGTCAGCTAACAAACTGTCAGCTAATGGCAGCCATGTCTGTTTTAGAGACTAGCTCTCTTGTTTTAATCACCTTCTGTTCTTCCATTAATCAAATAGAATCAGCAGGGATCCTCAGGGACGGAAAAAGTCGCCTAATTCCATCATTTTCCACCAATGTGTTCCTGTTTCTCCCAAACTACTCACATCTATCTCTTACTCCATGGTGTCCATCTACATTAAGATCCACAATTCTGAGATTCAAGTCAAAATTCTGACTTTTTTTTCCCATATTAAACTGAAATAAAATTTAAAAATCAGTTTACTTTTTATTTTTTCAGTGGCCGTAATCCTCTTCCGTCTTCCATCTACAAATGCATATTATCTCATTTTAAGAGTGAAGGAGCTTTACTCCATTGGCAAATCATCTTATTTACCTTCTTAAATAAAGGGTAAATCAACTTAATTTAAGAAATCTACTTATTTCTAGGTTGTTTTTGCAGAGCATGTATTGATAACGTTTATAGCTGGACAGATCCATCATTTTCAGTTTTCAGTAGATATACAAATAGAGGCTTCAAAAATAATAAAATGAGACGCGAAATAGAAAAGACAAGAGAATCACTGAGAAAAGGAAGAAACAGATCCCTGTAGGTCAAAAGCAAGAGATTCAGGAAAGAGAATCAATCTGAGTCTGTGAATCAGTAAAGACACTGAAACGGATCTGCATTAGTAGGAGTCAGGGAAGAGGTAGTAAAGGAAGCTGGATCCTTCATATCTATAGCTCCTTTAATTTAAGGACCTCCTGATGTTCCTATCTGGCGCTATAAGGAATCCCACAATCCTTTGCAGGACAGGATGCAAATTTCTTCCCTTGTACTCTGTGTGACACATTGAAATAATGTTGTGTGTTGGAGGGCTGTAATCTCAATTGTGAGCCTTTACCTTAGAGACTCCAGCAGACATTCTGGACTCCCGAGTCCTTCGGACAGGAGCTTCACTCCTGAATCCTGCAGGTCGTTGTTACTCAGGTCTAGTTCTCTCAGGTGAGAAGAATGAGAACACAGAACTCTGGAAAGGTCCTCACACGTTTCAGGCAGGAGATTACAGACACTTAATCTGAGGAGAGAAGTAGGAGCAGTCCTGGTTAGAGTGGGGCCCTAGGCAAAGACAGGCAGGGGCCCCTCTGAGACAACACATCAAACAGCCCCATTCTCCAGATAGAGAAATGTTAATAGAATAGACATCCATTCTCTGTTCTAGGTTGTGTCCCTCTCTTCTTGTCCCTTTTCTTCTTGTTTTCCTCTCTATGTTTTGTACTCAGCTGACTTTTCATGCTGTCTCTAAAGGAATGAAAGATTTTTTCCAAGCACTAAGCTCACTTAGCTGATTGCTCCTTCCTGTGTTTCCAAAAGGCCAAAGTAAATAACCCAGTCCTTCTTTTCACTGTAGACAAGCCATGATCTGCTTATCTGTTCTCCATTTTTCATTTTGGATGAAATAATAGCTGCATGAATCATGACAGCAGACAAGATAGAGGAGAGCAGGAGGCGGGGTTACCAATCTACTCATGCTCTGGAGAGCAGAGTTCGCTGCTTTTAGATGTTGTCTCCAAAGTCTCCAGTAGCAGAAAAAGTCTCTAGATTTGGCGCTAGGAGCTTTTAGAAATCAAAGTGCTAGAGGGGTCTGAAAAGTGGCTAAATATAGCGACTAAAAGCTATAAGTTGGCAACACTGCTCTTTGCATGGTTTGTTTTCAAATGGTTTTGCTGCTGTCTGTTTGGACCTTTCTGAACATGTGCAGCAAATGGACTGATCCAATATGGTGGACACTGAAGGGGGGGGCTGAGACACAATATAAGCGTTCTGATGGCATTTTAGCGAAAGGAAACATAATTAATGTGCACAAATAATGAATAACTGTATTAACCATACATGTAAAAGGAGATTTATGGGCCCCCCAGGAACTTGGGGTCCTGGGCAACTGCCTAGTATTGCCTAAATTGTTAGCGCCCCTGTCAGAAGCAGTTCAGTCATCTATTTTTACTGGATCAATAACGTGTCTTATACTCACAGAGCTTTGTTCGACTCTTTGAGAACGGGGAGCAACTTCAGACACGCCTGATTGGAATTGAAGAATTCCTTCAGGTCAAACAGATCCAGGTCTCTTTCTGATGACAGTAAGATGAAGACGAGCGCTGACCACTGGGCTGGAGACAGATTTTCTGAGGAAAGGCTTCCTGACATCATGGACTGTTTGACCTCTTCAACAAGGGCACAATCATTCATTTCATTTAGACAGTCGAACAGATTGATGATTCTGTCAGCAATCAACTCTTGGCTCGTCTTCCCCTTTATGTACTGGATTGTTTGGTCGTTGCTCTCTGAGCTCGGTTCTGTTTGTTTCATCAGACCATTCAATAGAGCCCGATTGGTCTTCATTGAAAGACCCAGAAAGAACCGGAGGAACAAATCCAGGTGTCCATTTGGACTCTCTAAGGCCATGTCTATTGTACTCTGGTAGAAATGCTGTTCTTTGTCTTTTCTTGTTTTAGACTTTGGGAGGGTTTGTTCTTCTGCTTCCTTGATGAAGGTCAGATGGACATGAAGAGCAGCCAGGAACTCCTGAACACTCAGATGGACGAAGCAGAACACCTTCTCCTGGTACAGCCCTCTCTCCTCTCTAAAGATTTGTGTGAGCACTCCTGAGTAAACTGAGGCTGCTCTGATATCGATGCCACACTCTGTCAGGTCTGATTCATAGAAGATCAGGTTTCTTTTCTGCAGCTGATCGAAAGCCAGTTTTCCCAGAGACTCGATCATCTTCCTGTTATCTGGACTCCAAGGTGAATCTGTCTCAGCTCCTTCATCGTACTTTACCTTCTTCACTTTGGTCTGAACCACCAGGAAGTGGATGTACATCTCAGTCAGGGTGTTGGGAAGCTCTCCTTGGTTCTGTGTCTTTAACAGATCCTCCCGAACCGTAGCAGAGATCCAGCAGAACACTGGGATGCGGCACATGATGTGGAGACTTCTAGATGTCTTGATGTGGGAGATGATCCTGCTGGCCTTCTCCTCATCTCTGAATCTCTTCCTGAAGTACTCCTCCTTCTGTGGGTCAGTGAACCCTCTGATCTCTGTTACCATGTCAACACACTGAGGAGGGATCTGATTGGCCGCTGCAGGTCGTGTGGTTATCCAGAGGAGAGCAGAGGGAAGCAGTTTCCCCCTGATGAGGTTTGTCAGTAGAACATCCACTGAGGTGGACTCTGTAACATCAGTCAGGACCTCATTGTTGGTGAAGTCCAGAGGAAGTCGACTCTCATCCAGACCATCCAAGATAAAGAGAACCTGGAACTGATCAAAATGCTGGATTTGGGCTTCTTTGGTTTCAGTGAAGAAGCGATGAACAAGTTCCACCAAGCTGAACTGTTTCTCTTTCAGCACATTCAGCTCTCTGAAGGTGAATGGAAATATGAACTGGATGTTCTGGTGGGCTTTGCCTTCAGCCCAGTCCAGAGTGAACTTCTGGGTTAGGACTGTTTTCCCAATGCCAGCCACTCCGTTGGTCATCACTGTTCTGATTGGTTGATCTCTTCCTGATGGCGGCTTTAGAATTTCTTCTTGTCTGATTGTTGTTTCTGGTCTGTTTGGTTTCCTGGATGCTGCTTCAATCTGTCTGACCTCATGTTTACCGCCGACCTCTCCAGTCCCCCCCTCTGTGTTTTAGAGTTCTGTGTAGATCTGGTTCAGAAGGCTTGGACTTCCTGCTTTAGCAATCCCCTCAAATATGTGCTGAAACTTTTTCTTTACATTTGTCTTTAGATTACTCTGGCAATTGACAGGAGAACCTACAATGAAAAATAAGAGCAGTTAGTTCTTCTCTAGTTAGAAGAAGATTACCTGCTATGGCTGATTAAAAACATCTTACATTGAACTTTCTGGTTCCAAGGTTTACTTCTTAACTTGAAGTTTAATTAACGGGTGTATTTCCTGTGACTTTCAACCATTCTGTGGGGGGATGGGGGGTTGGGTGTTCAGGACACCACAGTGACAGAGAAACAGTCCCTCCAGCGTGTCCTGGGTCTCCCTCTGGTCCTCCTCATGGTAGGACGTGCCAGAACACCTCACCAGGGAGGCGTCCAGGAGGCATCCTAACCAGATGCCGGAGGAACCTCAACTGGCTCCTCCTGGAGGAGCAGCGGCTCTACTCCTAGTCCTCCCTGGATGACTGAGCTCTGCATCCTTTATCTAAGGGAGAGCCCAGACTCACTACGGAGAAAACTCATTTCTCATTCTTTCGGTCATGACCCAAAGCTCTTGACCATAGATGAGGGCAGAAACGTAGATCAAGAGCTTTGTGTTTTGGCTCAGTTCTCTCCTCACTACAACAGCCCGGTACAGCGCACGCTTCACAGTAGATGCTGCAAAAATCCGCCTGTCGATCTCCCGCTCCATCTTCCCCTTTTTTGGGAACAAGACCCCAAGATACTTAAATTCCTCCACTAGGGGCAGTACATCCTCCCCAACCCGGAGAATGTACTTTACCCTGTTCCCTTTTCCAGACCAGGGTCTCTGATTTGGAGGCAGATCCTCATCCCGGTTGCTTCACACTCTACTGTGAACTGCTCCAGTGAAAGCTGGAGATCCCGCCTTGATGAAGCCAATAGAACCACATCTTCTGCAAATAGCAGAGACGCCATCCTAAAGCCACCAAAATGGATTCCCTCAACACATTGGCTGCGTCTAGAAATCAGTGATAAAAGGCAACCTTGGTGGATTCCAACTCTCACTGGAAACAAGTCCAACTTACTGCCGGCAATGCAGACCAGGGTCTGACACCGGTCATACAGAGACCCAACAGTCCTTATTAAAGGGACCGGTACTCCATACTCCCAGAGTATCCAGATCCCCGGAATAGACCTTACCAAGGAGGCTAGAGTGTGATTCCTCTGTAGTTGGAACACAACCTTCAGTCCCCCTTTTTAAATAGGAGGACCACCAACCCAGTCTGCCAATCCAAGGGAACTTCCACCGATGTCCACGCAATGTTGCACAGTCACGTTAACCAACACAGCTCTGCTTCCTCAATGGAAGACGTGTTGATGGAATTAAAGATGTCTTTTAGGTACCGACATTCAACGTCCCGAGTCGAGGTCAGCAGAACTCCGCCTCCACTATTACCAGTGTAGGTACTGCACTGCTTCCCCCTCCTGAGACGCTGGATTGTGGACCAAATTTGCTTAAAAGCCGTATGGAAGTCTTTCTCCATGGCCTCTCAGAACTCTTCCAATGCCTGAGTTTTTGCCTAAGCCACCAGTTGAGCCACCTGCCGCTTTGACTGCCGGTACATATCAGCTGCTTCTGGAGCCCCACAGGCAAATAAAGCCCGATAGGACTCCTTCTTAAGCTTGACAGCTTCCCTCAGCGCTGGTGTCCGCCAGCGTTTTAGAGGGTTGCTCTTGTGACATGCATCGACAACCTTGTGGCCGCAGCTCCGACTAGCTGCCTCAACAATAGAGGCACGGAACATGGTCCCCCACTCAATGTCCCCCACCTCCCTCAGGAACGTGTTAGAAACTGTCGTCAGATGACGACAGAGGCCATATTTCCGTACACTGAAAATAACCTTCCTCTTCAGTCGTGTTGTTGGGTGCTTATGTACTGTGATCTGCAGCCTCTTTAACTCAATTTAACCCCTGAGGTTTCCGGGTCGCACCAAGTTAGCAGAGTTATTTGCCTGTTCGGAAAGAACACCCATCAGTTGCTCCTTTTTCCGAGGCCATTTAACGCATTATTCTATTCACTTACCCTCTCCTCTCATACCACGCAGAGAAAGAAGATCTTTGTTGGATAAAAACAAAATCAGTGCAGAGTTTAAAGGCTTTGGGTCACTATTTCTTTTAGAGCTCATTGCTAAAATATGTCATAGAACAGGCATCCCTGGTCCTCAAAGACGCTGTCCTGCAGGTTTTAGAGGTTTCCTGCTCCAGCACAGATGAGTTTAATTAAAAGCTGCCAGTTGTGCTAAAGTAGGAAAACCTCTAAAACCTGCAGGACGGCGGAATCCGAGGACCGACTTCAGGGACGCCTTTAATAGACTGTATTGGGTGGCTTACTGTTGTGCAGGCGATCAGCCAGATTCTCCTGCTTCATGTTCCTCAGAAAGTTCACAGCGATGTTTAGAAATTGCTCTCTGCTGCTCCTCCTCTGCTCCTCATCGTCACCCTTCCACTGACTCGCTAAGCCTTCAGGGTTATCTGGACTCAGGGACTTTTTAAACTTATTCAGTTCATCCTTAACGAAACCAATCACATTTTCTTCAAGCTCCTGAAAAGACAAACCAAACAAAGGAAGACTGAGATTCTGGAGCCGAATATCAGATCCATGTTGGATGGATCCACGGTCCTCTGGTCTGCAGGAACAGCAGTAGTTGTTTAGGTACAGACCATGAATATGGAGTCCAGCTGGGTTTGCTGCGGCTGGGCAGACGAAACACTGGGAACCTCTGGGTCCGCTCTGTGGAGGAACCAGGATGAATTAGCTGGTGTTCCAAGGTTTCAGAAAGTTCTGCTTGGTGGTCAGTCAACATTTCCTTTAGTCATGGATCTAGAGGTGTTTGCAGATCCCTGCAGTCCCTGTTTAAGCTGAATTTTGGCCTGGATGGACTGAAAGGTCCTCATAATATCCAAGACTCTTCATTTCTACCGATTTGTTAGAGACAATTAGAGATTACAGATAAAATACTTCCTACTTTCTCTCTCAGCTAAGTGTGAAACAGCTGCTTAATTAGGGAAAAACTATGTGAGGTCATGCATGTTTCAGTCAATAATAAAATCATAATTATCTAATTTAGCTAAAACTAGAAAACTGACTGAAAAAAAAACTCAATTTCACACTTTATGAGCCTCTTTTAGAACAAAAACTTATTGAAAACAAAAAAAAATCATTTAGAAAAACACATTTAAAACTTGAAACTTCTTTTAAGTGTATTTTTATATGTATGAAACAGTTAAAACTCATGATTCTGCTTTTCTCGACCTTTCGGTTCCCAGTTCTGTTTTATTTCATGTTATTCTGTTTGTCAAGATTTATATCATTTTTGAGTTCTTAGTTTTACTCTGTTGTTCTTTCAGCAATCCCTCTAATCCCTTTTCTGTATTTTATTTTCTAGTTTTAGTTGAAGTCATTCATTTTATTTCTTTTAGCTTTATTTCAGTTAGATCTTCTTTTCCCTTGTTACTCTCTGCTGCCCTCTAGTGTCCCTTTTTTCCCCCTTGGCTCCTTTTTAGTTGCTCCTGTCCACAGCTAGCCTGGTAAACTAGCCCCACCCACCAGCGGCCAAAACCATTTTTGCCTTCGAGTTTGGTCTAGCCTCCATCAATGCCCCAGAACTGGCAGACCAATCAGAACTCGGATGCGTTTTGAATTTCTGGATGCAAAGTGGGCGGGGTTTTGACGGCGTGACGACAACAGTAGCTTTCTATGGAGGGCTCTATTGAAGGTTAAAAGTTCTCTTTTCTGTTGCCATTGTTCAACAAAAGTATGTTTTAAGATCATTTGAGGAAACAATATTATACTTTAAAGCGTCACTATATGGTCCATGTACCAGTGATGTTAAAGGTTTACACATTTGTTACTTCAGTAGAAGTATAGATACTGCAGTTTAAAAACACTTCAAAAAGTACATAATCATATATTTCGAAATATTTCAAATTAAAACATTTTTATTTATTTTTTATGTCTTAATCAGGGTGGGCGGGGCGGCACCCTATTGGTCAGCCACCACTGGTTAGAGCAGTGATGGTCAATGAGGCATCTTGAAGCTGCGTTGATTTTGTCTCAGAATACTGACACCTGCTGGACATTTAAAGGCACTACAGGCAGACTGAACTGAATTGATTTGATGACCTACTACAATTATACCATTTCAGTTATTATAGGTTATATTCTATTATTTCATATCTATTTTCAAACTGAAAATATCTGATATTTTTAGATGCAGCCAATAAATAATGTAAACATATTTTTAGGGGAAAATGTGAATCAGGATCCTTTTGGACTAGGATTTTTATTTATTTATTTAATTTTTTTTTAAACGATAAGTACAGTAAAAACTTTAAATAAAGAAATTAACTTTAATTCAGATAAGTTGAGTGATGAAATTAAAATAAAAACGGAACGGCTGTATCGTTTCTATTCCTTTTAGGCTCCAAAATTCTGGATCATTTTACTGAAAAACTGCAAAAGATGAGACATTTTTATTTTATTTTTTAGCAGATGCATCATGTTGACAGATACGATTTTAAACCCAGTTTAGTGAGTCAGTCAGTTAGAAACGGCTCCTGGATCGGTCACAGTGTTTGGTTCTATGGGCTCCATGCATCGCTACTAATGGACCCATCATTAGGGTGGAGTTTTATGAATGGTATTTTATTCCATCACAGTCCAAGCTGACCAGTAGAAAAACGTTTCCTCAGACAGACCATCAGAAATCTTCCCTTCAGAGGAAACTGACATGTAAAGAACATTAATCAGTAATAAGAGATTTAAAAAGAATGACCTCTAAACAAAACATCCACTTCAACTCGTATCGTTCCTCACTTTGTCTTCCATCAGGGAAAGGAAGGAAAAACTCTTAAACCTTATGTGGCATCATCGGCTCCGCTTCTCAGGAAACAGGAAAAGCTCAACCTAATATTCTTTTTATACTTTTTTTTAATAGCAGTGTATAGAACTATGGGTTGAACTTTTGCATTCAGATTTTAAATTAAATTAGTTTTTTTTTTATTCGTGTTTTTCTTTCAAACGACGAATCTCTCGGTACTTTGCAGCTACTTCTGCATCTACTGAGGACAAACGTTGATGCAGCTGCTCTAAAGTCTGCAGATTCATTTAAAGCTTCTTTAACGGCTGATAAACAACTTTTTTTTAAAGTGGGAACCAGTTTTTATTCTAAAGCTGTAGAAATATTCATTTTTATTTCCCCTAAAAACACCAAATGAATCTAAGCGATGAAATAAAAACGATCTGAAAAAGGTTTTTCCTTCTATCAGGGCTTTAAATTTTAATTTGTTCTTGTGATGTCACTTTATAAACTTTATTTGCTGCAAACTTAGAAAAAGAGATCAACCTATACAGGAACATAGAGTTGTAACGCATAGATTCTGACCATCCAATCTTCAGGATGTTCAAAGCTTTTCTTGTTGTTTCATGTTTGACCGTTTATGGATTGAAAGTGTTTGGAAGGAGCTCACCTCTTTGCAGAACCTCCATCTACTTGGAAATTAATCAGTCGAGGATTTGACGTGTCGCTGCGACAGGAGACACCGATTGGTCCAGCTTCTGTTTTCTCCCTGTCAAACAAAAAGCAGGTTTGATGACGTCTGCTGATGGCAGCAGGAAGATCTGGACTCGGTTCTTCCAACCTTCATCCGAGAGAGACGGATTTTCTAAATAGAACTTCATTTAAAAGTAGTTTAAGACTTAATCCAGACTTTGACTAGGCCGATCAAAACCTTTAGTTTGCAAACTGATGTGTTCTTCAGCTGAAGGAGAAACTGATGTTTGGATCTTCTACTCAGCTTAAAGGTGAACTAGAAAACAAATACTTATAGTTTCACATTTGCTGACATTTACAAGATAAAATACATGAATAAAAAGTTCCAGCATTTTATTGTTTATAGCGTAAAATAATCGCTAAGATAGCAGGCGACGGCGAATTCCTCAGTTTAGTCAGGAAATCATTTTTCATAGCGAGTCAATATTTATTCATCTTACTGATGGAGTTTTTATCCTTTAACGAGGACGAATATGAAGCAGAGTCTTCGTGGTTTTATTAATTCTCGCTGTTTTAATCATCGCTGATAAATGTTCTTTGATAAACATGTTCGCAAGAAGTTCATCTTTCAAAACATTTTACAGATGAAAATAAAATAAATTCTGATGGGTTCTGTGGTGGCTGGGTTCGGTCCAGTTGGGAGCAAGCTGCTCCGGCTGGATGTGAAGGCTGGGCTATGGCAAGCTGTTTTGACATTTAGTAGAAGCGCTGTCCTGTTTATCTTTAAAATAAGATTCTTCCTCGTCAAAACTACGTCCCTACTAGCCAGAAATGTTCATATAGATATCCTAAATTACATTTTTACAAAAAATTAATTTCAGGAACCCAAAAATATAATTGTGCTAGTAAGAAATAGCTAGAACATGTTTATATGCTTGACTGAATATATATTTCAGATGTCTCAAATACATTTCTTCCTCATCAAAATGAACATTTCAAGTATATTAAAAAACTTTCTTCCTATTAGCGTTTCTGCAATCGGATTACGAGGATCTTAGAAATCCAGAATGATTAATTTAGATCGGAGTAACGTCATTCTGATATCTGAAATATTCTATTTAGATCGGAGGAATACTATTAAAGATATCTGAAAACGGCCTCCTAAAATAAGTCAAGATTTGTAGAAATGTGAAACGCAGTTCTTACTAGTACTAATTTAATTACTAGAACTAAAAATTGCAATCAGTGATTTCTAAAAGCAGTATTATAATTGTGAATAGGTGTGCTATCTATGATAGAAATGTGACTCGTCTACCTGCCTATTTTAAGTTAAAATGACGCCTCATTACTTTTTTGAATGTTAGTCAAAATATGTTTAAGTTTCTAAAACTGCATTTTGGATAGATATAAAAATGTAGATATCTGAAATTCCAACTTAACTAGTCAGATTTCAATAATTATATTTCTACTAATAGAAATATATTCTATATGAAAGAATTGGAGTTCTGTTTATCTAGATTATCTTCATTTCTGATATCTGAAATATTAATTATGACCAGTGGTAGTAGCTCTATTATAGAAATCTGAAATTAGAGTTCATCCTCGTCAGAATTCATTTTAGAAAGGATTATTTTGGAGATCTGAAATGTTCATTCTGACTAAGAAGAAATGCATTTGAGACGTCTGAAATATATATTCAGTCAAGCTAATAAATATCAAAAAGGCCACTTAAAACTTTTTAAGATTTCTAGATATTTGTAAGTTTATTCTGACAAGTAGAATATTATTATTGGCAGCCAGAAATTTTATTTTTCCAGACAAAAATGTAATTTAGGTTTAGGATATCTACATGTGCATTTCTGGCTGGTAGGAATGAAGTATTGACTAGGAAGAATTTTATTTTATAGATAAATGGAACAACAAAGAGGACGGTGCTTCTAATAAATGTTAAAACAGCCTGCCATAGATCCTGCTGCGGGTCTCCGCCTGCAGGAACTGACTGTCATCCATCGCGGTTCCTGTTGTTCTGGAGCTCGGACCATAAAAATATGGAAATCCATCTGGAGCTGCAGCTTTTATCGGTTCATTTTTGTCTAATTATTTACTTTCCGGATCAAAATTGATGCAAAACCGGTTATTTTGGATAATAAAACTTTCCTTTTCCTGATCCAAAGCCATTCCTACAGCAGACCAGTGCAACGACGTTTAAACGATCCTTTCAGAGCTCTGGGACGATTGACCACAGTGACATCACAGCTGGGTTTGGTCATGTGACACGCTGGAAAAATCTCCGATTTTATTATTTGGAGCATTTTTAGCACGATTTAGAGAAGCCAAATAGAAAAAAGAAAGGATCATCTACCATCATAAACCATAAAACCGCTCTAGACTTCTTTCTATTTGAAATAATAACTCCAGATAAAACCTGAAACAGATTAGAGGACATTTCTGTATAAATAACCTTTATTGATTAACAAATCATTTTATGAACCTGAACATTTACAGAGAGCTCACCTCTTAGCAGGAGGCCCGCCTCCCTTAAAGTCGATCAAATAGGAATTTGACCTGTTGCTCTTTAAGGAGGCAAAGTAGGGACCACTTTCATCCTCAGGTTCTGGTTCTGGTCCAGGTTCTGGTTCTGGTCGTTTCCTGTGGATAGAGATGCTTTGGTGATGTTCATGCTGATCTCAGACACAGAGGAGATTCCTGGACAGTTAGAGGTGATGATCTGACCTTTGACCTTTGCTCTGCTCCTCAGGTTCTCCACACGGAGCGGAGTCGGAGGGAGCGGCTCGCTCCTCTCCGTCGTCACGCCGATCCATGATGCTCACGCACCTCCTGCCTTCATCTGAGGAGGAAACATCCTTCAGCTAAACTCTGAGCATCGGATCACATGTTGTAGAGGTCACGGCAGCTCCTCCCTGATTGGCTGCCCTGAACTCTGCAAAAAGCTTATCTAGAAATAAATAAATAAAAATGTCTCAAAGTGTATTTACCCTTCCTTTGAGTGGATAAAATGATTCGCCAATAGAATGAGCATTTTTACTCTAATTTAAAATGTAAATTATCTTGTTCACATTGGCCTTACCTGCTCAATTCAAGACAAAATGAACTTATTTGAAGAAAGCCATGACTTATTTATTTTAAAAAACTAAATATTTAATTTGGAGCTAAATATTTTGTTCAAAAAAGCAAATATTTAGTTTAAAGAACGAGGAAGAGTATCCTAAAATCTACGCCTAGGTGAGCATAAAATGCAACAGCAGCAAACTGTGACACCCAGGAAATGACAATAAAGCCAGAAGGTAAAATGAAAACATAAGCGGCTCCTTTCAGACACTGCAGAGCAAATCCTTCCTGCCAGCGGCTCTAATATCCTGGATCTAAACGCTTGCAGGAGCAAATCCTTCCCTGCCAGCGGCTCTAATATCCAGGATCTAAACGCTGCAGAGCAAATCCTTCCTGCCAGCGGCTCTAATATCCTGGATCTAAACGCTGCAGAGCAAATCCTTCCTGCCAGCGGCTCTAATATCCTGGATCTAAACGCTGCAGAGCAAATCCTTCCTGCCAGCGGCTCTAATATCCAGGATCTAAACGCTGCAGAGCAAATCCTTCCTGCCAGCGGCTCTAATATCCTGGATCTAAACGCTGCAGAGCAAATCCTTCCTGCCAGCGGCTCTAATATCCAGGATCTAAACGCTGCAGCATCCTGAGCAGCGCAGCTCATCCACAGATCTGACCTGCCTCTCCTACAGGCCACACCTGCTGCCTATCTACACTAATGAGCCTAACAAGCTGTCAAACAGGAGTGAAGGGGGGAACAGGGCAGTGATGCATTCATGGGCCCAAAACGGGTGGGAATTTCCAGCTATGTTATGTAAACACTGTTTTCAGCTAATAAACCAGCAGGTTGCATTTATTTACTAGTTCTTCACGTGCTGTAAAAACTTGATTGTTATTCATGTTAAACTATAAATAAATAAATCTGCTATCCTGTCACTGAGTTGTAGATTCATCTCCCTATAAATATTTAATTCCGATAATTATTTAATAAGATCCTAATCTAAAGGGCGTGCGATGTTTTTACAGACTAATGTGATTTTTTTTATTGTTTTATGCAAAAAACTACGACAAAAACGGACTAAAAGGGAAAATAAAACAGCATAATTGGCTCTAAGGAGACTATAGAACTCACTGCTTCATGTCACAGCAGAAAACCGAGCTGCTAATCCAGCTGCTGATCCAGCTGCTAATCCAGCTGCTAATCCAGCTGCTAATCCAGCTGCGGAACCAGCTGCGGATCCAGCTGCTAATCCAGCTGCGGATCCAGCTGCTGATCCAGCTGCGGATCCAGCTGCTGATCCAGATGCTGATCCAGATGC